>JAKSZP010007979.1:0-206319 GCA_022478985.1 Massospora cicadina | reverse complement strand
AATTTTTTTTTTGAAAAAATTTCTACTCTCACCCTCCCACCAGATATCATCATGTTAGGCGATTTCAACTGCTGGGATAACCCCAATACAGATCAATGGCCTAATCCCACGGGATACCCACCTGGACACATTTGATATCGCACAATGAAGGCATCTATTGGCTTACAGGATGCTCTTCCCGCCAATTCACCAATCCTTCCCCATATGACAAGACCCAACATACGTGAGGGACTGCTCATATTGATGAGTCGTATTGACCACATCCTCATCCCACAATCCCACCACTCAAGAATCTCCAAATTTACAACGAAAAAGATCAATTTTTCTGATCACCAATTAGTTACAGTGCAGTTAGCGCCAACCCAATCCCACACACAGGTGTCACCTTGGAGAAAGCTTCACCCAGAAAATACAAGATTGCCTGAGATATCTGACTGGGTTGAAAACAAGGTTACAAACCCAGAATTCACAGCCCCATTCACTTCAGATCCCATCAGAACATGGGAAAATTTTAAAAAAAAGATTTAATCAACAAAACCCAACATATTGCATCACGCAAGTACACCGCGACACAGCCACAATCAAGCGTACCTTGGCAGAACTAGACCACCTGGAAATAAATACTCTGAGATCTGGCTATAGCCCTAATTGGGGATGCAAATGGGCAGAAATTTCAGCCCAACTTAGCAATCTCATCTTTGAACACCAACACAGAATCAAAGTATCGAACAAAGATAAGTTCATAAAGGAAGGCGAAACCTGTTCAACATACTATTTCCACCAATTCCACTCTCGTGGAAACCAGCCCACATGCACACAGGTCCGCAAGACCAACAGCACCATGGCAACTGACCCTGAGGAGGCCAAGGTGGAAGTACACCACTATTATACCAAATTATATCGCAATATGCCAACAGATCCACAAAAAATTAAAGAATTTATTCAAAACTGCCAAGATACAAAGTACACCACTAAATTACAATATACTATCCCTTATCACACGGGAGGAGCTTTGAGAAACAATTCGCGGTGCACCACATAGGAAATGCTCAGGGCCTGATGGAATACCCTACGAATTTTACAAAAAATATTTTCAACAAATCACCCCCCTCCTATTGGCGTCAATGAACCAGAGTTTGTTGGAAACACGCCTATTACCAGGAGGCCATGAATCCTACGTTATAACCTTGTATAAAAAGGGTTACAAGTTGGACCTGGCCAACTGGCGCCCAATTGCACTCTCCAACACTTACACAAAAATTCTAACAAAAATTCTAGCAGCCAGATTAGGCGCAATTGCATCTGACGACCTGTCATACAACCAGTTTGCGTTTATACCAGGGCGTTCAATCTGGAACAACATACACCCTGTTGCAAACATTTGCCAATCCAAAGCAACTGGTGCCCTGGTCTTCTTGGATCAGGAAAAGGCGTATGACCGTGTTAGCTGGCCATACCTAAAAGAATGTATATGCCTTCAAAACTCCCACCAAGATTCATAAAATGGGCGATGCTCCTAACAGAATCTGCAACCATGGCTGTATGCGGCCCTGGATTCCTAACAAAAAATATCAAACCACACAGAGGGCTCAAACAAGGGGATCCCCTCAGCCCACTGCTATACAATTTCAGCTTTGACCCGCTCCTCCAAGTAACTAACTCACGTCTCATGGGGATAACCGCACAAGGACAACCAACAGTCAAGATACTTGCCTTTGCAGATGACTGCGTAGCAGGTATAGCAAAAAATGAAGATGCCTGACAGCTGGAACACACTCTAGAGAAATACTCCAAGGTGAGCAATGCATCGCTCAACAAAAGGAAGACAGAAATCATCCTCTTAAGCAAATACACAAACAATTGGGCCACAACATCAGAACCTCAGACCAACACTCAAAGAAAAAACCCAATTATTTTACCCTTTGCAACACCTCTCACCACCACTCCTGTCCGACACCTTGGAATCTGGCTAGAATCAGGGGGATATGCTAATGAGACAATGGAAAGTAACCTGTTACAACGGGTATTCAAACGCGTCGCCTCCCTCAAGGGAAGAACCCCAGGACTAACAGGACGAGTTACAGTTGCTAACTCGCTCATCCTCCCAATACTGTGGTACCAGGACCATGCGATAGCCTTCTCACCTACCTTTATAACCTCAATTCACGCGCTTATCCAGGGCTGGCTGTGGCATGGCTCTCACCCTCCTATACGGATGGAAACACTATTTGGCCCACGCTCAAGCAGAGGCATGGGACTAATAGATTTTGAGAGCCATGCCAATCACATCCTAGGTACCTGAATAAAGGAAATCCTTGCTCCAGACCTCCCACAACAACATTGGTCCAGAGCAGCAAGGACTAACTTTGCACAGGCGCTCAAATTAACCAACCCACATAGTCCACCCAGACTACTTTCATACCTTGCCAAGCAGTCTACTGCAATGGGTCCGCATGGAACCTCCCCTCATTTCAAACATATCCTCCAAACTATCCGCCATATGGGATGGACCATAGAGAACATGGGTACTATACAGGGAAGGGGACGACCCAGCCCCCAATTCAAATTAAGAAACCTTGAAACCACCCCCAGAGGGATATGCTCGCAACAACCCCAAGCATAGCTAGGATAGAATACCTAGATATGCTGGACATTCCCTATGATTTAACCACACATAAAGTAATGTGGAAAATGACACATCACCCACTCCTACAACCAAGGATAAGAGCAAACGCCTGGCGCTGTTTGAGAAGGACCTATAGGACGGCGGACCGCTCCAACTCCCTCCACAAAACATGTGCAGTATGTGGAGGGGAGGGATCCCTACATCACCGCCTAGAAACATGCCCCCCAACCAAAGCTATATGGCAGGAAGTCGCACGCCTGCTCAAGATTCAAAAAAAACGGGAATTCTCAATATCAAAGAGTATCTTCGCGCTCCAGATCGAGTCACCAATCCCATCTACCCTCCGCTCCCTAATAATACACATTGCAATGTGGACAATACACACAACTGCATTAGATGCGTTCAAGGGCACGGTCCCAACTATTCATGGGATTATTAACAGATTCCATGTCCACTTACTAGAGCACTTCCAAGCCTGGCTCTATGGATATATGAGACCAAGACAAAAAGCGCTCATAGAATCATGGTTCCCACTCTGGTTCCTCCACACAGACCCTTTCCTTCACACCTGCTCCATAGTAGGGGAAACCCCTCGGATTAGTGCACCAACCCCCCCATACCTGGCAGTCCCTCTGGCAACAGGGGTAACTTGAGTACCCTGGGGTGCCCAATTTTTATATTTCTTAGTTATTCTCTTAGTTTCACATATATTCAGTAATGTCTGTCTCCTGGTCAGCTTACCTCAGTTAAATAAAAAGATTAAAAAATAAGAGTTGAATCTACAAGTATATCAAATTCAGGGCTTAGTATAAGTTACCCCAAATTTGAGGAAATGGTACATTCCCATTCCCTGGGACATGTGACCTGGGATCTCACCTGACCTAGTCACGAGGGTGTCTTGATCCAAGTAAGGGTCAGAATAGTTGGCAATCCAGAAGGCCAGGAGAAGCCCTACTTGGATGGGGCCATGACGATCCTTGAGCCAATGTCCCCAAATACCCTATAAATATCCCTAAATATTATTCTAATAAAATACTTCCATTAAGATTTATTTTATCTTATATTTTTATTAAGTTAATTTATCAAAATAAACGGAGTTTTGTCCATTGTCGCATCCAGAGCCACCCCTGTCCTCTTGGCTGACGCCAGCCCCTTGCAGTCAGCCTACTTGTTGGGTTCTCCAGAATTAGCACCAGTAAGCGCATCTTGGGGAAACCCAACAGCTGGTGCTCACTACAAGGGCGCTTCCCTGGAGCGCCCTGAGGTGCTACCCTCAACCTTGGATGATAATGAACCCACCGTGAGCATGCCAGATGCTGATTTTCTCACTTACCTCTGATGGAACGGCCAAGACCCCACCACAGTTGGGTCCAAATTCCCAAGGAAGTCCTTTGAGTGTGACCTCAAAGACTTTGTTCACCTTCAAGCTCCCTGTCAGCTGAAACCCACGCTGGACCTGTTAAAAACGCCTGAAAAATTCAAAAATGATGAACTTGAGCCAAAATGCCAGCATCATAAAATAAAAAGACTAATGAAGGCAATAAATTATCACAGGGACCAAGCATCACGGTTCAAGAGGATGTGGGATGCTCAGAGAGAAGAAGCCTTTGAGGACATCACCCAGCGGGATGACTATTGGGCGCTTGGATCAGTTTACTGGGGTGAAAAGGTTATGTTCAAAAACCTTTCGGTTTTGAACAAAATTGAGATAAAATTGGCTAAGCTACAACTCATCCTTCAGTCAAAAAGTGAAAATCAAAATGGTCTGAGTGCTCAAAATTCAAAAACAATTATTTTTAATACTAACCCTAATTTTTATTTAGATAATTTGGACCAAAACCCTCCATTCAAAGTTGGGGCAAGTCAAGAATCAATTTCCAATCTTGACAAGCTTCAAAATTTGCAGGAAGCCTAAAACACAATTGGTGCAATGATGCAATTCAAATGCTAGGCAAAATACCTGGGACTTACCTCTGCACCATTGAGAATAGGCTCAATGTCTCTTTTCCAGCAATGCTACCGCTTTCTGACTTTGATGACGCCCTTCCCAAGATTAAGCCTCAAACTACTAAAACTAAAAATATAGAATTCCCAGTTTGACTCTCCAATTGGGATAGTGCCGATCCCAATGAAGACAAGAGTCAAGAAAAAGCGGAGCTCAATAACTCCTTTCAGCAATGCTACCACCTTCCAATTTTGATGGCGCTCCTCCTGAGATTGGGCCAAATATATTTAAAATAAATAATTTAGATGACCCAGTTTGACTCTTTAATTGGGATAGCGCTAATCCCAATGAAGATGAGAGTCAAGAAAAAGTGAAGCCCAAGAAACTGGCCAATGTCACCTCCTCTACCATTGCCAACCTTCTGGCCCACTTTGCATTTTCCTCTCAAACCTTGTCGCATGGTTTGCTTCCAGTCATGAGTGATATTAACTCACCCCAATCCTGAGATGGTAACTTGGCATCGCTTAAAGAGGCCCCCCTATTGGAACCTTCAGGGGGCCATGTCCTACCATCACCTGGTCATCCTCCAAGCTCGTGGTGTTGCTCACCTGTGCTACCCACTGTTGACGACCTTTTCCCTGAGCCTTACCTGAATCTGCTGGCGGATAAGGTGATTGCAAGATGCCAGGTTCGAATGGCAACCAAAATGAACCAAAAAATCAAAGAGGCTGAAGCCCACATGGCCAAGATGGCACAGGAGACATACAAATTGATGACACAGATGGAGGCGGAGTTAGCTGACCTCAAAACCAAATGGCAGCTTGAAGCCAGCCACTATGAAGAACTAGCTTTCTCAGATAGCAGTGGATCATGGATCAAGGAGCTTGAAGCCACCTTTCCCAAAGAACGATCTGAATTAACTATGAGGGCTCTAGCCAATGAATTTGTCCAGCTTCAAACCCTATTTACACCCGAGATCTCTGAGTCAACCATGAAGGCCTTAGCCTATGTTTTTGTCCGGCTTCAAACCCTAACCACACCAGGCACTATCACTGACCTGGTCTGCATTTCGCCTGAGGCTCCATATGACCCCAAACTTGAATCCTCTGACCCTCAGGCCACAACTTGCTCCCCTAGTCCAAGGCTTGGAGGGGGCTCCGTTGGGATTTTCCTGGGCTAGGTGTAAGCCTTGTTTAGGGGAAGGATCGACATCCCCTTCAAGGGGTGTAAATCATAAACAGATTATTAGATTAAAAAATAAGAGTTGAATCTACAAGTATATCAAATTCAGGGCTTGGTATAAGTTACCCCAAATTTGAGGAAATGGCACATTCGCATTCCCTGGGACATGTGACCTGGGATCTCACCTGACCTGGTCACGAGAATGTCTTGATCCAAGTAAGGGTCAGAATAGTTGGCAATCCAGAAGGCCAGGAGAAACCCTACTTGGATGGGGCCATGACGATCCTTGAGCCACGTGTCCCCAAATACCCTATAAATATCCCTATATATTATTCTAATAAAATACTTCCATTAAGATTTATTTTGTCTTATATTTTTATAAAGTTAATTTATTAAAATGAATGGAGTCTCATCCATTGTCGCGTCAAGAGCTGCCCCTATCCTCTTGGCTGACGCCAGACCCTTGCAGTCAGCCTACTTGGGTTTCCCAGCGTTAGCACCAATGAGCGCATCTTGGGGAAACCCAACAGAGCCATCCAAGAGTTCGTGGGCACCACCAGTGCTTGTTGTTAAAGATGGCACTAACTGGGTGTTTATTGACTATTGTAAGCTTAATTAGAATTATAAATAAATTTCTACCTCCTATCGCAGATTGATGAAGCTCTATTTTGACTGTAAGGGCTATTATTCTTCCATGGATTTGATATCAGGGTAATGGAAGATTGAGTTGCAAGCGGTGGAATGGGAGAAATTCACAATAATCACCTCCAAGGGGGTTGTTCCAACCCAGATGTATGCCCCAAGGGTTATGTAAAGCCCCAGCTACGTTTCAGCGGGCAATGGACATGATCTTAGGTGACTTGAAGCTGTCCTGCATCCTAGTTTACCTCAACAATATCAATGTGTTCTCTTGGACATTCGTGGAACATCTGGACCATTTGGAACAAGTGTTCCGCCGCCTTGCTGATGCCAACATTAAGATCAAGCCTCAGAAGTGTCATTTCTTATGGAGCAATTAGAATACCTTGGGTTTGTAGTGGATTCAAAGGGCCCTAAACCCATCTAGCAAAGGTGGATGTCATATCTAATGATTCAACCAGGTAATAAGTGAGATATCAAAGTGTTCCTGGGAATGGTTGGTAACTACTGGCAATTCATTCCTAACTTCAGTTTGTATTGGGCACCGCTCATTGAGTAATTGAAGAAGAACGCCACCTTTGACTGGACTTAATGATGTCAAAACGCTTTTGATGTTTTGCGGACCACGTTGGCAAGCACGTCCAATTTGCAATATCCCAACTTCAAAAAAATTCATAGTAAAAATGGATGCATCACTTTCTGATGTAGGGGCAGTATTATATCAGAAGGATGATGACGGCGTAGAGAATCCTTTTACGTTTTGTAGTTGAAGCTTAAACTGTCATGAACGGAATTACACCTTGACCGAGCAAAAGTGCTTAGCAGTGATATATGCATACAACTGTTCTGGGTATACCTACATGGGGTGAAATTCCAAGTGGTAACGGATCATGCATCCTTCCGCTGTCTGCAGAATCCCCATGAACCTGAAAGATTGCTTGCGCAATGGGCATTGAAGCTCCAAGCATATGACCTTGAAATAGTACACCATCCAGTGGCGAAACATCAAAATGCAGATTTTCTTTGACAGATAATAATGGTTGCCTTTACGGCGGATTTTGCTGACATCATGTATGAGTAGATAGTGGTGGGCAAATATTACAACAAACTGCCACATGTGATCAAGGCGCTAGATAGGCTTAGACAAGATATCTTCTTGCACAATGAGGAATTATATGGGAAGAATGGAGAAGCGACGATGAGCTTCCCAAAACCCTCCACCAGGCCAGCAATTATTTTAAATGCACATAGGGAGGTAGGGCATGGAGGGTTACGGAAAAAGTTGGAATTCTTGTGACTCCACTACTATTAATAGCGCGCATTATGACGTGCTGGAGACTGTTGGTTGTTGTCATCCGTTCCAATTAAAGAAACCTTTCCACAAAAACCACCCAATTGCTGGTTAAGCCCTGTTTCTCATGACATACTGTTTTCATTGACGTGGTGCGGCCTTTGCCAACTGGTGCAAGCCAATCTAAGTATATAATAATAGCAATTGATTATTTGACAACTTGGGGTGGAAAACAGAGTAATTCATGATTTAGGAACTTTCACCACCACCAAGTTTATCATGGAGTGTGTCATACAGCAATATGGCTGTCCATAGTTCATTCTCACAGACAATGGAACCAATTTCAAGTCGCACATCCTGCCCAAATTGAACTAATTGATGTCAATCCAAAGGGACTTGCCTACATGCTACCACCCTGAATCTAATGGAATGGTGGAACAGGTCAATGATACATTAGGAAATATATTTTACAAGCTGGTTTTGGATCAGCCCTCAGAATAGAGCACCCTTTACCCACCGCTGTCTTTGTGAATAATATCAGCTACCATTCAGCAACAGGCAAGAGCCCTTTCCAATTGCTCTATGCTAGACATCTGGCTTTGCCCGCTCTGATTTACTCATGTGTGAAGGAGACTGGCGGTGTAGAACTGCAGCGTTATTTGACCAATCTAATGAAGACGCTGATAAACTACAAATGGAAGCATATTCTACCAGCTTAGCTAAGAAGATTTATGATCAGGCGGCTGACCAAAGTAAAAGTAGCGGAATTGTACAGTTCACTGTAGAAGATCATGTCTTGTTCCACGACCAACATGGATTTGGAAGAAAGAACAAGCTCGCTAACATTTTAAGAAGGTGTTTATATTAATTGAGAAGACTGTTATCAACGCCTACACCATTAAGGAATCTGAAGGTGGTCAGATTATCAACCAAGTGCATGTGAAGTTCCTCCGAGCATACAAGCAATAGGAGATTATCATCCAGTCAAGGGGGTAATGTTGAGAAATTAGTATGACTGAATGATAAGTCATATATCCGGCAGATTATATTATATGAGTTGAGGTGAGCCTTGAGATTGAGCGAAAGATTGTGTCAATGTGAGGAGAATTAATCAAAAGTACTGATAGTTTGGCAAATAAAGGAATTTCACTAAAGTCTTGATATATAATAAAACCCCAAAAATGTAGCAAATAGAGAATTACTAAGCAGGAGGGTTGAAACTGATTAAGAATATCAAGGATCAAGAGTTGAGGGTGAGAACGATAAGGAAGGGGTTTTTTAGTACTTAGCAGAGACATTCTGAGTTTTTATACATATAATAAAATTGTTGGTGGGGCTATTGTTCCCTATATTATATAACTTATTTTATTAAGGATCAGCAATCTTCATCTTGTCCGTCTGTTGCTCAGTGTTGATTATCCTGTGCAACCAGCTTAGCAGATCTAAGCGATACTGCCAAAAGTTGACATGGTCTAAGGTGGAATCTGTGGTGATATTTGCTAAGTTCTGTCGAAAAGTACACACCAGAAGATAAACACAAACATGGAGGATGTCATAAAGGTATAAAAGAATAATGCAGTTGGAGAGATAAGTGTAAGACTTGGATATAAAAAGGCAAATTATGTGATGTTTGGTGCTAAGAACAACCCAATTAAGCAGCCATGGAAGAAGTGATGGCTAAAGAGGATAGGACCTTAATTTATAAAATATGTGTGTCATGCCTCCTATCAGGTGGCTCTTATGCCAAACTTTTAATCCTTTGCCACGAAACATAAGAGCAGACTGACTCTGTTGAGGGTCCTCCTCCTGAAACTCCTGAGTTACATCTCATAATTGGGGCACTTGATTGGGAAGTGGATGAGATTGGGGACTCCCATCATGCAAGAAGACGGCTCATGCAACCTGATATCATGTAAAGGTTTTGATGCTGCAGAGAACACCTGGATTCCAGCCTGCAAGTTTTCTCATGCGCAGGACTTCATTGATATATTCTACTAGCGCTTTTCTAATGTTGCAAGTCCCAAGATAACCCCAAAGTCGCCACCATGAAATTGCTCCTGCTCACAAAAACGTTTCCCTGGCTGACGCCCCTGAAGGAGGGCATGCATCAAAAGCTAAAGGGTAATGTCATGTCCCATGACAAGTTTGTGGGTACTATTTGCAAGGACAAAGAGGAGCTCAATAAGGCAAAGGGATTAAACTGTCCTCTCTCCTTAATCTAAAACATATCCTAGACCAGCTTTAGTTAAAGGAAATTTATGCCTAAGTTATATAGGGTTCAATTGATGGTATTGTTGAGTGCTTCATCTATGGACTTAAATTATAATATTTATTTAAGTGACAATAATGTGTCATTTTAACTTATTGGAAAAATTGGCATTTAAGCTTTTTTCTAAAAATCGTATTATCCAATTTTGGGAAGAGTAAATGCAAAAAAATCAAGTTCAAGCATACTTGAAGTACATTACTTCTGTTGATGGTAAGTTTATCCTATTGGCTAGATTTGGCTCTTGTCACAGAAATTAATGAAGTTTCACCTCCTTCAATTTCCTTTAGTCTGACTCGCTAGACCAACATTCTTCTTTGTCAACTTTGCAGATAAAACTATATTTTTTATAAGATGAATTTTAGTTGGGCCTTGCTGCAGACTTCCTTAAGAAGGTCTCAAATCAAATAAATTTTCTACTTTAACAAAACCTTATGCTTTCTCATCTTAGTGGTTTGTTTTTTAGGATTTTGAGTGAGTATTCCCATCACATGTATAGTAACAAGAGAGTTACAGATGCTCTCATAACAGATACTGTTTAATATTTAGGCTGTAGATGGATGGCTGGTCCTTCTTTGTCCGTGGGGCAGAGTTTTGGGCATCTGTTGTATGAGGACAACAGATAGGATGATGATTTAGAATTTAATTTAAAGCTTATTGTTGGCACTTCAATAGTATATATTGTCATTTCACTTGGATGATGGCACACCGCCCTGATCTTACTGATCCCAAGTGAAAATCGACTAATATAAAAAATGAACGTACTAAAAAAAGTCTATATATTAAATTATAAACAAATCCAGTAGTGAAAGGATATTTTATTAGTGTAAATGCAAAGTTATTTATAAGGTCCAATGTTAACCACATCTTACCTATGATGCCTTACTTTTCAGTGACCCTTGGCCACGTAAAAGTTTGTAATGACATCTACAAATACTTTGACTCAGGGCATCATGCTCAGCCTCAGAGTTGGAGTAAACACCATCATCATCCTTGAAATGGCATTTTGTCATACCTTCATAATAGCTGAACTGATTCACTTTCATGTGCAATCGGCAGCACATACCAAGGCAATTTGTATCACTAATTATTAATTGATTTGATTGAAAACTTGACAGACATTAAGAACTAATTTTGACATAGACTAGCAAAGCCCACGTGCCCAAGTCATTAAATCAAAGCTTAAATTTAAGTTTGACCTAACCAACAAAGCCCTCAGGCCTGTGTCATCATAGTTGAATATAATCAAGTAAAATTTCTAGGCTGCAAATTTTAAGCTTTGCATAAGCTTATAATATACCTGGTCCATAATTGCTAATATCTGTTATGATCCATAATAAGTTTCTAAACAGTTAACCTTATTATGTCCCTATCAAATATCCGACAATTAGGTCCAGTCAATTACTCAACAGATAGCATTCTCAGAAGTTCTATGAGATTTCTTTCCTTATTAAAAATCTCTTAATTCATCTTAGAAATTTTACCAAAGTATAGTACTCTTCATCAACTATTTTATTAGTAGAACCTACAATCAGTAGCCTTTAAGGTCTTTACCACAACTTCTATGAGGTGCACTAGTATTGTATGTTACAAAAATCAATCTGATGTGACTTCTTATTGGATCTTAAATCTTTTTGCGGTATATTAGATTCTTACACCTTTTACATCAGTAAATAATAGTAGACACTTCCTTTATAATTAATTTAAGCTCCTTGGATCTTAACCAAAGTCTACCTCATTTTTATATAACAATTTAGATTTTGTGAAATGGGCTGTTAAAAATCTTGTTAACTATAGCCACATGATCTAATTATGCTGTTAAATTTTTAGTACTTTTATACCAGGATTATTTCTTTGGTACTTCAAGGTGTTAACAGAACGTTTATGTTTAAATCCTCAGTCAAATCGACTCATATGTGGATTTAAAACAAAGTGCTCTTCAAGCTTTTTTAGCCTTATTTAACTTTTTTACTGTAAAGATAATGCCTTTTCTGTAGTTCAATAGCCATTTCTCTGAATACCAGTGTCATCTAACCCTGATATTTTGGGCTTAAATTTGGCTATGAACTTAATAAACTTTAGAAACATAATTATAACATATTTAGGAACTTAACTTAATATTAACATCAACCTGTGCAACATTTTTCTTCTTTTTAATGGTGTTGTCTATAAAACCAGAAAAATTTTATAGCCATCAAATATAAAGTTTTTCTATAACCATTAAATTTAAACTACAGAAAAGGTTAATTAAGTAGCAGGATAATTAATTTGATAGTCTTATATATATTTAGAGTTAAACTAATTACTTGACTTTTTAAGTTACTCATGGGCAAAAAAGGCTAACTTTAACTTTTGATCAAGTCTAGTCATACTAATCGCATCTATATTAAGGATTTGATAAAAAGTAAAAGACACACCAAGAGATCTGAAAAAGATTAAAACCCAGTGAGCTATGCTCTTTACCTTCTTGTAACAAGATCTGTTTTTGTTACATGTTGTATTCTATATTATAAAAAATTCAAATTAGATTTCATCTATAACATTTAGGTGTGCTTTTATAAAGTGATCTTTTTTTGTGGTTTCAATGTTATATGTTTAGCAAGTGTTGTCAAGGTTGTTCCATAAATTCAATTATATATGCTAACATATAACTTGATTGCTTAGAAATTGTCTATTTTAAGGTGGTCTCACGATCTCTTGCTCCCACTCTAGACTTATTATCTTATACTCATATTAACCCCTGTATATGAAGATTTTATGTGTGACTTAATGGTTATTTTTGTTATAATCATATAAGTTATTTTGAGTCAAGGCTAACTTGAACTAATGTGAACCCTTAGACTGATGACCTAATAACGTTGTTTCAATTTGGTATGATTAAACATGTGTCTAATTTATTTACTTAAATTTTATACTTAACTAATATGTAAACTGAAGATTCATTTACTTTTTAACTACAACAATGTTGATATAGCATTGACTTACTATAAATTACCTCAGCCCCACACCCACGCTTTTATATGTAATGTCAATCTGTATATTAAATCAATATTGTTTGCCTCGCCTCAGCACCTCCACATTTTGGTTAAAATATAAATTATAGTCAAAATTTTGATCCCTGCTGGTTAAACTCTTGATTCCCAGATACATTGGTTACCTTGCCCCGTGGACCTGTTTTTTATAAACTATTTTTATAATTTCTATCAACTATTTTGTCCCTGCACTTTCAAAAGCTTGGTGTTATTAAGAAATTATTATCTTTGCTATTTTTTCCAGTGTCTTTCTCTAATAGGCTGATTTATACTATGATGTATAATATCCCAAGGCCTATTCATTAGCATCCCTGCCTTTTCAAATTGATATGTTATTGACTCAAAATTATCTTTACTAAGTTATTGCATAATTATACAATTGAAATGAAAGATTTGGAAGACTTTATCAAAAGTATCTGTAATCAAGAAAAGAATCCTGTTTTGTCTGTAGCTGTTAAAGCCTATAAGGACAAGAATATCCTTTGCAAGCCCTCAAACCTTTATCACTACTTGATACTATAGATGTGATTAACAGTTTAAGAATAAAAGCCCTATTACAAGAATAAAGTTTTACCCTTTGTGCTTTTTTGGGCTCTGTAAGCATACAAGCTACTTTTAGTTATAAGTGTGACCTGAATTGTGCATTTGAAATACATTGCCACAATGCCAATTTCAAAAAGTCTGCAACTTAAATGCTTAAATCAGAATGCGTTTAATTTTCAAAACTTTTACCACAAGACCATGATGACGTCCTTTAAAAATGGATAAAAGGCTAGACACTAGATGAAGCGCCAATCTAAAGCATACTCCCAAAATGTCACTGGAGACAAAGGCCAGATGTGTTTGTTAAACCTGTTAAAGTTTTGGCCTACTTATGATGTCTGGTTCTTTGTCTTGTATTAAAATCAGAAATATGAATGCATATTGTATGAGAACAATAGACCTGATGGAGATAGTTTTTAAGATATAAACTCAATATGCTAAGACTAGTGGCTTCATTCTCCTGTCAATTTATTTGTACAACGGATACCTGCCCTGATCTTCCTGATCATAGGTAAATTCTTGACTTTATAAAATATAAAAGTAATAAATGTAAAAATCTTGTATTTAAAAGCTATAAAAGGACTGTTTTTTATGTATTTGAGAGAATTATATGGGATTCAATGTCCTTTACATCTTTACCCATGACACCTCAACTTACATCACCACTTAGCCAGAAGTTAATGTTGGAGGTCTTTAATGGGTTTACAAACTACTAGGCTTCCCAAAGTAACCCAGCTCGTCCTCTTGGACAGTGCCTTACTGATATAAATAATTTCATACACACATTTCCTCTGATGCATCTGAAAATGGTTAAACCTTTGCTCTTCTTGAGAAATGGTAGCACATGTCAAGGCGAAACTTACCACTAATTAGCAATTAATTCAATCAAAACTTGATCAATATTAAAAGCTAAATTTGACTTAACCAAAAAATACCACAATCCCAAGTCATTAAGTTGAATATGAATTAGTGGAACTGCTTGGATGCAAATCTCAAATTTCATTTGTACTTGAATATTTCCATTTTAAAATTGCTGATATATATGACATAAGATATATTAGGTTAGGAGTAAGCTCATATTATTATCTCCTATATCTAATCTATTCAATCATTAAGATCCAGTAAATCAATCAACACTTCCTCAGCTTGTTTGGATATAAGTAAAGTTTCTTTTAATCTTGATCAATATATACATTATTAAAATACTTAAAGTATTTTCAGGGAAACGGCATATGAAATTTAGACTGGTCTTCTAGTTGGGATGCAGAAGCACCCAAAAAGCAAGCCAGAATGCCAGAGGCATTGCCACTCAAATGACATTGTATGGCGCAGGAAGATGGGAAACATATGCGCGTTGATGTGAGGCAAGCGTAAAAAGAAACCTGTCATTGAACCAGGCTGTTGCAATTCCAGACCCTTCGTGCCTTTCTGCAGGAAGTTGCACTATCAGACTAGCTTCCTTGGGATACTCCATGGGAGGGTTTTACACAAAAGCAGAGGCAAGGGGGCAGATCCTCGCATGAAGTTAAGATAAATAAGCCCACAGGATTCTAATACCCTGGTGGCGGATGGATCAACAATGAGATTAAATCCCCAGAAGTTTCTTACTTGATAGATCCAGTTGACTATGGAGGGAGCTATTGTGACTATCATAACCAATATTGCCAACTAATGTAGGGGCTGAGGGGCCACGATGTTAGTGCCATCTAATTTTGGCAAGATAAATTTTAAGTAAATTAAAAATTTTGGAACTTGTGGGAAATTTTATTTTAAAGTGAATTTTAAGAGATTGACCACCAATTTTCTCAGTGTGATGCAACTGATTAAATAGTGTTAGATTTGGGACACCTTGTCAAAGCATGGGATTAGGCCCTCAAATTTTGTCATAACCCACCGAATTTTTGAAAGATGGAATATGACTGCAACCTGAACCAACATTTAAGGAATTGGTGGCGGGCCAATTCACTATTGGTTCAACCATGAACGCCTGACCTGAGGTTTCACTGTATATTTGATGGTTAGCATGACAGCATATGGCCTGATGTGCAAAGGGAATCACCTGAGGCCACCCCACATAGGGGCAGTCCCAACGGGTTGGAAACGGGTTTAGGATGGCAATCCATTTGTGCCTGGTCGCTGGGACATTCATTCAACCAAGTGGGTAACATCAATCAGCAATACAGATTTTTGAGATGGGAGTTTAGAGCTATCAGCAAAGATCCCAGATAGAGGTACATGCCCGTTGGGCTTTGTCCTCAAAGATTTTGAGGGGAGTTCAGAGTCAGCAACCTCATTTCCCAATGGCCTAATGCCATCAGCAATTTTGACTGAAGATTGTTGCTTGACACATTCTGACTATGAGGTACGTGCCTATTGGGCTTTGTCCCCAAAGATTTTGGAACAAGTTTTGGCTGATGACAATCTATAATGACCTAATGCCATTATTGAGTGTTCCCAATGATTTGTCTTCTAATTCCAGATCTACCAAATGTGTAAGCCCGTTGGGCCTCATTACCATGGTTGTAAGGCATTTTGACTATGATTTCAAGGGCTCAGCGCCTTGACTTCATAAAGTCCTTCCAGCTCATGAGGGTGGCGGTTCCGAATGATTTTAGTCCAAATTTTCTCAATTTGCTGCACTAATTCAGCTGAGGCAAGTGTGGGGACTGGGGGAATCTTCATAGGGAGAGCTGTTACCCAGTGCTTGTCCACTACATGGGCGAGATCACCCTGTGTGACAAGAGGGACAGCCGCCCTATTTGGACCATTTTTATTAGGAAATAGAAAACTGCCTGGTACAAGCAGAGGGGTCGCTTCCCCAGACTTACAAGTATGATACTATCTCAGCAGCATTTCTGCTCAGGAAAGACATGACTCTATAAGGATCAATTCCTCCATGTGGCACGCTAATATTATTTCAGGCATTGCGCCTTCACTTTCTTGGGTAGTTCATATAGTTATGTCTCGATGATTCTTAAAAATTGTCTTCAAGTCCAGCCACAACTCTATCAAGACCTAGAAAACCTGATTCAGTCCCATTGATTTTAAGTCCCATCCAGCAAACTTCTTAATGAATTGAACAATCCTTCTTCTACAGCCTTTTCTAAATCTTTATGTCCCATGACCTCTCAAAATAAAGAAATTAAAATTGACATCAATTCTTGTTATATAGATATTCTCTTTATAACTTCCTTTTATCCCTGCTTCAAATCATACCTCATATAGTCATATTTCTCCACTTTGCACAGGCTGTGTAGCCACACCAGGCTTTGATATTGATTCAGTATTGAACTCTTAGAAACCTATATGGCTTCTGCACTTGCATCTGAGCCTAATATCGCTCCAGTTGGTCCTTTTGAAGCCATACAGGCTTTAATCTTTGCTAACTCAGTTTCTAGGCTCTGGTGTACTCCAAAATCAAATATAGACTCACATGTTCCGTTGGGCTTAAAAATTGTGCTTCAAAAGATTGTTGTATCCTTTTAATCCAACATCTTTGCAAAAGCCTGTCAAAGGAGCTCCCTGAAAGATATATTCCCAAGATGGATATAATTGGCGCGTGAGTTCACTTCCCTCCATCAGCTTTTCCATGGACACTATGTCTGACTTGTGCAGGGTGCTATATGAATCTCACTCACAAATGTTTTTAGAAAAAAGATTCCTTCCCCTGGTCTATCCTTGTTTAAAAGCTTTCTCACCAATTATATCTTTCTTTCCACGGCTTTCTCCCCCTAGTGTAACTTCTCTCGCCTGTTCCAAAGTCCAATTTAATGACTTCTTCCCCTAATTGATGGCCCTTCCTTAGTTGGTCAGGTCAACATGCCTGGTGTCGAGTCTTCATAGGTTTAGCATATTTTTGATAAGATCTCAACAGTCAGGACCTTTGCAAAATTTTCATTTCACTATAATCACTCTTCCTTGTGCTACATCCGTGCAAGCTCACTCTCCTCCCCCTAAAAAAGAGAGGGTTTCCAGCTCCAATGATGATGAAGCCTTCAAAAAATATGAATTAAAAGTTGCTAATTCATTAATTGTTACTATGTTTTTTATTATACTTATACTGATATCTTTATTCTATAAATGTTTTATATTTTTATCTTTTTATTCAATATGATATGGATGAATGAACTTAGTGAATTTAATTCACAACCCAACAGCCTTGATCCTTGGTAGTGTATAATCTTCAGAAGATTTATTCAATATAATAAAGGGACCTTTCAAAAGTGAGACCAACTTGTTCACACAGCCAGCGGTATGGGTGTCATAGTATACTACCAAGTCCCTTCCTGGAACTTGGACACAGAAACTCAATTAAAGTCATAATAATTCTTTTGACTTGTTTTTTGGCTAATAACGTTCCAATAAGCCTCAGTTTTCAGTTGATCAATGCATTCGCCAGCTGTTCAACATGACTTGTAGGGCTAATTGCCTCAGTTGTAATGAGTGCTAAATATAACTACGGAGGTAGAGCTGGCTGTTTACCAACCAAAAGTCAAAATGGAGAGTGACTAGTGATGCTATGATGTCTGATGTTGTATGCAAATACTGTAGCACTAATAGAATTATCCCATTGTGATGGTTCTGTGGCTGCATTTTTGCACAATATTCTGACTAGGGTTTTTTTCGCTCATTCTGACATACCATTAGTTTCAGGGTGGTATGGTTTGACAACACAACTTTGATAGACATCAGTTCAGTCAAGCAATTGCGCCAACTATGCAGTAAAATTTTCCATTGTCAATCAGAAATTCCTGAGGACATCTGTGCTTGTAGAAGACATAATTCATGATAAACTAAGCAGTTATCAAGGCCTCAACATCTTATATTGCTTTCTCTTCCACCCGTTTTGTTAGATGGGCAATAGCAACAAAAATATAAACAGTTGCCCAGGCTACTCATTGGCGAGGAGCCAATAAAATCAATTAAAACCATATTATAGGCTCAGTTGGGTTGATTAATTGATACTTGACATCTGACTTCATAGGCTTTGCAATTTGGCATGCATGTAACTTTATGATCACATCTTTAATACAAATCACATGAAATACCAGTAGCAATTGGATTAGATTAATTCCAGAGTATTGGTCAATCCTCCATGTCTAACAGCCTTTTTGAGCCTGGGTAATAGCATCCATCCATCCAGAAGGCTTCAGAAAAAATTTCTTCGCTGTCTATTGGGCTTGAGTTTGTATAAGACTCCATTCCAATATTCAGTGTCCTTTAATTCTATCTCAATAGCCTTCTTTAATTTAGGCGGCTCATCCTTGTAATTTGATTAATCATCTTTACATAGAGCTCATCAGCCAAATTTCTCAATACGCCATAATTGTGAGTCATGATAATCCATCTTCGTTCTGGTGAGCAGCTCCAGCTCAATGAATAATTTCATTATTGTACGCCTGTAATTTCAGAGCCCAGCAGGATAACCGACCTCTGGGCCCCTTTAGGTTGTGGAGCCAATGTTTTGAGCTGTGGTCCATTATTACTTGAATTTTGTACCAATAATGTACACCACAAAACGATTTACAAGCGTAGATCACAGCCAAACATTCACGTTTGGTCACAGTATAACTACGCTCATGCTTATTCAGCGTACTGCTGCAATAAGTTACTCATATGCTCCTCCCCATCATCCTTAATATGAGATAATATGACCCCAATCACGATCAGTAAGGAGTCAGTTTATACAATGAATCTCTTGTTAAAATCCAGATGTCTGAGGACAGGCGCTGTGATCAGCGTGGTCTTTAATTCCTAAAGGCCTGCTGACATTTGGCTGCCCAACAGAAACTAACAGCTCCTTGCATCAAATGGAATATGGGCTCATAAATCATCGCAAACCCTTCATTAAATTTCAGATACGTTCCAAACATGCCAAGAAACACTTGGACATTTCTCATACTCTTTAGAGTTTGAATGTTGCTAATCACGTCCACCTTTTGAGGTTCAGGCCGCAAGCCTTTAAGATCAATGATGAATCTAATATACTTCAACTGCACTTTAAAAAATTGGCATTTAGGGCTTTATCTTTAAATTGCCTTCAACAAATATTAGAACACTTGTTCAATGTGCTCCAGGTGTTTGGAAAACTTTCGCATTAAGACATTAATATTATCTAGGTACACCAGTACACAGTTTAATTTAAGATCCCCAAAAATGAAATCCATTGTGTGCTGAAAGGTCACTAGCGCGTTACACAGCCCTTTTGGCATATGCGTTAATTGGAATAGACCTTGCGCTGTGATAAATCAGGCACTTCTCCCGCTCATCTCTAGGAAAATTGATTTGCCAGTATCTGAAGTTAAAATCCATTGTGATAAAGTACTTCACACTTACCAGATAGTCTAAAGCTTTGTTAATTATGGTCTTCAGGTACATATCCTTTTTGGTTATGGTGTTGAGGCGACAATAATTATTACAACATGGTTGCTGCTGTCTTTTTCTTCACAATTAAAACTGGGCTGGGCCATGGGCTTTTCAGAGGCACAGTCATTCTGCTCTTCAGTAAATTGTCCAACGCTTCTTTGTTTACTTCAACAACATCTCAGGAATTCCTGATAAGCCTCATCTTAATGGGCGCATGATCCCCATATTGAAAAATTGCTGCTTCCTTTTGCACAACCTAGATCCTAATCATCTACAAAAAATTCATAGTATCGTTTAAATGATTTCAGTGATTCATCCTTTTGTTGGTCTGACAATCCAGTAAACAATTCTCAGAAATTACAGCATGCGCCCCTATGCCATTTATAGGTAATTTGAACTTGGATAAATTGCCAAATATAACAGTAAATTTAAATCATCCTCTATAACCAATTGTACAAAGGCGACCATTAATATTTTTTGACCTTGATATATAAATTGGTTAAATTCACCAAGAGGCCATCAATTTCACTATGCCCTGATATAAGTATTCCAGGCGCTACACAGAGTATCCAAAAAATGATTTCAAGGTGGTACAACCTGCCCATATGATCATTATAAATGTACAGTTTAGTCCCACTACTCATAAATAGTTAGTGGCCTGGAGCTATTGTCACTTCCATGTTCACTCTAAAAGTATCCCTCGATTTTTTATTTATGGAATTTGATAATAGTCGTCTTCAATTCCCCTCTGAGTGTATTCAATTAATATTATCTCATCTGCTTAAGATATACTAGTAAAATTTTGGCAATAGCTGGTGGGCTTAGTATCAGTTTGGCAGTGATATATCAGGAGTGTTTGTCCCAATATTATCAATGTGTTATCTTTAAACTTTGCACAAAATTTAATATGTCCTTAAAAAAATGGTCCCAATTAGTATATTGTAGTTGGCGTTTGGGAGCACAATTGCCGGTGCTGCTAATACCAGTAAAACAAATCACAGCGGCAAGGCGCTTTATGCTCATTCACTCATAATACTATTGAGCCCGCTGTCCCATATTCCTGGTGATGGTCAATATTAGCGGCAATTTTCAAATTCTTGGCCAGCTTAGTGGAGACAAAACTTCACGGGCGCTCCACTATTGACAATAACTATAACTTTGATTTTGTTGACAAGAATATCAATGTAAGTGCACTTGAGTGATAAGAATAAATTTAATTTACTGTATGTATATGAGGGACTTTAAGAAATTAGGAGTTTGCTTCATAGTATTTCTGATACTAGGACATTTGGTGATGAAAAATAGCAATAAGCACAGCTATGTTTACCCCCTTAAAACTTGAGGTATCTGATGAATGACTTGACCTTTCAGCCAGTATATTCTCGATTATTTGCTAAATTTAGCTTAGCAACTATTTTAGTTACTTCAGGCTTATCAGCCTTCTTCTGAGAGCGTATCAATCATGTACATTAATAGAGTCTTTATTGCCAGCATACTCTTTTTGATCAGGCGGGACTGGTTTTTCTGGTGCAATAGAGCGTCCCTCTTCTATTGTACTTGCTTTTTCCCTCCTTCTGAGAGTTGACAGCAAGGATGACATTGGCGCTATGTTGGCGCCATCTGATTGGCATAGTGCACTTTACAATTGCAATTGTAGCAACTGATTTCGCTTTAATGAAGTGCCTTGGCATTTTTAGGTTGTTCAGTTTTGACAGATGGATCGCTGACAGTCTTCGTGCTATTTTTAAAAGGTTTTCCTGCTGTTATTGCAGGTCTTGATCTGTATCCAGTAGGGGGCCATAGCTTTGTGAGCATAGGTGTATATAACCAATTAACTCATAATTTGCGAAGTTCTGAATAAATGCAAGCAATAAAGTATTCATCATTTTCAATAGGGTTGCATTGCATGTTGCAATGCAATCCTAGCATCCAAATTAATCATGGCCTTTGCGCCTAAGTGAACTTGAGCTTAGTGATAAACTAAAACCACAAATTTATCAAATGTTTTTCCTTCCTAAAGCTGATGTTCATAAATTTGGATTTTCTGGTTGACATTCTTTCCTGACCTCCAAGATCATGGATTACAGCATCTTTGACTTGGTCATAAATAGGGTTCTCATCTTAGTGTAGCATGATTAGTTTGATACTCCATCCATCTAAGTAGTTGTTAATAGTAGCTGCATTGTTTCAATCATTGGCCCCATACATGGCCTTTTCAAATCTTTTTGAGTGACCACGCTCACATTTTATCAAAAGCTGGCAGGTTTAAAGGTTTGTAATTATCATTTTCTAACTCATGGTGATCGCAATTGCTTTTTTGCTGGCTTAAGCCTGGTGACTCATGGCGCTTAGTTGATGCACCACGGTTAAAAATTGGGTTGGCCAAAGCAACCATATTTCAAGGCATCTGTCGACTTGCTCAGCGTCAGCTTCATTAGCTACTTCTGAAACTTCATCCTCATAGTATTAAGAAGATTTCTAGTTAAATTATTCACAGCACAATGGCATCAACCATTATCTAATTCTTTATCTTTAGCATTTACTCTCATTTTCCCAGTCAATATGGGTTTTGATTTCCAAGTTTCAATTTCGTGATTTCCTTGTTTAGACTGGTTGTTTGTAATTGCATAACAGAAATTACTTAATCTTTTTCTTTAATTTTCTGAAATTTTTCACTTCCCCATGGAAAGTATTATTTGACTTGCTAATGGAGGTAACATCCTCATTGAGATTATTGATCTGGCAATTTAATCAATCAATGGTGTTAGATTTTGATGGTTGACTTGAAAATAAACCCTTTGAGAAAACCATCAATGCTGATAGATTACTCCCATTGATGGATCCTTTAATCCTTCCTGATTCATCTGTATAATTTGATAAATCAGATTCACCTCATAACCGCTCTGATTGCATCTGAGATACCCAAATATTGTAGCTAATAATAGCTATGATATAATCATATTATGGTTGATTATAAGTCCACTTGGGTGCAAAGTGGTCTCACTGCATTAACTAAATTGCACCTCCTAAATTAGTGAAAAATCTTAATGCACTAAGGCGGAAGTTGGGCTCAATTAATGAAATCAATTTTCTTAAGCACTTAGACATAGACGTCCCAATTATGGGCGTAATTAGTGCTATTGAGAGGCCTGTCAATGTCCCAATTAGGGGTGTGTCATCTTTTATGTTCATATATATTTTATTCCCCGTTTACTGTTATTCATTGAGTTATGATGTAGCTCTAATTGGGAAGATTTTGATGTTGAGTTTGCAACCCAAAATCTTCCCAATTATGAGAGTAAAATTTCCTTCAATTGGGCTGAAACAATTGTTATTTTTAGTCAATTCATGGGCCGAATTGACTTGTGGATTTTTCATAATTATTGCCATGACCAGCAGAGGATTGGCATAATATGAATGAACTCATCTAATAGATGAGTTTGGCCAGGAGATGCCTGAGAGGTATATAATACTGGCGCCTGGCCATTTAATAAAACATCATCATCATTTACCACTTAAATACTGATCATTAATAACTACTGTCACTTAGCTTATTAATTATTGTTTTTATCTGTCATCTGTCTGATATTCATATCCATTGCCTTTACATCTATATTAAGATAGTTGTGTGTGTTTATGCTTCCTGAAGAGAAGTACATAGTTACCTTCCAGAGAAGTAGTCCTGATTATAAAGGAATAATTACTAATTTTGTATGAATACAGAAGGTCTTGTATTTGTTGCTGCTAGTAGACTTAAGAATGGTGAGCGTACCAGAGTTACTTGGCTATTATTGAGGATTATTGTAGAATCTACTTCTCAATTACAAGCAGGAGTTTTAATTGAAAAGCGAGTTCTTATCCTCAAATTCATTGTTAAGTCGTTTTAAAATGCACCATCAGCTGAAAACTTAACATTTGGTGCTCACTACAGGAGGTACAACTATCTAATATGGATGTGGGCAATCAGCTATCAGAATTTTCCAGAAAATAAAGCAACAATGAGATGGAAACAAGAGATGTTCAGTTCATTGAAATTTATATATCAAATCACTTGGACAATGAGGAGGGGAATGAGTACTATTTAGAGCTATAATTACTGGGCTAACAATTCAAATCTTATAAGGACTTTATGGCAAAGTTTATCAACCTTGGTCCTGAACTTGACTCGAACCTAATGTGGCGCCTGGGATAATTATGCCCAGACATCAAGAAATTACTGTCCTCTGTGCAAACATGCAGAATCACCCAATTTTCATCAAAAGGCATCAGATGGTTGCCTATCTCCATCTGATTCCTATAATGGATATTGAATCTTTCCATGATTTTGGAACCCTGGATGAGCTAGGGCTTCCTGATGATGAGTTGGATTATGTGCATAATGTCATACCTGTGGCCAATTTAGGCGAACTAAATGATCAAGAAAAGGACCAAGTTTGAGGATTATCTGAGAAATACCATGAGATATTCGCCAAAGATGATTTTGACCTGGGATGTGCGAGAGGGGTGACCCATATGATAGATACTGGGGACCATTTACCTATCTGATTGAGGCTGATTAGGCATTCAAAAACTGCTGAAGAAGTTGTGTCAAAGGAAATTAAGGAACTTCTTGACCGTGGTATGTTGATGCCATCCAAGAGTCCATGGGCTGCCCCATTATCATTGTAAAAAAGAAAGACAGGAGCAACAGGGCTGTTATTGGCTACCAAAAGCTTAATACATTACCAAAAAGGATTCCTATCCTCTTCCACGTATTGATGATGCCCTAGACAGGCTTGGGGGTGCAAAGTTCTTCTCAGAGATGGATTTAATTAGCGGGTATTGGCAAATTGACCTGCCCAAAGCTGAGTGAGAAAAGTGCGCCATTATTACCCAAGAAGGGTTATTTCAACCAAAGAGGATGCCCCAAGGACTCTGCAATGTTCCAGCAACCTTCCAGAGAGTGATGTACACTATACTGGGCGATCTTAAATTGTCATGTGTACTAGTATACCTAGATGATATAAACGTATTCAGACATACCTTTGATGAACTTCTGGAACACCTGGAAGAGGTTTTCAAGAGGTTAGCGGCTGAAAACTTGAAAATAAAGCCTTGGAAGTGTCAATTATTTAAGGACCAGCTGGAATACCTTGGGTTTGTAATTGATAAAGAAGGTCTTCGGCCACAACCAGCTAAATTGTAAGCAATATCTAAGATGAAGAGGCCCGAATCCAAGCGAGATAATCAAGTATTTTTGGGTATGATTGGGTACTGCCAATTTATTGCCAACTTTGCTCAAATTGGAGAACCTTTATTTTATCTACTTAAGGATAAGGTCTCTTTTGAGTGGAATTTGGCCTGCCAGGAGGCATTTGACCAGCTTCATTTGGCCCTATTAGTTGCACCAGTGTTGCGCTATCCTGACTTTTACTGGGAATTTATTGTTCAGACTGATGCATCATTAACAGCAATTGGAGCCGTTTTGTCCCAAGTTGGAGAAGATGGCGAAGAGCACCCAGTAGCCTATGCTAGTCAGACCCTAAATGCCCATGAAAGAAATTATACTGTGACAGAAAGGGAATGTTTGGCAGTTATATATGCCTATAAACAGTTCCAAGTATACCTTCATGGAGTGCATTTCACTGTGGTTACTGATCATGCATCCCTAAGCTGGCTTAACAACTTGAAGGAGCCAGAAGGATGTTTGGCTCGCTGGGCACTTAAGCTGCAGGCTTATGACTATACCATTAAGCACCGGGCTGGTGCTAAGCATCAGAATGCTGATTGTTTGTCCCATCTGCCCATTGTGGCAACCCTCTGTCATCCTGCAGATGCCTTGTTTCAAAAGATGGTTAGTGGAACTTTTGCTGATGAACTCAAACAAGTGCAGAAAATCTCTCCAATTTAAGAAAGGACACCTACACTGAAAAAGGAGTCTTATTCAAGTTGATTGATGGGAATAAATATATATTTCCACGTCCCTTGGCTCGAGCAGATCTAATTTTGGCTGCTCATAAGGCCACCAGCCACGGAGGCTTTAAGAAAACAAAGGAGCAGCTCAAGCAAAATTACTATTGGGAATCGATGCATTTTGACATCCATGAAACTTTGAACTGTTGCCAAGAGTGCCAAGGGGAAAAAACCTTTTTAAAAGCTACTTTGTACCAGCTTGTTTGGCCCAAATTCGCTTGGCACACTATATCCATAGATATGGTTGGACCCCTCCTGATTAGCAATTCAAAAGCCAAATATATTATTGTGGCAATTGATCACTTAAAAATGGGTTGAATCCAGGGCTATTTGGGACTTAGGAGCCTCAACAACTGCTAAATTTATCTTGGAGCAAGTTATTCATTGATACGGATGTCCTCAATTCATATTAATAGATAATGGCACAAATTTCACTGCAGTTATTCTCCAGAAGCTCAATGAATTAATGGGGGTGCATGGTGTTCTGTCAACTCCATACCACCCAGAAACAAATGGTGCAGTAGAACGAGTTAATGGAACACTTGTCAATATCCTAAGGAAACTGACTTCTCAGAAGCCCTCCAAATGGAGTACATTCCTCAGTTCAGCCATTTTTGCCTACAACATCTCTTACCATTCAGCCACAAAGATGTCTCCTTTCCAACTTCTATATGGGAAGCATCCAGCCTTACCACCATTGTTGTATTCCTTGCTACAAGAACCCCAAGAATTGAGCTATTCTCAGTATGTTGAGAGGCTTGCAGAAACCTTAATTAAACTGCAAGCCCAGGCTTTCAATAATAACTTTGAACTTTGTAAGGCCCAACATGAAAAAGATCAAAAAACCCAATATGATCTGCCCAAATTTTCTGTGGGGGATGAAGTATTATTTTGTAATACCCATGGTTCAAGGCTGAACTCACAAGTTAAATCACATTTGTGTTGGCCCATTTGAAGTTATAAAGAAAATTTTGAACTTTTCCTACACTATTAAGGAGAAAAATTTGGGCCATGTATATAATCAAGTCCATGCTAAATTCCTAAGGAAGTTTAAAAAGTGGCTCAATTAGAAGAGAAGAATTTAAACATAAGTATATACAAGTATTTGAAAAAATAGTTATGAGAAAAAATAATAATAATAATAAATATATATATATATATAATAGTAAAAGAAAAAAATTATATCTATCATCTATATACATAGTAAAAAAGAATAAGAATTTATATTATAAGTAATAAAAAAATTATATATTTTAATAAACAAAAAAAAATTTTATTCCTCCACTTTGAGGGGGGAGGCGACTTGGAACCCAATCCTTCATCTTCATGCGCCAATTCAGCCCAATCTAGTTGCTGGGCAACAAGGAAAAGGGCCATAATGGCATAGAGCCAAATGCGCCACATACTCATTGAAGATGACTACCAGTGAACAATGGGGAGAGGAGGCACAAAACTGTTTAAAGTTACCCGATCAAGCCCAAAATTGGGTGGAAAACATGCGCCCAAGAGAAGACAGTCAACTAGGAAATCAGTTCAATACTGATAAATCTCCAGGGTCAATAATCTAACCCAATAAACTTGGGTTTTCCACCACTTGATAAGAGGGGGAACATGCAATAAACGACCTGAAGTCATCCAGTAAGGGAAAATATGCATAAGATGGCCGACTAAAGCCATCATGGGAAGGTATTCATCAGCATTATCCCTGATGAAGGGCATCAAAGGCTGCCCAAACAGCTGAGTGAAAATGAGCATCTTGAATGTCATGGGTGTTCAAACCCAAAGAGGAAGCAAAATTAGGCTGATTTTCAAGTGGCATGGACCAGGAACCAAGAACCTCCTCCACAAAGCTATTGACATGAACAAAATCTTGAGGTCAAACAGAGGGGTCCTCAGCAAGCAAAAGATGAATGGGGTCATAAAGCTGATCATAATTGGCCCAAGTTTATTGAGTAGTTGGCCCCAACGAGAATAGTTGGTTGCCCCCAACACCGCATTGTAGTTTTGAGCCATTGAAAAATGGCTGATTATGAAGATAAACTCCTCCAGAAGATCATCGTCCCAATAAAATAGCTGGAGCAAAGAGGTTGGCTCCCTCAGATCAAAAGATCAGCCAAAGTTGTCTGCTGAGACAGTTGTGGAAGCATGAGACCAAAGTTTGTACCCTATCAATCCTCAAAAGGATCCACAACTGGGACAACTTCCTCCTCAACAATGGTTTTGGGCCAAGTAGATGTCATGACAGTTGGCACAGGAAGAAGCTGGCCCAATTCTGCTGCCCGGAGAGAGCCCAAGAACAAATGCATACGCATTTTTCTGTTCAGATGAGTAAACTGACACTGCTGTTCAGGCTTGAGGGAAGTGACAAAATTGCAATATGCAGATATCGAGCTGTTTTCAGATATTAAAGATGAATTCAGGAAAATTCAGGGTTTATATTCCAGTCAAGTGGGGGGAAATGTTAGATATTGATGGTTGATTTGAAAATAAACCCTTTAATAAAACCATCAATGCTGATAGATTACTCCCATTGATGGATCCTTTAATCCTTCCTGATTTTTTCTGTATAATTTGATAAATCAGATTCACCTCATAACCGCTCTGATTGCATCTGAGATACCAAATATTATAGCTAATAATAGCTATGATATAATCATGTTATGGCTGATTATAAGTCCACTTGGGTGCAAAGTGGTCTCACGGCATTAACTAAATTGCACCTCCTAAATTAGTGAAAAATCTTAATGCACTAAGGCGGAAGTTGGGCTCAATTAATGAAATCAATTTTCTTAAGCACTTAGACATATACGTCCCAATTATGGGCGTAATTAGTGCTATCGAGAGGCCTGTCAATGTCCCAATTAGGGGTGTGTCATCTTTTATGTTCATATATGTTTTATTCCCCGTTTACTGTTATTCATTGAGTTATGATGTAGCTCTAATTGGGAAGATTTTGATGTTGAGTTTGCAACCCAAAATCTTCCCAAATATGAGAGTAAAATTTCCTTCAATTGGGCTGAAACAATTGTTATTTTTAGTCAATTCATGGGCCGAATTGACTTGTGGATTTTTCATAATTATTGCCATGACCAGCAGAGGATTGGCATAATATGAATGAACTCATCTAATAGATGAGTTTGGCCAGGAGATGCCTGAGAGGTATACTATACTGGCGCCTGGCCATTTAATAAAACATCATCATCATTTACCACTTAAATACTGATCATTAGTAACTACTGTCACTTAGCTTATTAATTATTGTTTTTATCTGTCATCTGTCTGATATTCATATCCATTGCCTTTACATCTATATTAAGATAGTTGTGTGTGTTTATATTTCCTGAAGAGAAGTACATAGTTACCTGCCAGAGAAGTAGTCCTGATTATAGAGGAATAATTTCCTAATATTGTACAAAGACAGAAGATCTCATATTTGTTGCTGCCAGTAGACTTAAGAATGATGAGCGTACCAGAGTTACTTGGCTATTATCAAGGATTATTGGAGAATCTACTTCCCAATTATGAGCAGGAGTTTTAATTGAAAAGTGAGTTTTTATTCTCAAATTCATTGTTAAATCATTTTAGCTTGCACTATCAGCTGAAAACTTAACATATGGAGTCCTGAAAGTTTTTATTCTCCATCTGTTTGCCCTCAACCTTTGTGCGCCAGTAATTGATTTTCCTCTGATATCATCCTTCATGCGGGAATTTTGAGCGCTCAGACATTTATACTAACCATAAAATTTTCTGTTATTGTTTAGTTGCTTCTCTTGGCCTTCATGGCTAAGTCTCATAATTTTGAAGCACTTAAAGGTCTGGGTTATGCTGTTGACCTAAGCATCAGTGACTCCTATTTACTCCAAAAAAGTCTTAAAGACAGGGCACAATCTGTCAATTAGCCCTTGCGCTAATTCTGCTAATTAATCATTAGTCCAAGTGGATAACCTATAATTTGCCTGCAGGCTAGAGCAGACCTAGCCAAAGTTAGCTTTCAATAGCTCGGTTAATATTTGGGCCACTTGTCTGGAGGTGCATGAAAAATTGACCAACCCTGTGATGGCTGTGTGATGGCAAGTGATGGTTATTTACAGTTTCTGGAGGTGAGGTGGACAAACACTACCAAGTATTGTGCAATGTACCCTATCCCAATTAAATTGTGTCTGATTTGAGCTGCAACCAATTGTTGGGGAACCAGATATCCTGTCCATATCACATACTGTTGTTGTTGATGATATAAGGGATTGATTATTGTTATAATTTTGGCAGAATTGTTAAGATACGCTGGGAAATTTTACACAAGGTCCAACTTACTGAGCAATTGGACAGTTGAAATGAAGATCATCGGTCCTTAGACACACTTAAAAAATAATAAGATATGGAGCTAAATTCCTGACAACACTTTATTTATTTAATATCTACAGCAGTTACTCTCTGTTCTGTTATCTCAAAAATTATAAACAATTCCCCTCCTTAAATTATCTCATCTCACTTATATCTCAGCAACTTTGGATGATACCATTTCCTTAGCTTAGCTATTCAGTTCCTTCATACCTCATTAATTCTGGCAGAGTAGGGTATTCAATTCTTTAGTGCCTTAGTTCAAGGCGACCTTACTTTATCTTAATGAATGTCAACATCGCCTTATCGCCCTATTTGGAGGTGATCCATAACAAACCTTTTATGACCCAAAATCACCTCAACTCAAGGCGCTCAAATAATAATAACTAGTACCATGATCAGTGATTTCTCCATAATCCATTGTAGCTATTTCAGGCTTATCATCCAGTCATATCAGAATCTCAACATTACCCCCTCCTTTTACTGGATGATAAGGCTCCTATTGCTTATAAATCTGGAGCAACTTCGTGTGCACTTGGTTAAATGATCTGATTGCTTGCAGGGTCCTTAATAGTGTAGGAATTACCACTTGTTTTCTCAATGACTATAAACGGCCCAATCAAAGTGCTGCCAATTTGTGCTTCTGAATAAACCTGTGCTGTTCATGAAACAGAACCATGTCCCCTTTCTTGAACTGAGCTAACCCACTCTGCTGTACCTGATTGGCAGCCTGATTCTTGATTTTTTTGGCTCAGCTGAAGGAGTACTCTTCCATTTGCAACTTGATCAATGTGTCCACAAGGTTAGTCAAATAACGGTGGGGATTCATTCTGTTGGTACCCTCTATGCACAAATAGAGCAATGCTGGAAGAGCCAGGTGTAATCCATATAGTAATTAAAAAGGGGCTCTTCTCCGTGGTGGAATAGTAGCCAATATTATAGGCAAAGATGACGGTGTAAAGGAGGGAACTCCAATCAGAAGGTCGATCTGTACCAATTTCTGAATTATGTTCACCAAGGTCCCATTAACGCGTTTGCCATCCAGTTGACTCAGGGTGGTATGGGGTCGTCATAACCCTGCGAATGCCCATCAGCTCATTTAACTTTGGAAGGATGTGCAAAGCTAAATTAGTTCCATTGTCAGTAAGGATGAACTGAGGGAAGCCATGTCACTGGTTAATATATTCCACAAAAAACTTGGCCACTGTGACCGCCCTAAATCCCCATATCACCTGTGCTTTAACACACCTGGTCAAGTAGTCAATTGCCAACAGAATGTACTTAACTGGTTAACTACTGTTGGCAGAGGGACAATGACATCAAGGGAAACTGTGTCAAGCAAAATGGGGTTTCACTAACTGGTATGAGGTCTTCTGGAAGAATGGCTTTTCCACTTGGCACTGGTAGTAGAAGGAAATGGTTTCATGCATTTTGAAGTTCATGCTCTCCCAATAGTAACGAGGTCACAAAAATTCAGGGTCTTCCATACTCCACCATGTCCAACGGCTCAGTGTGCATTTATAATAATATAAGGTCATGCGGAAGGCCTTGGGATATTCACGGTAGTGTCCCCTATCCGCTTGTACAATTCACCGTTGTTCTGGAATGTATTGGCCCTTATTCCATCTAATACCTTGATGACTTGGGTCAATTCATCATCATATTTTCCGTTAAGCATTTTGTCATACATAATGTCACTGAGATCTGCTGTAATGGCAATGGTTGGCAATCTCAACAAGCAATCGGCGTTTTGGTGTTTGCACCAGGTTGGTGGAGAATGTCAAAGTCAAAAACTTACAGTTTGAGAGCCCATAGGGATAGACGCCCTTCAGGCTCCTAGAGGTTCTGCAACCAGCGTAACAAAGCATGATCTGTTATGACTTTAAACTTCACACCATGCAAATACACCCTAAATTGCTTATATGCATATATTGCCGCTAAGCACTCCCTCTTAGTCATGGTGTAATTAAATTCGTGGAAATTCAGGCTTTGACTGCAGTACGCCACTGGGTGCTCCTCCCCTTCGTCATCCTTTTTGGGATAAGACCGTTCCAACGGCGGATAGGGATGCATCCATCTGAACAATGAACTCCTTATTGAGATTAGGGTAGCGCAGCACTGACGCACTGATTAGTGCCATTTGAAGTGTATCAAAGGAGCATTGGTGGTGTTTCGTCCATTCAAATGTGGCACCCTTCTTCAATAACTCAAACAACGGGCCTTCAATACAATTGAAATTGGTATAAAGCGGTGGTAGTAGCTAGCAATCCTCAAAAAAACCTTGAATATCATGCTTACTGTTTGGCATAGTTATCTTTCAGATAGTCTCCACATTGGATGGCTGGCGCCTCAGCCCAGTCGCATCTACCACAAACCCAATATACTCCAGTTGGTCCTTAAAAAGGAGTTATTTATGGGCTTGATTTTAATGTTAGCCTCCGCAAGTCAGCAGAAGACCTCCTTCAGGTGGGAAGATGCTCGGAGAACGTTCATGAAAAGACATTAATATCAACAAGGTACACAAGGATGCACAACAGCTTCAGGTCACCGAGAATGGTGTCCATGGCCCGCTGAAATGTAGCTGGGACATTACATATCCCTTGAGGCATACGGGTTGGTTAGAAAAACCTCTTGGACGTGATAATGTCGCATTTCTCTTATTCTTCCATGTACAACTCAATCTGCCAATATCTGGATATTAAATACATCGCTGAGAAGTAACGAGCCCCTCCCAACAAATCCAAGGCATCGTCAAATTCTCAACAAGGGGTATGATTCCTTTTGATAATGCTGTTGAGCTTCCAGTAGTCTATTACTACCCAGTTGGTGCCATCCTTCTTTTTTTAAATCTTAATGGATGAATCACACAGACTCTTTGATGTCCTAGCATCCCTTGTTTGATCAGCTTTTTGATCTCCTTGGTTACTGATTCCTCATCTGACTTAGACCAGTGGATTGGCTGAGATCTGATGTGGGATGACCGCCAGTGTTCACTTGATGGGCCACTCCCAGCGTGCATCCTAGGATGTGGTTTTCAATGGCAAAGATCTCTTTATATTTTTCAAGCAAAGATATCGCCTGATCCTTCTGGTCTTCCAATAGCCCAACTAAGTTTTTATGTGGTACCACCACCATTACACTGAGCTGTGGTTCGAAGGGTAGACCAAAACTATCCAGCGACCCAAACTCGTGAACCTGGAGGACCTCCTCAACTGGGACAAGTGTAAAAACGCCACTATTTGGTGTCAGCGGATTTTCATTGGTTTAGGATGTAGATTTGATAACAAGACCTTGATCTCCATGACCCAGTAGAATGATGCATGGATCCATATGAGGCTCAAACTGAGACTGCTGATAAGGTACAATGATCTCCTCATAAATCCCAGCTGGCACTCCCTCTCCAATTTGGTGTTTACTATTACTTGATTAACGGAGGGGATGGATATAAGCCCAACAGCTCGAAGAAGTAGCCCTTGATATTCATATACCTGCTGGGGGTGGGCCAAGGTTTTGCCCTTTAGTCAATGGTAGCAAACTGGAATTACCCCATCACTATAGGCCAAGTTGATATGCCCCATGTGTACAAGATCCTTTGACACTCTGCTGGAGGCAAAGTTTATGGGATCCTATGCCCTAAAATTTTGAAGATCTCTTCCATCATATCAACAACAGTCCCATAGTGTCACATGAAAGCAGTTCCAATTAGCAGGTTATAATTACTGTTCAGTAACACTATCGCTGGGACTAACACGACAATGAGCCAAACTGCAATGGAAGTGCACTGTACGCTCCCTCAGAAACTGTGTTTTCTGATCCAGCGGTCCCATACACCATACAATGTTCCACATCAAGTTTTAGTGTTAGCTTCACCATCAACTTATGTGGAAACTATGTTGACCAGTGCGCCTGTATCTATTATAACGCAAACCCAGGTTTTTGCTATGACAATGTCATAGTAGTTACATTTAGCATAAGAAGAATATTGACTGTTTAATACATGGACATTTAAGGGGTCTCGTTTCCCAAGGAAGCTCATAATCCCCTCACCAACTTTGGGGTACTTTTTGACAATAGCGTCTACCAGAAGGGCAACGTTTACACCTTTCAGGGAAGGGCCATCGGCGGCGGAGTCTAGGTGGTCTGAAGAAGCTTGGTCAAACATTTGGCAGGCGTATGGCTTTGGTTGCTCCTGAGGTACTTCTTCCGCTGCAGACTGGGTTTGTGCCCATGTCAGTACAGTTATTCCTCCAACTGACTGCTAATATAAAATTCCGTCATTATAATGAGTGACATCAGCCGTAAATACTACAATTAGTTCAGGTGGGACGTCTGTGGTTAGAATAGCGAAGGTAAAGAGTCCCATCTCTTCTCCGCTCCATCTTTTCCCTGGTAGTATTGGTCCTGCTGTACATAATGGACATAATGGTTGGGGCAACTTTGGGCAAGATTACCAGAGCAGCCGCATTAAAAACAATTCACTCTTTAGGATCCAAGCCCTTGGTTCTCATAAAAAGTCCCAGCCTATAATTTGGTTGATGTTTGGCTAACCAGGGCCAGGTCAGGACAATTGCTGACAATTAGCGTAGTTAGGTCCCAATTGATAGCTAAACTGCTGACGTTTTTTATAAGCAGGACCAGGACGGAAGTCAAACTGCTGGGGGTAACTCAAACGAGGGTGAGACGCGTGATTATATTAAGACTGGGGGTTACTAGGCGCGTTCTGGTCAGGACAGAAGAATTTTTAAAATAAGAGGGTCCAGCTACAGCAACAATGTTTCTGCTCGTATTGAGTGGAGAGAAGTTAGTGAATATACAACGCAAGGACTGAACAATTTTGAGCAGGGGGACGTCGTCATCCAAAATTGGAGAAAGGACATTGTAAAGCTTACGCTATGGCTTCAAAGCAGAGGTCATTTAAATGCACATATCGCCTTTAGCTAGATGCCTGATCCTATTAATACATGGGCTTCCACCATAAAACGATCCGCAAATGCAGTGAGATCTCATTATGTTGAAGCCCAATGGTCAGAAACTCAGCTTTATGCTACAACATCATTTGAAATACCACCAAACAACCGCAACATGGTTTCCTTCACTTTGTGGTAAGTAACGGAACTACTTGGAAGGTAGCAGATAATTTGGTCAGTGCTTCTAACATCCAAGGCGAATATCAGCAATTTAGCCTTCTACCAATTGGAGGCACCTTCTGCTGCAAATTCAAATCATTTGAAGAACCTGTGGATGTTTCTTTTGCGGTCAAATGGGGGTAGCTTGTCAATGCAGACCTCTTCCTACTCATAACTGCGAGCCTTATAAGTGTACTGCAGGTTTGTTTGTGCCCCATAACTGGGATCACAAAGAGGGGCTGTCTTGGAAGGCCCGTCTGCTCTTGGGGTAGTGTAGGGATCTTCAGCGGGAGGACTGCCATTACCTGGGGGTTATTTTGATAGACATAATCATCCTCAGAGCAAATTCTCATGAAGCAAGCAGCTCATGCTGGTTGCATATTCTTTGTAAAAAGATCTTTTACAGCGACCCCTTGTTCTTCCGCTTCCCAATGGGGATGAAGCAGGTAAAAGGTGGGTGTTAACTTCTGCTCTGTGAAGTGTAAACGTTCAGTAGCATCATCCAGTCGATTTTAAGCTGCCTGTTCTGCTGTCCAAGTATTTGCAGCTGACTAGGCACTATCAAGTTGAATCATTACTTTATCACGCTCCTGAAGGAGTTCCTCATATCTTTTAAGCATGGCGTCCACAACAAGTTTGATTTCCGAAGTCTCAGTCAGTGCAGCTGTTTGGGACGATTACCCTTTGGTGAAGACCATGATAAGCGGGTTGAGAATTTTTGGTTGTTAAATGGGCCCCCTGTAGTAAGCACCACTGTTATAATTTTGACAAAATTGTTGAGATACGCCTGTGGATTTTGCACATGGTTGAACCCACTGAGCAATTGGAAAGACGATATGAAGATTGTCAGTCCTCAGAAACACTTGAATTATATTAAGATATGGAGTTATTGCCCAAAAGGCACTTTATTTATTAGTATTTATAGAAGTTACTCGCTGTTCTGCTCTCTCAAAACTATTAACAATCCTCCTCCCTCAATTGTTTCATCTCACTTAAACCTCAGCGACTTTGGATAATACCATTCTCTTGGCTTAGTTATTCAGTTCCGCCAAATTCATTAAACCCAGCAGAGTATGGTATTTAATTCTTTATCGCCTTAGTTTGAGGTGATCTTACTTATTATTTGTCATTTGTTGGCATCGCCTTATTGCCCTATTTGGAGGCTATCCAATAATAACCCTTTTCCGACCCAAATTGCCTCAACTCATGGTGCTCAGATAATTGTAACTAGTATCATGGTCAATGGATTTTCCCTAATCCGCTGTAGCTACTTCAGGCTTATCGTCCAGCCATAACAGAATCTCAACACTTCTATAGTCCATGGATCCTTTCTTCAATTTGAAAACCTCTTGATAGTCAATGTTCTAGATGCTCTAGATCCTTGTTAGAAATGGGTTCTTCAGGGTAGGTGATAGTGGGTATGGCATTCCAATTGATCTAGGACACAGTCATTTTGATGTAATCATTAATCCCAGTTATTATAAAAAGTTTGATAGGGGTTGGGTTGTTCCCATGCTCAGTATGGTCACCATCTGCTATCTCAGCCATGTGTGCCACTGTTATAGTTTTGGCCTACTTCAGATGTCAGATTTTTGTCTGAGATTAAAGTCAGAGTTATGAACGCCTATTGTATGAGGACAATAAACCTGATGACGATAGTTCTTAAGATAGAAACTCCTTAAAGAAAATACTATGCTGTATTCTCCTAACGATTAATATGTACATTGGCTCCTGACCTAAGATTCCTGATTACAAGTTAATTCCTGATTTAATAAAAAAATTAAATGTAAAAAACTTGGTATTAAAACTAAAAAAATATTGTATTTTTGTATATATCTGAGAGAATTATATAGAATATAATGTTCCCCACATCATTAACCATGACACCTCGACTTACATCACCATTTAACCAGAAGTTAATGTTGGAGGTCCTTAGAGGGTTTGCAAACTACTAGGCGTTCCAAAGTAACCCAGCTCGGCCTCATGGACAATTTCTTATAGACATAAATAATTCCATACATGCATTTACTCTGAAGCGTCTGAAAATGGCTAAACCTTTGCTCATCTTGAGCAATGGTAGCATATATCATGGCAAAACATACCACTAATTATCAATTAATTCAATTGCAACTAGATTAAAATTAAAAGCTAATATTGACTTACCAACGAAGCCCCCAATCACAAGTCATTAAGCTAAATATGATTTTGTGGAACTAATAGGCCGCAAATTTAAAACTTCATTTGTACTTAAAATATTTTTAATCATTAGCTGTGATACTTGACATAAGTATAATATGTTAGGCATATGGGAATGTTATTTTTAAAAATTTGTCTAATATATATGACGATTCAGATCCAATCAATCATTCAACAACACCCCTTCACTTTTGCCCAGTTTGAGCCAAAGCCAAACATAAGAAATGAAATTAGGATTATATTTTAGCACTTATCTATCATCCTAAAGAATTAGGGAAAACCTTCTATAAGGATGGCATATTGTTAGAGAAATATGATACTTAGACTATACTGTCCGTTAAATCTTAATTTAAGAACTAAATTTTTAGAGTGTTTTGTGACACTGAGTATCTGCACAATTTATTGGTATAAATCTTTTATGAGAAAAACAAGGCTCCCAAAAGAGCTCTCCATTGCAATGCCTCATTTGAGATTATGGTCTAAAATGAGTCTCTTTCTGATGTTTTTCTCTTTGCAATCCAAACTCATGGATTTTTATTATACTTCAGGTATGGTTTAAGACCATACCTTTAAGAAGTTCATTGTAAAGCTAACATAATTTTTATAATTAATTTATAATCTAGGAAACTCTCAGTAATAAGGCTACCCAATTGATCTCTTCCTTAGAAATGTCCACGCCTGTGTCATTTCAATTTTATCCAAGTTTAGTTTTTAGAGAAGATTTATTCATTAAGAATTTGCCATACCTGTGATACTGGGCGTTAAATTGTAAAAAGTTATGTTAACTTTTGAGCGCCTGTAACTCTTGACAATGACTACCAAATATAAACTTCTGGTTGTGAGGCTCAAATGGGCTCTCCGTTAACTGCAAAGTTGTTGATATGTGCGTTATAGAATTATTAATACAAATCAAATAATGATGGGTAGTTATAATATGAAGACTATTACTCTAGTTGAGATCTCTCTGTCAGACATTCTCCATCTTGACTTTTGAAAAAAAATGTTGGAGGTAAAAAGGGACCATCTAGTACTAAAAAAAATGTTGGAGGTAAAAATGCCCCCAAATCTACTACTACAATCAGCCAATTACATGTCCAATCTTTTAACAAAATTATGGTTAATGAGGATATGAGTACCATTGACCAAAAGACCCTAGCGGATTCTCGGTGGAACCCTACCCATTGGGAAAGCATGTTTTATAATCAAAATCAGCTTATTAAGGTAAAAACTGATAGTTGGATTGCTCTGACTCCTCAGCCAAATTTGGGGCATCCACCACATGGTTCCCCCTCAGCCACGTCTTGACCCATTCCACTTCCTAAGTGGGGACCCTCCCCTTTTCTAGGCGTGGTGGAGGTCCCGTGAGGTGTGAATATTTTGCCCACCGGTGATTGGGTGCAATTTATCAAATCATTACCACACAGGTTTGTTCTGCCCCATAATATTTTCCTCTTTCTGATAGGCCAAAGCCTATCTTTCCTAACTTGTATGACTAAGCTTTTTGATATTATAGCCCTAAATTCCCATGGCCCCAATATTTGAACTAGTTTAAATATGAAATACTAGTATCAAACAGGGGATGCTTTCTCTGGATTGCCCCACACAAATAATAAAAAACTAAAAACTTTTAAAAAGCATTCATTATTACTTTTATTTTATATTTTAAAGGTAAGTTTTATATATTTTAAGAAATATTTGTGGCATCCATCAGCGGATCCCACAAACTGGTGCTCACTACAGGGGGTCACCCTGTATACTTTGATAAAGTATTAAAGTAATGGAGAGTGTCACCCAATGGGTGCGAAATAGAGAAGGAGTTGAAGACAATGATTGGATGGACAGCCCTACCACTTTGACATTTGGAGAAGAATGATTTGAGCGCATATTAATACCTGAATCTCGCCGCATCACCTGGCTTGCCACTGAAGCCGTGAGAGACCTTACCCATGTAATCCTTAACCCTGGCGACATTGCATCCCACAAACGAGCGTCGTTGGTAGAGGAACACCACTTGTTTCTCTATGAGGCTAGTGTCCTCCTGGAGACCTACAGCCAGCTCACAAATTTGACCACCTATGTATGCAAGTTTGCTCACCCTGCTTTGGTCCATATGATGCATCTCTTAGCCAGCCATCACAAAGAGCTACATCGACACCTAGATACTCATGCAGCTCTGAATTTAGCCTATGATAAGTTGTACCAACTGACCTCCAAACACCTCGGAGCAGTCAGATCTGGTGTGGAAGCTAAACGCAACTTCATCATTCAGCTGCATGATTGACTTGCTACCATGGACACTGTGATCATAAAGTATGTCAAGGAGGCCATGAAGATCTTTAGGGATGAACTGAACGCTTCCACCGCTAGCACTCACTCATTGCTAGAGGAGTTTGCTAAAGAACTTGAAAAGCACAATGAGTGAACGCACTAGGACCTTTCAGCCCCCATCTCTGCCCCTCAAGTTGAATATGAACAACATGTGGCTATAGTGGAGTGACAGTTAACCCATGCCTTTTCATGTGTTGATATGCTCAACACTATCTGCTGCTTAACCATCTAGTGCCACCTCCACCCTTGCGGCCAAGGTTGTTCAGCTAGAAAAGGAGCTAGCTCTCAAAGCTTCATTTGAAAATACCAAATATTTGGCGCATCGCCTGAATGAATGTGCTACCGAAGTGAAAGTGATAAAAGCTCGCTGGAAAGCCCTGTGCTGTTGAAGGAAGTATTTAGTCAAGTAACGCAGGTCGAGAAGAAGTATGAGCAGATCAAGGATGGTTACAAGGTTCAAGCTCGCATCCTCATGACAATGAAGGGTGTAAACAGATGGAAGAAGAGCTGAAGAAATGCGTGAAAGCCGTGGAAGCTGCTCAAATAACCCTAAGCTCGCTGGTGTCACAACTTAGCTTCCAAGTCAATGCTTTGGAGAGCCAAGTGGAAGATCTTGAAACTCACAAACTGAGGATCGAAGCTCGACTGAGACTATGTAAATCTGGGCCCCAAGAAGCCCTCTCCAAAATGAAAACCTGTCTTGAAGTCATGCAAGACCAGTTTTATCACCTTTCGTGCACCTTTGACCAGTTAAGCTATTGCTCTAAACCTTGGAAAAAGAAGCTCCAGCTACTCATACCCTTACCAGGGGTTACTTCAGTTCATTCAAACTGACGTTCAAAGACAAGTTTATCCCCGGCGAGGGCAGCATTGCTTCGTTTTTATACATTTACAAAGCGGCAATGGAAGGGGTGACTGATTGTCAGAAGGCTAAACATATTCTTTCCGGTTTGGGCCGCATGGCATAGGAGGTGATGGTCCCACATATGGATGCTCTTAGCACCTGGTCCGAGGTTAAAGAGGCCCTCATAAACACGTTTAGCTCAAAACAGGCTTTAAGCATGAAAAAGCAAGCCTTTATGTGTTTGAGTATCCGAAAAGGGGAGTCAGTGGTCGCCTTTGTGGAACAATTCTATATGGAAGCACAGACGTTGTTAACTTCAAAGATGTTGACCTTGGATGACGCTGTAGCCGCTGTTTTGACTGGAGTGACATCTCACCCTCCTTTGGCGATGCACATCACCTCAGTTAAACGCTATTTCTGTACCATTCAAGATATCAAATAGGCTTTACTAGATGTTGCTGACTTCCATAAGCCTGAAGTTTCTCGCGGAGCAGTATCCCGCCCTCACGTTTTAGCCATTGAGGATCCAAAGCCCAAGCCTTGGGTCCTGGCTATTGAAGACAAGAAGGAGCCCCTTCAGATGATGGCTCTGAGGAGCAAAAACTTAAAGTGAAACGTCCTGAACGCCTTTGGTGCGAATACTGCTACAAGTTTGGACACAAGGAGGTTGTGTGCTGGAAAAAGAAAGCTGATGCGGAGAAACAGGAGCAGGGAAAAGAAATGTCAGCATAGGGAGAGGCACACCTATTGCTGACGAATCTCATGTGCCTGACTCATTTAAACAACTTATGCCAATACCTCATGTTACCAATACCCCTGGGGATGATTCTAAGGGGGGTATGGATGAGGTTGGCTATTTCGTCATAGGAGTACCCGCTGAAGTGGAAGTCCCCGATTGCTTGAACGCTGGAGGAGTAGATGAGGCCACCATACCTGAAGAGATGTATCTCCACCAAGTTCTAGGGGAGCTGGCTGTTATCGACACTGCCAGCAACGTGGATGAGGTCTTTTCTAACTTTAAACGACCTCTCCAGCATGGCCATACCATGCAGTCCATCCTGGAAAATTATCCCAAGACCGCGCGCAAATTAACCTCCACTTTTCATCTCAAGGAGGTCTTAGCTATTGCCAAATTTTGAGGGGGATACTTACAAAGGTTAAAGTGGTTATCCAAAAGTTTGGGTGATGGCCATCCTAGATACAGGCTCCCCAATGAACGTAATCTCCTCCAAGTTGATGAAAAAGATCAAACTTGCGCCTGACTTGGAGTACAACCAAGAATTTGGAACTGCCAGTCCCTACAACACTCGCGCACTTGGCACTTACTCATCCCTTACCATTCATATTTGGAAAGCTTATTCTATTGGCCCCCAAAGTGGCTTTGGATAACAACGCCTATGATATGCTCATAGGTACTCAGTTTATAATTGAATATGAAGGTATTATCAATATGAAGTAGGGGTTCCTGTCATTGCTCAATTATGAAGTCCCCTTTGATCTAGTCATAAAGAACCCAGCAAGAAGTAATACTCTTGAATGTTTGAGTACCCGCTTTCCGCTTTACCTATACATTATACCACCTTTGAGCAAATTACAAAGAAATCGCCTGATTCAGTGGATGCTATCAAAGGTATTCCGTTTTATGCGGCCGATGAGGTGGTGATTAATCCAGGTGAACAACAAGTGATAGACACAAATTTCACTCTCAAAATCCCTCGCCACTGTTTAATACACCTCTTAAGCATTGAGGGTGTTAGCCCTTTTGAGCCTCAGGTATTGCCTGGAATTTTAGACCCAGCCTACCAGAGGCCTATTACTCTACTGTTGGGAAATCTCACCAAAAAGGACATAATTGTAAGAAAGCACCAGGAGGTGGGCTGAGGGTTTTTACTCCCTGTGGAGAAAGTTGAACAAATCCACTCCATTAGCTCAATGGCAGATTTAGGCCTGTCCGCAGATAACCTGGTATATACCTTACTGAACGTCCATATCTCGGATGAGCTGACCTCAGATGAGTTGGAGAAAGTTCATACTCTCCTGGATGAGTATAGTGATATATTCTCGAAGTTGGACAATGATTATGGCCACATGAAGGGCTGGTGCCACTCCATCGATGTGGGTGATGGCCATCCCATTAGGTCAAAACCTTACTGCAAGTCAAAGGTGGAGGAGCAACAAATGAGGATGGAACTCATGCAGTTATTAGATGCGGGTTTATTAGTTCCTTCGCAAAGCCCTTGGTCCTCCCCCTTTTGCTAATTAAGAAGAAAAAACAGAGGTCACCGGATAGATATGGAATATTGAAGGTTAAACAATCCTACAAAAAAGGATAGCTATCTTATCCCATGCATTGATGACGCCCTGGCCCAGCTTTCAGGCTCAATTTTTTTCTCCGTCATGGACTTGGCTAGTGGCTATTGGCAAATGGATCTTTCTCCCCAAGACCAGGAGAAATGCGCTTTGATATGCAGTGAAGGTCTTTTCCAACCCACGCGATTACCCCAAGGGTTGTGCAACGCACCTGCCTCTTTCCAGCATGCGATAGATCACATTTTTCAGGATCTTAAGTTAACCTGCGTCATTGTCTATCTAGATGACATTACCGTATTCTCAAAGTCCTTTAACAAACACCTTGATCACCTGAAGGAGGTGTTCCAACGCTTACAAAACACAAATATCAAGTTAAAACCTTCGAAGTGTACCTTTTTCCAAAAGAAATAAGACTTCCTCAGACATTCCATTTCTCGAGAGGGTATCCAACCCATACAAGATAAAGTAGAAGCGATTTCCAGAATGCCTCCCCCCAAAAATCTACGGTATATACAGGTATTTCTAGGGATGATGGGGTATTACCATCAGTTCATCCCTAAGTTTGCCCAACTCAGCGAGCCCCTTGTTCGTTTACTAAAGAAGAATATCCCTTTTCAATGGGGCACTGAACAGAAGGCTGCTTTCAAAACAATGAAGCTGCTGCTACAAAAACGGCCTATCCTAATGCATCCTGATTATGGAATACCGTTTATTTTGTTTACAGACGCCTCAGACTACACCGTCAGGGCCATCCTAGCCCAACTGGATGAAAAAGGGGTAGATCATCCTGTCTCATATTTCAGTAAGATGCTATCAAAGGCAGAACGCAACTATAGTGTTACTGAGAAGGAGTGTCTTGCCATTCTACTAGCAGTGAAGCATTACCGCCCTTTCTTGTATGGGACCTCTTTCACTGTGATTATGTACCATGCATCTTTAAAATGGTTGAAAAACATGAAGGACCCTACAGGGCGGTTAGCTCGCTGGGCTCTAAAGCTCCAGCATTACATCATGAAGATCAAACACCGCGCTGGAACCCATCACATGAATGCTGATGGGTTAACTCAGCTGCCCATCCTCCACTTAGATAACAGTGAAGTGGAGCGGCTGTATGATCTTTTAATGACCCCAAATGACTGGGAGGATGAGGATGAGCCTTTACAGAGGATGTTGGCCCGGCACTCCTGTAACACTAAAGTAGAAAATGGGAAGTTGTATAAACAAGTAGGGGCGAAGTGGTTGCCTTACCTACGGCCCTTGGAACGTGTACCTGTTATCCTGGAAGCTCATTCAACCTTAGGCCATGGAGGAGCAAAGAAAACCTACGAGTGGATTAAGGATCAGTATTTTTGGGAGGGAATCATGGAAGCCATCATTGAAGTCTTGGATGCTTGCCTTACATGTAAGAAGCAGTCTCAGTTCAATACTAGATACCAATATCAGCCAACTACCCTGCAACAGCCATTCCATATCATAAGCTTGGACGTAGTAGGGCCGCTTCCTCAGACCACAGGTGGAAACAGATATATCTTGGTAGGTATTGACCACTTCACAAAGTGGGTTGAAGCTGTGGCGCTTCCAGCCCAAACTGCTAAGGCCAATGCCACCTTTCTCCATCAAAATATTTTCACTCAACATGGGTGCCCTCAAGTACTACTCTGCGATAATGGAAAAAACTTCACCTCCAGAGTAGTTAAAATCTTGGCTACCTCCATGGGAGCCCAGCAACTATTCTCAGCTCCATATAACCCATCAACCAATGGTACGGTGGAGCGAGCAAATGGCACTTTAGTTTCCATCTTACAGAAAATGGCCTCGTCTGATCCTCTTCATTGGGATCATTATTTCCCTAGTGCTCTTATGGCTTACCAAATTAGCTATCACCAGATTCTGAAAATGTCCCCTTTCTGAGTTTTATATGGCAGGGAACCAGGCATACCTGCCCTTCTAGCTAAAGATGTCTTCTCTAGTGGAGAGGAGCCTGAGAAAGCCATGCAAAGGTTAGCTAACCGCATCATTCAGCTTCAATCAGAGGCTATGACCAACCTAGCCAAAACAGTCACTAAAGAAGGTCAAGCTGCCAATGAGTTTTGGCTCCCCTACCTTCATTTCAAGTGTCAGATATGGTCTTATAATACAACAATTGCATAACTCCTTGAAGTGGAAAACTTGGATCAATCTGGGAGGGGCCATTTACCATCACGTATAAGAGAGGAAATGAGTATTTTATCAAGTCTTTGGCTACAGGAGTTACCATAAACTGGGTACATGGCCGTTTCCTATAGCCCTACACTCCCCCAACATTCTTGAGGGGGCAATGTTGGACATTCTCCTTCTTGACTTTCAAAAAAGAATGTTGGAAATAAAAATGCCCCCGAATCCACTACTACAATTGGCCAATTACATGTCCAATCTTCTAACAAAACTATGGTTAATGAGGATATGAGTACCACTGGCCAAAAGACCCCGGCGGATTCTCAGTGGAACCCTACCCATTAGGAAAACATGTTTTATAATCAAAATCAGCTTGTTAAGGTAAAAACTGATAGTTGGATTGCTCTGACTCCTCAGCCAAATTTGGGGCATCCACCACATGGTTCCCCCTCAGCCACATCTTGATCCATTCCACTTCCTAAGTGGGGACCCTCCCCCTTTTCTAGGCGTGGTGGAGGTCCCGTGAGGTGTGAATATTTTGCCCACCGGTGATTGGGTGCAATTTATCAAATCATTACCACACAGGTTTGTTCTGCCCCAGAATATTTTCCCTGCTTTCTGATAGGCCAAAGCCTATCTTTCCTAACTTGGATGACTAAGCTTTTTGATATTATAGCCCTAAATTCCCATGGCCCCAATATTCAAACTAGTTTATATATGAAATGCTAGTATCAAATAGGGGATCTTTTCTCTGGCTTGCCCCACACAAATAACAAAAAACTAAAAAACTTTTAAAAAAAGCGTTCATTATTACTTTTATTTTATATCTTTAAGATAAGTTTATATATATATTAAGAAATATTTGTGGTATCCATCGGTGGATCCCACACTCTCAAAAACAGGTTAAGTATTAAGCCCAACGTTAGATAGGTGCCGACCTCCCAACTTTTGAAGGTATCTCTGGAATGGTAGGAAACTTCTCTCTTGTCCTCTCTCTTCTCACTGAATCTGCGGAGATCTTAGTAGTAAAAGAACAGACAAAGGATATCCAATCCTTAAACTCTTATCCCAAGGGTAAACTATATAAACCATATATAAAAATTCTTAGATTATAAGCTTTTTTGTGCTTTTTTTGTCTGCTTTATTTACTTGAATACCAGGGAATTTATAGGGGATCAGCGAACAACTATTTCATTTGCGTTTCACTGGGAAACGGCAGCTGTTTTCAGTTAATTAGACATTGAGGTAACACTCCTGAAGATTTTTTATTCACCTAGTTTGATTGCGCCGCCAACCAGATCCATAATCTCTTCCCGTCAATTGAGGATAGTGTCCCCACATTCTTCATTTAAACTCAGTGGTGTACCTATTTAAGCTAGCAACCTGCTTAATTAATGGGACCTTTACCCATCAACAGCAAAACGCGTTCCCTACAAGGTTAAACAGCAAGTTTCTACTAGAAGCATCGTCAATGCTTCAGTAAATAAACATAGATTCCTGAGTCAATTGATGACAATTTCATTAATTAATATGATTGAATTACTTAAATATTTAATAGCCAATCAAACCATAAAGTAATTGCATGGGTGGTGATCATCCCAACAAACCATTAACAATCCAGCAGATCAACACCTGGCTTTTCAGTAAATATTCGTTAGGGTTAATTCTCCAAATAACAGTTATCATTAAAAATGATAACTTCCAAATCCACTAAAGGATCTAATTCCATAAGGGCAATTAGCTATAATATAATCTAATTGCTGGGTAATATGGGCATATGATTATCCCAACATACTCCCCCACTAGACTAGATTACTCAGTGAAAGACAAGAAGATGGGAGAAAGGATGACGCCTCAGGCCAGGGTCATCATGCTTAGAAATAACGTCAGCAGAGCTTGTTTCTGTCTGTACTTAAAGATTCTCTTGCCCATCTTCAGCAATTTGGCCTCTCTTCCTTATTTATTACTCTCTGCCGCCTCTCTAAGCACAGTTCTCATGGCATCATGAGGCACTAGGACCATTTTTGGTTGTTCTTGTTAATAATAAGTTCTGGCCAACCTGTACAAACACAGGTTGGGTTACCAATGACTCCTCGTCATTCAACCTGTACTAACCTTAGGACATGTTCCAACAACCCCTAGTCGTTCACAGGACCTCTTAGTAAGCTTTGCTGAGTCCTGTACTAGCACTAAGAACTACTTACAGTGGACCACTTTTAATCCAAGCTGGTCCTAATAATACTCTTCAGGACTCTTCCCAGTGGATCTAGTTTCAGCACATCCTGATTCTGTTGACAACAACGCGGTCTTCTAATTCTGCTAAATTTCATAACTATGCTCATTGTAATACATCCTCCTTCTCCCCACTTAACAATGGAAGGTGGGATCCCTTCTGGATTTTCTCAGACGCAGCAATTAAACAACAAAAAAATACATATCTTAATATATTTTCGATTTTTTTCCAAAGCTAAGTCGCTTTAAACATTTTTTCATAGTTTTTTATCTTTTTATCATTTTTTATCATTTTTTCTTATTTGATTATTATATTTCTTCTGGGTCCAATACTTCAAGTACTTAGCATGTAATTTAGTCACTATAGTTTTCCAAATTTATCCTTTATCATTTAGGCATCAGTTTCTTACTTGTTGATAACATTGAAAGGACTTGACCATAGGGCATCCAACTTGGATTTTTCAAAGCCCATGGGTATCAAAATAGGCTACCCTATCTTCAATCTGGCATTCTTTCAGCACTAGGCGATTCTTGTCATCTATTTTCATTGCTCTTATTCTTTTCTTCAGCAGCATACCAAATGCTGATATTACAAATCAATCATAATACTTGCCAGCTGGGTTAGGTTTTGTCTAGCACTCATCCCCTAAAACTGGTTCAACAGCGGAATACAAAATAGGCAGTAAAGTGTGGACCTTTGTCCATATAATAGCTTAAATTGCGTTTCCTTATTGCTGTTTGATAACTATTATTGTAGGAAAAGGTAACTAAACTCAGATAGGTTCCCAAGTGGAAGTTTTCCCAAAACTATTTTTTTCAGTGTCATAGATAGAGTTGAGTTTACTTTCTCCCCCACCCCATTTGTTTCTGAGCGGTTGGGAATGGACACCACTCTTCAAATTTCCATTAGTTTATTCAGCATTAGATTCACATAGGGCGTAAAGTTGGTCCTAATGTCACTTAGTAAAATTTGTGGGTATCCATACTGGTATACCACTTGGTCTAAAATGAATTTTGCCATGCCTGTGAGAATCCACTCTGCTCATGGCTTTTGTTTTGACCTATCTAGGTAAAAGATCTATTGTGACTATTATATATTTTAAGCCCTCAGTAATAACACTCAACGGTATTAGAATTTCTATGGACACCATGTGCCAAGAGAAACCAGAGTGTACTAGTCTGTATCTTGCTCCACTAGTGTGCAATTTATGGAGTTGGCATTCCAAAAAACAGGCCAGATAATTCACAGCATCATAGTAGATCAAAATTCAGTAATATATTGGGTAACATGGTCCATGGTTTTCCTTAGCCACCATGGTTGACGACTTTATGTGCGGCTTTAATGAATTCCACTTGTTATAACAGTTTAGGAAAAAACTGTTTCCATCATCGTTTTATATAACTTATTTTTCTTCAGTTCATTTTTCTCCATCTCTTTTTTAGCGCACTATAAATTCATGGGGTTTATACTTAATGTTCCTTTTGATCATCTGCAAGAATAAATTATTAGCTTGATGATATACAGCTTGAAAGGCAGACAATTGTGACAGTCCATCAGCATTCTGATGCGCTGCTTCTTCTCTGTGGATGATTTCAAAGTCATAGGATTTCAGTTTCAAAGACCAACGTGTTAGTTGTACCTCTAATTCCTTAATTTTGTGTTGCCAGTGCAGGGACAAGTGGTCAGTTATGAGTTTAAAGTGCATCCCATGTATGTAAACTCAAATTGTTTTCAGGCATAAATTACTTCCAGGCACTCACACTCTGTAATGGTGTAGTTCCTTTCCACCAGCATCAGTTTTCCGCTCATATATGCCACTGGATGCTCTTGCCCATAAACGTCCACAAATAAAATGGCACTGATTGCTAATAATGAGGCATTTGTCTGAATAATAAATATTAAATATTAAATTTATTTGAGATATGCCAGCAAGGGGATGGACATTACCAAAACAGAAACACCAAACAAACAAACCAAAAACATGAACCAACCTCCCTAAATGAGCAGCGAGGCACACAAAAAAATGATAGACCTACCAAGTGAAACAGCGGTGAGCCACTTATTCCACCATGGCAGATGAATAGGGGGATCAGGTGGATTATCAATCTTGACTTCAATATTGAAGAGGTGGATCAATGCTGAGAGCAAGGGGGTTATGGCATCCGCAGGATGAGGGTCAAGGTGAAATAGATAATTGTTGAGATCATTGCTGACTATTTGGGCCTAGAGCATAGCCTCCATGAGTTTGGCAACATGGTGTTCAGCTTGGATGTGGGCGTTAGGAAACTGGGCAAATTTTGTAATGTTGGCTCTGGTGATGCGCATGGTTGGAGAAAAATCATCCAGTTCAGCAATATGCTTGACAGTGGTGGTGGAAGTTCTAACTAAGCGTTTGATTTCCTCTTTTTTAACATCAGGGAATTGGGGGAACTGGGTGATGTGCAGCCCTTCCTTAAATTAAATGACAGAGAGTTCCACGGCATTGCAGAGATGAAGATTTTTGGGTGAGGCCACTGCAGCCTTGGCAAGCTGGTGGTCGCTCATGAAAGGGGTAGCGGTGGGTTTTGGGGCATATTTTTTGGGCAGGAATGGGGCTTTGAAGTCTGAAATCATATAAGGTTCTAAATTAATTGGAAAGTCCAGAGGTGAGACAATTTCACCAGATTTGGTCACTTCATCCAATAAATCCCAAGGATTTTGGTTTAATGGGGTTTGATTCAAAGATACGTGGCTGTGGTTGGAAAAGTTTTGGGGTGGTAACTTTCTTAAAATTGTATATGGGTCCAAACCTACTCCTTATTGGATGGATTGTAGTAAATTGGCTGTATTAGGTTTTGGTTGCAAGCTTTTGCTGATTCATTGAGCGCTTGGCCAGAGGGGGTGGGGGCAGCCAAAACCCCACTTGAAAGTTGTAGGTGTGGCCTCATGGGTGGGGTGGCGGTTTTTGCATTGTTTTAACTGTATCAACATGCCTTTTTTGAATAGTCCAATTCATGGCAGAGGGGGAAAACTGTGCAGCTGTTGTCAATGCGAGCCCAAAAGAGGTGGTCTAGTGCAGATGGGATATAGGCATGCGGTGGGATGTGCTAGGGTACGGTTGGCTGGTGGGGGTAATGATGGCCATTGCCTGAGGTGACACTAGGAGCTCAGCACCGCTTAGGATAAGGAAGTGGAGAATGGGGTCTATGCCATAATTGGACAGCCCTGACATTAACTCTTCATAGAGTATTTGAGGGGGAAGGTTTTCAACGGTCACCATGAGTGTGTTATCATTAGGGAGGCATGTGTGGTGGTGGTATTGGGTTTGTTTTTATAAATTAAGGGCGTTGCTGCTGCAGTGGTCACGTCCTCTTCAGTGGAGAATCCAATATTGAAATAGCCCTTGTAAGGGTGGAAGTTGATAAATCCTGCTGGTGCATAAATGGCTGTTGCCTGCTCAATTATTTCTTTGTTAGAATACAGGAAGAGACGTCCATACTTGATGTGGAGGCAAAAGTGAATATTGGATTGGGGTGGGGATAAGGGGTGGGGGTGGGTTGGGTGGACTCGTGCAAGGTACAGTTCTAAGTCCCTTGGAGGGATGAATTGGCCAGTTGCATCTGGAGGGCTGGATGAGCCAGTCCACATGCATTTTCCATCTGAGTGTTAAAGGCTATTGGGTGGAGCACTGCTGCCCCACACTGGGGCATTAGGTGGTGGATCCAAGGACATGAAATGAAAAATTGGTATAGTGGGGCAGTGGTGGAAAACAAATTTTTTTCATAATTGTTTAAAGTGATGTCAAGTGGAAAGAAAAGTTTTTCTGAATATAAATTCTTTTTATAAATTCAGTTATTTCAACATAGGTCTATTCATCAGGTATTTTTAGCTCATCAAATAATGTTTGTGCCTCATTGTTCCGCATGAATCCTTTATTTCTGATTCTCTAATAGGTGTAATAATGATTTGGTGATCCTAGCAAACTCTTGATGAAACCTTAATAGTAGCTGACCATCTTCAGAAAAACTTGTATATCCTGAACGGTCTTCAGGATTGACATCTACTCAATGTCCTCTATCTTCAGTAGATGCGTCTATAATCCACTGGATTTTATTAAAAACAACAAATAAATAAGCTCCTTATTAAAGGAATGACACTTGCTTGGTTTGGTCTTTAAGTTTGCCATTTCCAGGCGCTTGACAATTCCTTTAAGTGCTCCAGGTGATCCGTGAAGGTCCTGCAGAAAATATTGGTATCATTCAGTTATACTAAAGCTCACGATAACTTCCAATCACTCAATATTGAATCCATAGCCCTTTGGAATGTCAGCAGCGCATTGCAAAATCCCTTAGACATTCTAGTTGGCTGGTACAGTCCCTGTGCAGTAATTATCGCACATTTTTCTTGATCCTCTTTTTGAAAAGCAATTTCCAATATCCCAAAATCAAGTCTATCACCAAAAAGTACTTGGCGTCCCCTAGGCGATCAAGTGCGTCATCAAACCTCATATGCATATAGATACCTTTCTTAATGATCTTATTTGATTGTCGTTTATCACCACTTAACTTGATCCATCCTTCTCACTAATTAGGATCAGACTCGCCCATGAATACAATTATGTAACGAGGAGCCCATGCTCTACTAACTTCTTGAATTCTTTACTAACCACAGCTTCAGCAGCCCTAGACTGACAGACAAGTCACATTCTCATCATCAGATACTCCCAATGTCGACCTTGTGGATCACATTCTTTGTGCATCCAAGTTCATGTTCACCCTGGGCAAATATTACCCAATATTTCTCAAGTAGTCAGAGCACCTCCTTAATCTTTCGTTATGATAGATCAGCTAATTGCTCCAAATTTACCAATAAGTTGATACTTTTGGCAACATCCACTGGTAATCCCATCTCATTCAACGTTTTAAAGTTGTGTAATTCACTTAATTTGGCCACCAGATTAAATGCAAAAGATGCAATAACATTATTAAATCATTTTTCATCAGATTTTTACACAAATTGGTTAAGAGAACTCTTTTTTCTCTATATTCTGGCGTTATATTCCTGGCGCCACCATGTCTCAATCTTCAATTCACTTTTGGGCTGAAAGCTTCTCCATATATTTGCTCTAGAACTTTGAGCACTAACCCTGTGTTAACTATGTTCTACATTCCCAGCGGAATGGTGTATGTTACTTTCATCCTTGATGGTATTATATGATTTTCCAGTAACTCATTAAGAATTTCCCTCCATTGTCATCCAACTAGTTTGTACTGCATGGGTATAATGCTGCTATTGTAAATCAGATTAATAATAAAATTCCTTTTTATCACCAAAATCTCCTTTCTGCTGATAGACTAAAGGCAGGGTTCACCCCAAAAAGTTATCAGGTTATTTTCTTCACAATCACAATTCACACCATACTTCCTCTAGGAATTCCGTTCCAATAAGTGTGTTGTAGATTTGATTGGCCAACGCTATGGCTGGACTTATACCACCAGCAATCTGAACTGAAATGGTAGTATACTGTAGGCTCCACAAAATATGATGATATCTGGTCCAGAAATTCCATACTCTTTCCAGTGCTCCAAAATTGCAAATTCTTCATTTTTATACTAAAAGTTGTCAAAATAATATTGATTTTTTTAGTACTAGATGGTCCTAACGCGTCAAAACAATATTGTCGAGTGCTCCATTGTCAATTATTGCTGATACTCTTATTTGATTGACTAGAATTTCTGCATATGGAAACTCAGAGTATCGTAACAAGGGTTTTACTGAGTAAATAGCAGCATTATTCACAAAATTGAGAGTAATAATTAATTGCATGGATAATCTGGGAAAGAACCCTTAATTGCACTAATAGGTAAGGAAACGTTCGCCTTATCCAGTTTTTTTTAACTAATCTTTAGTGCTTTCAGAGGATCAGATCTTTTCTGCTATCTTTTAAGTGTACAGCTGATCTTCCTCCTTCATTATTTTGTGGTCTATCCTCTTTACTTTTTTTCAGGAAATCGCGTTGACATCAAATTAAACATCTGGTAAAGTGGTTCAGATGCATCATCTTTCATGGATAATCAGAGGTATCAATGTCTTCATTCTTTATGTCTGGGGAAAAAGGTTTGACAGCAATACTAGATTGTCCCTTATTGAGACTGCTTGTCCTTTTCCAGACTCTTGACTAATTTCCTTTTTCTTATTCTGCACTAAACTATCTTGCTCTCTAGTCTTTATATCCTAACATTGAGCAACTATATGCCTAAGTCTTCCACATTGGAAACAGCGGTTTGGCATTATATCTGTTTGTTTCTATCCTTTGGTTTTATTTTCCATTATGATTTGATTCTCAGGTTCCTTATTGGTCTCAGTAAATTTAAAGAAATTCTAAGCTTTTTTCCTATGTACTTTAAAGGTTCAATTGGGCTCTTCAAATGTTACTCCTAACATCTTTATACAATCCAACATCTGTGATGTATAAGTTTGGTTCACCAGTGCCAATGCCATAATCTGATTCAACTCTCTGTAGGGGCTGAAGCGCCGCTTTCATGTCTATGCGTCCATCAAAGCCAGATAGTACTTTCTCCTCAGCAGGATCTGCAACTCCTGCTATTAAAAAGGTAAAAGCGGCCAAGGTTACATCTTTCTAACTTAAATACCCATAAACTCTTATTTACAGTTGGCCATTCTAGTAGGAATTACAAAATCAGTTATAATCACTTCCTTTGCTTCAGAGTACAACCAATTGTCCCCATTAAGATGGGGCAACATTTTAGATTTTAAAAATTGGTGTCTAGACATTCCATTGCAGTTACCACTTTTTGACGGTCCCTATATCCAAACATTGTAATCTCAAAAAGGCAGAAAAACATTAATACATTATCCCTTTGAAATGAGGGCATTTTGGCATATTTAAAGATTTACCTGTCACTCCACTGGCAGAGGATTCATGCCTGACAACCTGACTAACCATAGGCGTTGCATCTGGAGTCATCTCTGATATTGCAGCAAACAAGTTAAAAATATTTCTTGATGGGGGTATTTTCCTAACTGGAGCTTCATAAATTTTATTTTTACCTTTGTTTGCCTCCTGTTGAGCACATTTACAATTGTGTTTTTTTAGTTCCTCAATGCACTTTAACATTTGCGCCATGTCCTCCTGAACCTGGGCAAGCGTTCTCTGTCTGCTTCACGTTCAGTTTTTTGAAATAAGATTTCCTTGATTAATTCGCCCTCCATCCACTTCAAGAATCAAACCTCCCATAAATGTCATTATTAACTTTCTAACAAGCTAAATTACCTCCTTTGCTTTAATTACTAAATCTTAAAAAGTAGTCCAATATGCTTGTCATGCCAAGATCAGCAGTTATGGTTAACAGTCTCCAACTCTGATCAGAGATTATTACGTTTGTTTTTATATGACATTAATGATAACTTCTACTATTAGATTTGACTTTTAAAATCAACTACTCCCTGTAGTGAGCACCAAATTTAAACTTTTAAAAGCTGTTTACTCTTGAAAATAATTAACAAATATAAACTTTTGGTTGTGTGGCTCAAAAAGGCTCTCCATTAACTGCAAAGTTGTTGATATTTGCATACAAGAATTATTAGTACAAATTAAGTAATGTTGGGTAGTAATAGCATGAAGCCTATTACTCTAGCTGAGATCTTTAAAAACAGGTTGAGTATTAAGTCCAACGCTAAACAGGTATTGACCTCACAATTATTGATAAAATCTCTGGAATGGTAGGAAACTTCTCCCTCTATCCTCTCTCTTCTCACAGAATCCGCGAAGATCTTAGTGGAAAAATAACATATAAAGGATATTCAATTCTTAAACTCTTATCCCAAGAGTAAACTATATAAACAATACTTAAAATTTTTAGATTGTGTTTTAATTGTTCTATTTTTATCTACTTTATTTACCTAAAAATCAAAGAATTTATAAGGGATCCAGTGACCAACACTTCCATTAGCGCTTCACTGGAAAAACGGCAGCTGTTGTCTATAGATTAGCCATTGAGGTATTGTCCTTGAGTACTTTCTAATTCACCTAGTTGGATTGCACTACTGACCAGAGTCATAACCTCTTCTGGTCAATTGAGGAAAGTGTCCCTATAATCTTCAATAAACCTAAGCAGAGTACCCTATTTAGGCTAGCAGTCTGCTAAGGTAATGAATCCTTTAACCATCAACAGAAAGACGCGTTACCTAAAAGGATAGACTGCAAGTTTCTACCACAATCATTGTCAATGCTTAAGTAGCTAAACATAGAATCCTGATTCAATTGGTGATAATCTAAAATAATTATTTTTTTTAAATTACCAATTATTTAATTGGCAATCAATCCATAAAGTTAATGCATTAGTGGGATCATCCCAGAGAAACATTAACAATACAGCGGATCAACACCTGGCATATCAGTATATTCGTTAGTGTCAATTCCCCAAACAATATATATCATTAAAAATAATAAATTCCACCTTCACTAGTGGATATAATCCTTTATTTAACCGAGGTAAGCTGACCAGGGGATGGACATTACTGAACTAAAACTATAAATCATAATAATAAAAATTAAGACTTTTCTTTCTTGTTGCAAACACTTTTGCAACCTATTCAATTCAAGACTAAATCTAGTTTGATAATCTCATAGAGGGGATTAGTCTGCGCCCATGTTTGGGAGCAGTTGGGCAAGCAAGGCAGGAGGAGCAGGCGGAAGGCCCGCGGCCTCTAACGTTTGAAAACGCCCCGGAGAATCTGGTGGAATAGAAAAAAATCTAAAAAAACTGGCGGGCACAATTTCCCCAGAGATACTCGCGTGGCAAGCACAATGCAACCAGTACATCAACACGCCACATTCCCAGCCACTTTCATCGGTGGAAATTAGAGTCTGTGTGTATCTGGACATCCAAAAAACAGCCCTATGGGAAAACTTTTGTGAAGATGTACACAAAATTTTCCCAACCGCGGTGTACATTGCACCTCACTCCATGTCGCGCAGTTGGCTGGACCTAGGTTTCGAAAGCTGTCGCAGCAGATGAGGCTGCAGCGGTGTGCATAGTGGTCAACCTCCCCAAAGGGCAATGGGTCATCGAAACTAAATGCACCAGATGGACAAAATCAAACCAAATTTTCCTCACGTTTGACTTTTTGCCTACTACAGTAAAATGTGACATTTTGGAGCAACACCTGAAAGATGGTTTCACCATATATGGCGAAATACAATCTTTTGAAATGAAATGTTTCACGCTGATGCCACACCTGTGCACCAGCAAAGCCATCGCAGTTCTGACCCCAACTGAGGAGATCATGAAGGACCTAACCCAGATCCTGCACTCCACCTTTAATGACATCGCAGGGCATACCACCCACCCATTCCAGGTAACCGTGGACAGTGCGCCCCCCATTTGCACCCACTGTGACGCGTTTGGCCATAAGGCGCATGCATGCCCCATCAAAGAGGGCGTCACATTCCAAGAGCACCCCTCGGCGGCCATGACCAGTGGAGAGGCACACTATGAACCAACCGCAAGCACCAAGGAGGCTTTCCTGTGGGGAGCACAAGGCTGCTACCTATTGGTAAAGCCCATCTCCCCGCAGGAGCAGAAGAAGGCCAAGCAGGCCCATAGGGCCACGGCCAAGGAAACGGCCAAGGCCAACACCACCATCCCACACTCACAATGCCAGGAGGACATGGAGACCTTCGCGGCAGAAGCAACTCAGGAATCCATCACCCAATCAGATTGGGAGGCCCATGCCAAACAGGCCACCAATCTGAGGATCTGATGGGAGATTTGATCTCACCCAATCATTGCACCCAAGCCCCGGTCAAAACTGACTTGGGACCTATCCCAACCAAAAAAAAAATTTTTTGCCCCACTCGACGGTGCACCAAACTTATCCGCACCACAAAAAATTTGTCTGACGTTGGGAAAACAAAAAGTGAAGGCCAAAGCTAACGTGACTCTTTCCACAAAAATTATCAAAAACCCCGATAGCGTTGCTGCTAATACCCACGCTGCTGTGAAAGCCTGTGGGGACCTGGAAGAGGCTGGTGGGCCCAGGGGCCCACCCCTTCGCACCTAAGGTGCAATGGGGGAAACCTTCACTCTAGGGATGCTGCATATCACCGGACTCAAGGCCTCCCCGTCCTGGGCTAGGAAACTGAGTTTTTTACAAAACAATTTACCTGTGGATATCCTGGCCATCCAGGAGTCCCACTGTCCATGAGGTTCCAAGGAAGCCTGGAAAACAATGCTCCTACCATCCCTATCCTTTTGGTTGAAGCACTGTGGGGTGCTAATTCACAAAACAATTTTTTCAAATTTATATCTTCAGAAACATTCCTAAATGGCCGAGTGCTCGTGGTCACCTTCTCATGGGCCAATGTTGCGCACACAATCATCAACATTTACGCCCCAAACGGTGCACATGAGCATCAGGAATTTTTCTTGTTAGTCAAATCCCTTCCGCTACCCCCCCCAATTCCTTCCTAGTTGGCGACATGAACTGTTGGCTAACCTCACCAATGGACCAGTGGCCACCCTCACCCCACACCCCACAGGGTCACGTAGAACTATGCGTTCTAAAAGACACCCTTGGGTTAAGGGATGCGCTGCTGCGACATGCCCCACTGCTCAAAAACATGATGCGTCCCCACATCCATAACAGCCAATTAAGGTCCATGACGTGCATCGACCTTATTCTAGCACTGGCAAAATTCCAACCCCACATCTCCCACTTCAAAACAACGAAAATGGAATTCTCTGACCATCAACTGGTCTCAATAACATACCACTTACCCATCACAGTTGCAAAGGCCCCACATTGGTACAAAATCTGCCCCCCTAAGCTCGCGTCGCCAGGATTTTCCACGTGGGTGGAAGAGGCAACTTTGGCAGAATCGTTTGTTGCACCATTTTGTGCGGACCCCATTTCCACATGGGCAACTTTCAAAGAAGACATCATCTGCCACTATTGCCATCTCTCCTCCAGACGCTCACGAGCCACATTGGCAGTTATATCATGCGCGCTGGCAGAATTGGCCCACTTGGAGTCCAATATTCCAGCCACAGGATATAGCCCTGCATGGGACTGGAAGTGGGCGGAGGCAGCCACCCACCTCAATGCACTCGAAAGACAACACAAATATTAGGTTTGTGTCCAATACAGGGCCACACGTATCACTAAAGGTGACAAGTACACTGCATACTTCTTCAAAAAAATTTTCATACCATGACAGAGCGTGGCCTGCACACAGGTGTGAAGATTGGATAATTTCATCGCGGACACACCGGCTGAAGTGGCAATCAAAATGCAAAGATATTACTCCGAGTTATACCAAGCCAAATCAATTCAGCCGGCCAAAATGGCAGAATTTCTTGACCAAGCTCATATCCGCACCATTTTCTGATACCCAGAAATAATGAAATTAATTACTCTGAACGAATTATGGACAGCCATTTATGGTGCGCCAAACCAAAAATGCCCAGGCCCAGATGGCATTCCATATGAGTTCTACAAAAAATATTTTAAATATATATCCCCATTGCTGCTAGCCTCACTCAACCAAAGCCTGTTGGAAACGCGCCTCCTACCAGGAGGACATGAGGCCTTTACTGTCACACTCTTCAAGAAAGGGGATAGGCTTGACTTAGCCTATTGGCGCCCCATTTCTCTAACAAACACAGACACCAAAATTTTAACCAAAATCATGGCTAACCGTTTAGGGACTGTAGCATCTGCCACCATCTCCCCAGAACAATTCGGTTTCATCCCCAGAAGGTCGATTTGGGATAACGTGCACTCAGTGGCTAATGTGTGTCAGTCCACAGCCTCTGGGGCACTTGTATTCTTGGATTAACAAAAGGCCTATGATAGAGTAAACTGGGAATACCTTAGGGCCTGCCTCCATCAATTCCGCCTACCCCCCCGCTTCATTAACTGGGTGATGATGCTCATGGAATCTGCAACAATGGCAGTGTGTGGCCCAGGTTTCCTAACGGAAGTAGTCCATCCTCAAAGGGGCCTGCGGCAAGGGGACCCCCTCAGCCCACTCTTATACAACTTCAGCCTTGACCCACTACTGCGAAATGTGAATGCCCACCTCACTGGGGTCCATGTGCCAGGCCAAACCCCAGTCAAGATGTTGGTATTTGCAGATGATTGCGTAGTGGGGGTGTCTAATAACAAAGATGCACGTGCGCTTGAAGCCCTCATCCAGGAATATTCCCAGGTAAGCAACGTGGCACTGAACGCCTCCAAAACTGAAATCATCCTTCTTGGTCAGTTTCAGAACTGCTGGGCCCCAGCAAGTAGTTCCCAACCCGGCCCATCTGATCGCCTACGTCCACGCCTTATTAACTCAACACACACTGCTCCACTGGTGCTCCCCTTTGTGCCACGTCCTACCATAGGACCGGTACGCCATCTGGGCGTGTGGATGGAGGCAGGTGGATACGCGTCAGCAGTAATGGAGGGCTGTATACTGGACAACGTGATGAAGCGAATAGCCTCTCTCAGAGCCCACCCTACTACCCTCACTGGCAGGGTTGTTCTTGCCAACTCTATGCTCCTATCCAAGGTCTGGTTCAGAGCCCACGCCATCTCCTTCTCCCCAAGCTTCTTCAAATCCCTGTATGCTTTGCTGCAAGGATGGCTTTGGTCAGGCCCCCTCCACCAGTGTGGCTAGAGGTCATGTTTGGCCCTCATCATCATGGTGGCATGGGCCTGTTTGACTTCAAAGCCCATGCCGCCAAGATCCTGGGCACCTGGATCGCGGCCATCACTGCTCCTACACTCCCATCCCAACACTGGTCCCACGCGGCCCGCTCCAACTTTTCCCGAGCCTTGGTCATCAATAATCCATCAAACCCCCACTCCCTGATGAAATACCTCGCATCACACACATCGGCCACAGGTCCTCACGGGACAAAAACCCACTACAAACGAATCCTACTCTCCATGCGAAGCGCAGAGTGGAGAATTCGTATTAGTGGACATACAACCCAAGGAGGCCACCCCTCTCCTTAGTTCACACAAGAGGTACAGGGGCTACCCATCCATGATGGCGTGATCCCCATTCGACCCCATGTCCTATCCAGGGTGGACTACCTGGACATGATGGACATCCCTTATTCCATTGAAACCCAAAAGACTATCTGGAAATACGCACACCATCCTCTGTTGCAGCCTCAAGTCCGCTCCCATGTGTGGCGCTGCCTGAGGCGGGTGTATCGTACAGCTGAGCGCTCTAACGCTTTACACTCATCCTGTGTCGTGTGTGGCCAGTATGGAACGCTGTTCCACCGCCTGGAGAAGTGCCCCACCTCTAAAGTGATATGGCGCGAAGTCCAACGTAAGCTAGGCCAGGATCAAACGCATCCCTTCAGTCTGTCAAGAGATATGTTTGCTTCATCAATGGCCTCCCCCTCCCACCCTCCCTCCATGCTCTGGTGGTTGCAATCGCCATGTGGACTATCCACACGATTGTCTTGGATGCCATCGCTGGCTCCATCCCCACCCTCCCTGAAGCTGTCCACAGATTCCGGTCTCATTTGGTGGACCACTTTCAAGCATGGATGTTTGGATATCTCCCACCGCGTCGCCGACAGCTGGTCTCCTCCTGGTTCCCAGTCTGGTTCATCAAATCAGACCCCTTCCTCCACACGTGCTCAATAGTGGCTACGGCCCCTTCACACGTTCCCTCCCCCTCCCCATAAGTGGCGTTCCCGCTGGCAACAAGAGATAGCATCGCTTCTCTGGGGTGCCTCCCCTGGTACTAAGTTTCATCTCGTCTGAGTCATATTTGGAAGTGTCCGTCCCATGGTCGGCCTTCCCCGCAATAAATTTAAAATTTAAAATAATAATAAAAATTAACGATTCAAATGAAATGCCCAAAATGGATGGATTGATTGAATCATACCTAACAAAATATCCAACCAGGTGGGCAGCGAATACTGCTATCCCTCCATGGTGGATGGAGAGGGGGATCAGGGGGCTCATCTTCAGCTGCATCCATCTCATTCCAGAGTAGGGTGCATGTCAAGGCAGATAGTAAGGGTGTGGGGGCATTGGCGGCATGGGGTTCAATATCCTTGATGACTGGAACTTCTGAATAGTTGCCAGCCATCATTATACCAACGATGTATTTTCCCAAAGTGTCTTCAGCTTTGAGGCGGGCGTCTAGGAATTTAACAAATGTTGCAATGTTGGTTGGGTTATTTTTGCTTTTGGATTCCGTGCTACTGTTACCACATTCTGGATGGCTTCAGTGACGTTTTTGTGTAAAGTTTTCATGTTGATCTTACTTTGTGCAGTAAGATTTATGGGGATGATGGGAGGTAAAATTCCTCCTGCAAGCACAGCCACAGCTTTGGCGGCTGCTTTGCAAAGCAGACGGCAATCTGGTGTGGCGGCTGCGTCTACTGCAAGCTGGTGGTCGCTGTAGAATGGTTTGGTGTTAGGTTGTGGGACATATTTCTGAGGTGGGAATTTTGCATCCCAATCTGCATTACAGAGCTGCTCGAGTTGCAGCGTCAGTTCTTCAATGACATTACCTGATTTGTTGATTTCATCCAATAATTATCATGGATTTTGGTTGAATTGGATTGGGGAATCAGCATATGGTTGAGGTTTATTTGATTCATTTGCGGATGCACAGGATCAAACCGGGGTTTAATCTGATGTTTGGTTGGATGAATTATTTGTGGCATTGGGGAAAGGTGGGTGCTTATTGGTGGCTGTAGGTGCAGCTACAGCATCAGGCATTGGAGGAGGGGAAGGTAGGATCATACCCCATGTCAGAGTTGGCATGGGGTGGGTGGCGGATTGGTGGACATTGGGCAAACTTTTGGCATTGGTGGAAGTTTCTGAGTATGGGCATTTGTGTTTTGAGTGGTCTAACTCAAAACAGGATGGACAGATCGTCCATCCGCCCTCAATGCGGGCCCATAATGGATGGTTGGGGGCAGATGGGATGGTGGCATGGGGGAATTGCCAACAGAATTTTGTAAATTCAGGGCTGATTGTGGCATATTCCCAAGGCCCAGCGAGGCGTGTGGCCCCATTTGGGACCACAAATTGTAAGATGGGGCTGGCGCTGTAGGCTGCCAAACCTTCCATCAGCTCCTGGTGGGGCACTTTGGGGGGAGGTGGGTGGGCAAACCAGTGAACTGGACCACCAAGGTGTTGTCTGTTGGGAGCTGGTTCCACAATGTTGGGAGGGGAATATTATTGTAAATTAATGGCACCATTGCCGCAGTGGCTTCATCAGCTTCACATGGGAAGCCAAGATCAAAGTACCCCTTATAGGGGCGGAAGTCATTAAGCAAGCTGGTGTCATCACCGCCTGAGCCATTTTGATAATGGCTTGGTCATTGTAGGGGAAAAATTTCCCATACTGACCCTAAGGCCATAATACACGTTGCTCCAGGGGAGCACCAATGGGCAGTGGGGCACCACTTGGGTTCAGGTGAGATGGGCATCAAGATCCTTGGAAGGAACAAATCTTCTCAAGGGTTTGGAATGACTGGGCGAGCCAGTCTGAGCACACTTTCCTGTCAGATAGAAAATGGAAGGGGAGTTTCTCCGCTGCCCCATGCTGGGACAGTCAGCGGGGGATCCAATGACATCAGAGCAAGACTTTGGTGTGTGATTAAGTGTTTTCTTTTAATTTACCAAAATTAATTTGTTCAGAAATTTACACCAAGCAGAGTGAGATTTACTAGTGGATATAATCTTTTGGTGGGTAAACGGCTATAATGTAAACTAATTGGCTGGTAATATGTGAATATTAAAGTCCTACCACGGTCTGAAATAAAAACCATCTTGATTACTAAAACTTGTCCTTGACTTGCTTAGGGTATGGAGCTGTCTGTGCCCAATATCTTAGGGATAAAGTTGGATGTTCGTCCTCTTTGTTTAATCAATATAGATATTTAATCTTTTGTAAATTATGTTCTAATGTATTATTACAAGTGCTAAAAACTGAAAATAACGTTTATTGTTTTAAAATAGTGTAATTCAAGCATATCCAGCTAACTGTGACTTTTAAGCGATTTTGAATTGTTGTGAATCTCTTCTCCATAATACCTGTATCTTTACTAAATAGTATGCATTTGACATTACTTAAAGGTATTGGAGAGAAAGGTTAAGAATTCATGTCAATTCTTCTTTAATTGAGAAGAAATCTGAGGGATCAATATGGCCTTGCGTTGATTATGAAAACTGTGGTGATTTCACGGTCCTTAAATTGAATCTAATTTATATTAAAAATATGATTTTTAGTCTATAAGTCCAAGTTGCTTCTAAGCTGTACTGTTAAAGTGATAAAAATCAGATTAGAATTGAAGAAAACCAAGAGTGAGTTGATGCTATTATAAAATAATGTATCTTTGTATTTTTCATAATGCCTTTTAGATTAAAAACTTTCCTGTCATTTCAACGCCAAATTACCCTTGTTTTTATGCTTTTGTGCATCTGCGCACTTGATTGTATGATAATATATCTTATTCTAGTTTGTAATACATGTACTCACATACGTCTATTATTTAAGTGACTTAAGAATAAAATTTTAGTTTTAAGGCACAGAAAGCGTAATTTGATTACTTTTTTGTCACCTCCTTAAGAGTCTTATCTTTTAAAATGTACACATGATTGTACCTGGCATAAAATATCTGCAGCAGGTATATGGCAGCTATCATTTAATATTTTTGCCCAACTTCTCTCTCACCTAACATCACTTTTAAAAAGCAATCTAGCTTTGAAATCAGCATACTAGAGAGAAGTTTAAAACTTAAAACAATAACAATGATAAAGCCCTGAAATTACTCACTGGTTTTACTAAAAGATCCATAACCCCCTAGCATATTAACCATTATTTGCTAACCTCAGTGTCAACCAGAACTTCTCTTTAACCGCTCAAAGTCACTTTTGAGCGATTTTAAATTTAAGTTAATTTATCCACAGCCATCTGCCCAAACCTATTCTTTGATGTCCTTGGCTCTGCCGCCTGCCACCCCAGTGTGGGGCAGCAGTGCACCCCCACCTAGCGTTTTCCGCCCTGCAGGTAAGCGCGTTCGGACAGGTTCAAACAGCCCGCCCACTGCTTCCAACCGTTTTGTCCCCCCACGAGACCTAGCACTCCACCTGGCGCGCATCCACCCTTCTCGCCCCCATCCTCTCACCCTCCCTCGCTCTTCTATTCGCTATTGCCTCAGAGTGGACTATGGACGTTTGTTCCCATATGCCGATAAGGCAATTATTGACCTAGCCACTACAGCCTTTGCGCCAGCTGGCTTTATAGACTTCCGCCCTTTTAAGGGCTACTTTGACGTTGGGTTCCAATCTGAGGAGGATGCTGAAGCGGCAGCACAAACTCCTCTAATTTATAAAAAACCATATTCCCACAACCCGTACTCGCCTCCCTTCAGACACCACGCTAGTGGTATCCTTGCAAATCTCCCATCCCACCTTCCACCCCAGGTTTTGTATGACCAGTTGGTCGCGGGGCTCATGGCTTATGGCACTCAGCCCAACCTCATCTTTGCCATTCCTTCTGGTGCAGAACGCCTTGCTGCTCCTCGTGCAACAGCCACCATCATACCACACCACCCTACCATAGCCCAACAAATCCCACCCTGCGCTAGTGTGACTGCAGCACCTGATCATTTCTTTTGGGCTCGGTCAATAATGGTAGGCAGATTTGTTCCCTCTGCTTTGGCCTCGACCATGCAAAAAGAGCGTGCCCTAAGGCCAAATCTGCTGATGCAGCTTCTGAGCCCCCCTCTGGAGGTTCAGTATGGGGCGCTTTGTTGCCCCTCCCACCCTCCAATCTCGTTCAGTGGGCCCACATGGAAAATCAGCCCCACCCAAAACCTCCATCCTCACTCTCCCACCTAAATCTACGCCAGCCAATCAGAGCAATGCTTGGACCAACATTTGTACCCAAGCAGCTGCCCATTCGCCCAATCCTACCCACTCAAATTTAAATGCCACTATACAGTGAACCAAAATCCATGGGATCTATTGGCTGAAACTGACGAATCAGGTAATATCCTTATTAGTAAGCATACAGGTCAACCTCTCTGCCATGGCGATTATGGTCGGGCAGAATTTTTCCTTCCTGACTTTGATGAAACCCCTACCCCTCGCCATTTTGCTCCTCTACCCAATACAACCCCTTCCAAAGTGACCACCAGCTCGCCTTAGCTGCGGTGGCCTCTCCTCATTGCCCAAAACTACGCACCGCGGTGGCCCAGTCAGTGGCTCAGCTCCAGCATGGCCTGCCCACCATCTTCTTCCCCCTGACTTCCCTGAATCTCCCTGCAGTGACATCTCAAAATTATTTGATGATGCTGAAATTGCTGTTATGAATGTCACAACACTTGCTTCATTCAACCCCTCAGCCAAAATCACCCGCCACAGTATTTCCCTTTTCACCCAACTTCCTGAAGCCCGCAAAGAAGCTGAAGTTCTCCTCGCAGCTTTTGTTGAGACACTTTCCCGTCATTATCTTGATGCAGAAGTGCAAAACTCCTACTACGCTGACCTCAGCCCCCACTATGCAGATGCCTCAACGCCCTGGCTCTCTGCTCTGATCTGGTACTGCAACCAACACCCCTTGATTGAGGCGGGTCTTTCTGAAAACCAACCCCCGACCCCTCCTCACCCTCTGCCATGGTGGGTTAAGCAGTTTCTGCTTCCCACCTGGTTAGTAGTTTGTTTTGCCATTTTGAGTGTTGTGATCGGTACTGTCCATCCCCTGGTCGGCGTACCTCAAATAAATCGAAGAATCAGTGTCAACCAGAGTCCTCCGCTCTTTTGTAGCAGCTGCAAAACAAGCCACCTCTGAATACGCGGCCACTATATCAAGCATTAGCTCACCATATCGTACCTCTGGATCCTGCACGCCCACTATCTCAGTGCACACTACATCCCAACAACCTGCTGGGCCCCCTACAATGAGGAACATCGCTTATGCAGTTTTAATCGTGTCAAATCATTTTATTGAATTTCATCTCTTCCATGCTCTCCTCGCTAGCTAATTTAAGGTTATAAGCCCTCCTATTATCACTATTGTTGTATTTTTGGATCCCCTTATGATAGGAGATCCCTAACTGTCTAACCATCAAACCTTTGTTCATATTGTTGGATCATCTGACCAATCTGGTTCTCAGATCACCAAATTGTGGCTCCTAATTTTCATAATGAGGATACTACTGAATAGGAATTCAGTGTTTTACACCAGCTCCAATCTCATATGTCCCATTAAAACACATTAAATGGATTTTATCAAATTAGCACTTACTCATCTCAAGCTAAAAATGACAAATGTATAAGCCAGTTGAAAGCTCAACACATGAAATCACACCAAAGAAGTTGTTCAATTTTGGAAGCTTAAAATCAGATGATGATAAATTATTAACCTCCCCCAATTTGCTATTTACCTCCACCAATTTGTTGAAAGTATTTTCAGTATAAATGGATCAAACTAACCTGACAATGATTAACGAACCATCAAAGCACCAGGAAGCACCAGCAACCACTAAAGGGCGCCAGCAAACATGTAATCCACAACTTTTCCCCAACCTACTCAAACTTTACCTTCAAATTTAGCTCAAAGCAGTCATAAGCGTGCCAAGTTTCCACTGGGGCTTGGTTATAACTCTTTGCATTAATAAAACCTAAAGCTGATCCTCGTGAAATGGCATTTATTGCTGATGTTAATAAGATATGTGAAAAACTAGAATTCAAAAAGCTCTACGCGCAGAACCTCCCAAACAACTTGCCTTTAATATGGCCTAATCCTGGTGAATACTATATATAAACTTACTTCTCATACTTTGTTGTAATAGCAGAGACATTATTAACTAGACTATCATTTATGACTTGATGAAGTGCACTAACTTGAAGTGGGAATCAATGAAGCTGCCCTTGCTGACCATGCGGTCACCATTTAGGTTGTTCTTATGCGTGGATCTCTCTATATCTCCCAACACGTTATCTAATGGGGAAATCTCAAGTGGTACATTTTCCAACATCCCAATGACTATTGATCCAAAATCACTTAAACTAGAACTATATTGTGGTTCAATGGAATTTGGGTCTGTACTTATAGTAGATTTTAGTGCCCCCTCTTATGTCCACTCAAAGAGCCCACCTGGCAAGGGCATTGTTTATCCCCTTCTCCACTGTAGCCTGCATAACAGAGGTAATCCCTGCGTGGCAATTATACATATACAAAGATGTTCTTTGTTGACCCTGGCCAAGAGTGCCCCTGATGTTCATAATGTTAATCCTTTGAAACCTGTATAATAGCTTCACAGCTTGATAACAATCTCTATCAACCACAACCCAGGGCTAAACCAGGCAAAAATGTTCCCATATGGCTGTAACAGAAATCTCAGCAACCCACACAATGGGTCCTATTTAGTATCTTACCCCTGAAGCCCCATCATTGTGCATCTATTATTGTAGTATTAGTAGTAGGTTCAAACATTATTGAAACATAAATGTCAGGGACTGGAACTAATTTATCCTAGGTTTAGATAGCAGGCGGTAGGCTTGTTAATCTTAAGCAAGAGGTCCGATATACCGGACCATCTAGTACTAAATAAAAAAAGAGGTCCGATATACCATAGTGGCGTTTCGCACCATATAAAGTAAAGTAAGGGCAACTAGGCAGCATACACCTAAAGAATGAAGTACTGATTCAACCATTCAATTTCTGTTAAGGCCAAGACACCAGCTATGTTTGGGCGTGGAAGTAAGAAAAGGGGGTTGTGTTCAGATATATATGTTTCTGCAGAAATGGCTATAGTGTCACCAGAATTGCAGTTAGGAACTATACAGATTGGTGTAGGCTTTATAAAGAAGGTTGACTGTATAACTTATCTACTATATAATATATGGAACTTGTATCAGGAAATAGTACATAGAGGAGTTAGCATGTAATAATAATTTATTGACCACAAAGATTAATCATATAAATGCCCTATTTCTATGTTTCATCAACTTACTGGACTTACCCAATCTTAATTGATTTTTAAACATAGTACTATTCCTCTTTTGAGCTTCTGGAATAGCGCCTATAATATAATTTTTCAAGTTAGTAGGAATCATCTCAGTCCCATTGTAAACTCGACTTAATTCTATTAATCGTCTTAAATCATCACAATTATGGTAAGTTAGCTGATTAATTGAACCAAACCCATTGCAATAATGGTTTGGTATACAATTAATTGATTTGCTTCAACACATTCCTCTTAAGCTGGCGGATAATATCTGCATTTTCAGGAATCCCACTAATGTCAGGCTTTACCCTGACATCATCTCCCACCAGGGCTGAGGCTACCTGTGAGGCCTTCTTATTCCATCGCTTTAACAGCTTACCTGAATTCTTAAAGTTCTCCTCAGGCTCTCAAGTCTCTCTTCTGAGGGATATCCAGTCCATTTAATCATGAATTTCTTTTTCCATCAATGCTTACGTCTGCCAATGATAGCCTATACCTCATACTCTGGATATGTACCATTAATTATAGGGGTGCAGCACTTTTAACTTTATGATGAGGTAAGGAACTACCATGCTTCTTGTACAAGAGTGATACGATGAAAACAACATAAATCTTCCATCCTTTAGGTAGATCAACTCAGTAGCAACCTTCCAAATGACCTTCTTTACTTGATATAGTCCTAAATGCCAATGGACTAGTTTCTGGCATGGTCTATCCAAAGGAACATTGCAAGCATCCAAATAAACTTCACTCCTAACTTTTAACGTTTTTCTAGGTACTCTTTTTTATTTGCGAATTCTTAGTAGGTCTATACTTCCCAAGTTGATTTGCTAGACATACGACATGGTTATTATGAATATCTTTTAGAATCTATCTTTTTGATGAATTGTTCACTTCAGTAGTTGGTAGTGGTTCCCACTCACGTCGTGGCCATGTTAGCCTTATTTGGTGACATTCCAATGGAGACATGTTCCATGTTATTGTAGCAAAACTGGGCTATTGGTAACAGTTAAATCCAATTATCCTGTTCAGATTTACATAAGACCTCAAGTACTGCTCTAGCACCTGATTAATCTTCTCAGTTTGTCCCCTTGTTTAGAAATGATACGAAGTAGACAGGCATCTCTCAATTCAGATCTTACACAACATGCTCTTAAAATTTGAAGCGGACTTTGGGCCTCTGGCAGAAATAGCCTCCTTGGGTATTCCGTGATATAAGATTAAAAGCTAAATCTATGGCTGGGCCATCTCTATTGCAGTGACATTTTGGTTATAGTGAAGAGGTGAGCCATTTTTGAGAACTGTCAACTACCACCAATACTGCATTAAACCTCTGAGATTGGGCAACTCAACTATAACATCTAAAGTAACTGCTCCCAAGGCTTCTGTAGAACTCAAATGGTTCCAATTGACCTTCAGGATGGCCTCACCTAGTCTTAATACGCCCATTTATCTCACATCCAGCATGATACTTACTGACAACATCACTCAGGATGGCCAGCGTAAAAAGCTCTGTATAAGAGATATCATCTTATTCTACGCAGGATGTCCATCCATGCCTGAGGCATGGTATTCATGTAATATTTCTAATAGTTATACCCTTCAGGCACAAACAGGTATTTTTCTAACAGATCAAGTGTACTTTTTAAAAAATATTCCTTGAGGTAACATCCACTATTCAATTTCTGGCTAAGGTAAGCCTTTAAACCTTGATAAAGTGCATCTTCTTTATGAGCCTTCAAGATGTCATCCTCCTGTCCCACCAAAATCATGTGAGAGAGATGACCCACTGGAAGCTATGTCTTTAGTAAAGCATGTGTGTTATGTTCTGTGATCTCCTCCTCTACAGGCATTGAGTCTGGGCGTCAATTTAGGTAATCTGGGATCACATTAGCTTTCTCAGACTTTTATCTATTTTCAAGATTATAATCAGTAAGGGTAAGATTCCATCTAGCTTGTCGATTATTTAGCTGGCACAGTGTAAAGAAGTATGTCAGGTTCTTATGATCAGTTAGAATATTCATAGGGCGCCTTTTCAATACAAGTACTGTCACCTGTGCTTTAGAGCTGAGCAATTTTCACCATATCTTTGTCATATATGGGGTATTTATATTCAACAAGGAAATCTCTTTGGTCTAATAGGCTATAGGATGCTGCCTAAAATCATCCCTTTTCTGCAATAAAACTTCCCAAGTGCATATCCAGAAACATCAGTTTTAATCATAAAGGGCCTACCATAGTTGGGCATGGACAACACTAGTGCGTAAACAAAGGCAGACTTCAAGTAAGAAAAATTTTATGCCACCTGAAATCATTTATATGGAAAACTTTCTGCTGTAAGCTGGCCAAGGGTAATGCAATAGAAGAAAAGCCTTTGGTAAAATACCTGCAAAAGTATGTCAAACCTAATATAATAAGAACATAATATCAATTTATTAGGTGTAGGCCTAGATGTAATAGCATCCAATTTGCTAGGTGCCATGGTAAACCCATTGCTTTTTAAAACATAACCAAAAAACTAACTTCTTCTTGACAAAATCACACTTTGAAAGCTTGACATGAAGGTTATACCTCTGGAATTTCAAAATGATCTTCTATAGATGTCAAAGATGTTTCTCTTATAACTTTCTATAGAATAGAATTTTGTCCAGGTAGGCCATGAAGAACTGGTCCATGTACCTACCTAAACTGTATTGATCATAAGTTGAAATGTACTTGGTGCGCTGAAAAGGCCAAACGGCATGACAAAATACTCAAACAACACAACCCATGTCTTGAAAGCGATTTTCCAATAAATCACCTTCTTGAATCCTAATCTAATTAATTGCATCCCTAAGATCCACCTTTGAAAGGATAGCTTCCCCCAAACTGATCACTCAAGTAGTCAGCATCAGGCAAAGGGTATCGATTCTTAATAGTGATATCATTCAACTTTTGATAGTTTACGCAAAGAGAAAACATCCCTCTTTCTGTTTACAAATAAAAGTAGAGATGAACATGGAGACTGGGACACTCAAATAAAGCCTTATTCAACATAGTATCTAAGTACTCGTGTAACTCCACCTAAGCCGTTAGTTGCAACTTTGTAGGTTCATCAGTAGGGTGTTTCCCTTCTACCAAGTCTATTGAATGATCAAAAAGGCTATGAGATAGAATCATCTTTGTCTCTTCTTCGCTAAATACTTCAGACCACACTTTATGATATGCTGGAATCATTCCTTTACAAACCTTTGATAAAAACTTGTGAGATTCTGATACTTACAACCCTGGAAACATAACTTTACTCAATTCCCATTCTTCTCACTTTCCATCCACTTTGAAAGTGACAGTGTTTCTGCCATAGTCATGTTGAAGCTGTATCTGGCCTAGCCATGGAACGCCAAGGATTACAGGCTATAGTGTACTATTTATAATGAGAATTTTAACCTTAATTTTTTGGGACCAACTATATGACTTATGGGATGGGCAAAACAGTAGGCTATTGACTGCTCCCCATATCTCAGGGCTATGGTCAGTGTCTTAGTCCCAATTGGAACTCCCAATTTTTTACAATTCCATCTGATATAAAGTTCTGAGAGGCCCCACTATCCAATAAAGCCTCAGTTTAGATTATATATTTTCTCATACTCAAAAGTATAGGCAAAACAGGGTAAGATTAATTTTCATATTATTGTAAAGGCGACTGATGAAGCTTTTATTTTCTTTAGACATTTTAATGCCAAATGACTAGAATTATGAAAAAATAATATAAAAATTCCTTAGATGACAGTGATATTCTTCATGGCTCACGTTAAATATTTGATTCTTATAAGCAGTCCCTTACCATATGGGAGTTTTCCATAACCAAATTTTCAGTGATTCCATTCAGTTTCTTTTAAATGCAGTGTGATTGGGTGGTGTTTAATAAAATATACCAAATGAATCATAACCCCTGTCTGAAGTAAAGTGCTCCAATTTCATCATATAATTCTGTCTTCTGAAAGATTTCCAGAAACCTCTGCGTAATCTCTTTAAGTTTGGTCTTCATTCTAAGGTTCATCAAGGCAATTCGTTCCTGTAATATGGTACTAGCAGTAGTTAGTTCAGATAGCAACTGACTTTAAACTCTTCATAACTAATGCCAAAATTCTCATTTACTTCCAAAGCTCTGGTAAACCAGCTCAAAGCATCCCCAGAGAGCTGAGAATCCACTTCCATAACTTTCCTTGAATCATATGGGTCTTTCTCAAGATGTCTTAAAAATGAAACTCCCAACAATGTAAGTCTTCCTTTCACATCAGTTAATGTTAATTTTTCAGGCAAAGGAACCATAGGGTAATTCAGGGGCGTGTGGGTTAACTACAGTCACTGAGTGCACCTGATCAGGTCCTATTGCTTCTTTATAAAATAAAATTTTTCAAATGGGAAAACCATCTATGCTAATAATGGTAACCTTTCATCATTAAGAGAATGTCAAAGCACCCAATAATAAAAACTTGGCAGGATTGACTTTGTAAATTTTGCGGTCAAATTGTCAGGGACTGAAACTAATTTAGCCCATTTTGAGATAGCAAGCCGTATACTTGCTTATCCTGAGCTGAAGATACATTATAACAAAGGGGCGGTGCGCACATATAGAGTATATCAAGGGAAATGGGTGGTTTAATTTTAAATAAGGAAGGACTGCTTCAACCAAATGTCATATCTGTTAAGGCCAGTACATCAGCTATCTTTGGACGTGAAGGTAATGAAAGAGAGATATGTTCAAGTATAGGTGTTTTTACAATCATGACTATAGTATTATCAGAATTTTGTTGTTAGGAACTGCAAACTATTGTAGGTTTTATTATAATATATGGTTTACTTTATAGATTGTTTACTATATGGCTTGTGATTAGTATTAGAAAATAGTTCCTAAAGGAGTTAGCATGTGATAATTACTTATTGACAACAAACATTGATTGTATGAATGCACTTGTTATATATTCCATCCAATTCCTGGACTTAACTAGTCTTATTTGATTTTTAAAGGTAATACTATTCCTCTTTAGAGCTTCTGGAAATAAGCCTTGGATATGATTTTAAAGGTTAGTAAGAATTTTCTGGTCTCATCATAAACTAGATTTGGCAAAATTAAATGGCTCAATATCATCTGTTTATAATTTTTACTCACAATCCAGCCTCCTAGACTACCATGGTTCGCTAGGGGATAATTACCTATGGCGAGTGAATTGATATCATTTGACCCTGATTTCAGGCTAATAATGTTTGGGGGATTTTAAGTAGTTTGCCAGGTTTTGATCCCTCAGGGATCAATCTGGGTGAATGCTTAAGGCACGTTTGGCAGAGTTGCTGACAAAATGGGGCATGTGATGGTTGATCAATGATTAACTATCGGGTGTACTGATTGGGATTGGTCAAGTTTCATCACCAACCAATTGGGAATATAATGAGTAAGTTATGAGGCGAGTGATGCCGCCTGAAACTAACAAATCGATCAGTTGGTTCATGAATCACCATAATGGGTAACAAGTCCCATTACCTAAGCAGGTCACTCATCAAATATGGTTGGTTTTCTGGGATTGAGTGGGAAACGTTAGGGACACGTTTTCTGAATCTGTCCGCTTTAGGTCTCAAGGATGTCTGATGAAGGAATCCTAACAAGATGGAGAAGACCATTGCTGGTGAAACGTTAAAGGGAAGTTCAATGGCAACGGCTGCCGTTTATTGGCTGAGGTGCCAACTGAGGGTTGGGCGCTGAATTCCTCTATAAATTCCCCTGATAATTTACATTAATAGATACCAAGTTAGTATAATTCATTATTGTGTTAAGTTCTTTTCTTCTTCAAAAATTATTGCTTTGTGCTATAATTAAAGACTCCTTTTTCAGATAAAGAGTAAGGATCAAGGATTCTTAGATGAAAAGCTGAACTTATATGGAATTGCTGCAAACTTCATGGCTCAAGAGGAAAGGCCATAAACTTCTGATCTAGGCATGGAATAGTTAGGCAGATAAGGGTAGAAGTCCTACAGATGACTTCAAGTTTATTTCGTGGAGAAATACAGGTCTAGCATTGGATCAGAAAAGGTTATATATTCAGCTACAGATAATGGTCTTCATACTATTATCAATCAACTATCAATTACTATCAGACAACGCAAATTGTGCCCATACGAACCTGTGCAGTTAATAATTGGGAGCTAACAATCAGGAAGAACCCAGGATTATAACATTTGGTACTCACGTGAAATTATCCAATAATGGTTATTAGTAGCCAACTTTCAATTTTTAACAATTGGTTCTCACTACTGGGGGTAGTTGAGTGGATATACCATTACAAGATGTCATACAAGGATGAGTTAAGAAAACTCTGGATGGAATTGGCAACCATCAATTAGAACGCCTTGAATTCTTATGACTATCAAGAATTCTCTTCCTTGGAGGATAGAGTTACAATATTGAGGAGTGAGTCAAAGACATCTCCAAAAATTAGCAATGAGTTGCTAGGGAAAGTTTTCATTAAAGAAAAAGAATAAGATCTAGTTCAAGAAGTTTTGTTATTGAAAATTGAATGTAAGTGTATCGCATTTATATGCATTCATTCAGTGCAGACATACAGCGTTTAATAAATCAAGTCAAAGAGTTGATGACTCATAGATGTGAATGTGATCCCTATGTGGTGACTGACGCCAAAGAAAGGACCCCTAAGAACTCCAGTTGGGAAGTTGGCTATTCCAAGGAAATTGCTGACTGCATTCTTAGCCATTTTAGAGATGACTCTCAAAATCACTCCTCATTTCAGCCAAGTAGCCAATCCAAAAGTGTTGTTTAGAGAAACTTGGAGGAATTTAGAGCTACACCAAATTACCCACATTCCATAGGGATAACGCCCCTGCGTTCTTCTGTTTGTTCAATATGACAATGTTTGAGTGCGGCAATTGTCAAAAAGCTTTGATGGTGATGAACTGTTTGGATACCAATTGTCAGAACTTGATGTTACCTCATCTAGAGGGGGACAGCTGGTCATACTCAGAGGCCAAGGCGGCCATAATGAAAGAATTTGGAAGTCTACACATATGTCAAAGTGCAAACAGGAATTTATGGGAATCCAATTCCAGAAGGATGAGTCCTAAGCAAGTTTCACTGATCAATTCTAATAAGAATTGCAGACTTTAAACAGAGTGAAAGTACTGGACGATTTTGACGCATAAATAACATTGCAATCGGCCCTTTGACCCTATCACAATTTACACAAAATGATTTTTTCCACGTTTGCAACTGAGATTACCACCTTTTAAATGGTGGAACATTTGAAGATATTAGGATCTACATTCAATGTCCCTAATAGAAGCTTCAAACCAAGTCCAGTGCAAAAGTTGGTCCTATGAAGGGGACAGAGCGCTAAGGAGTCCAACAATTGAAATGTGCCAGGAAATAAGCCTGAGAAGTTCAAACGGACAGATAAGAAAAACAAATGCTGTTTTCAGTGTGGTGGAAAAGGACACTTCGCTGTTCAATGCAAGAAGCCAAAAGAACAGATTAACTTAGTCCAGGCAAAAGAGGCCAAACCCACACAGGAGTCAGTAAAAGGGCCCACATCCTAGATGTGGAACAGTTTAGAGCTGCGGATAAACCCATTCCCCCACTATCTTACATGAAGAAATTGACATTAGTGATCTGTTTGTTGATGATATTCAGGATCATATGTATCAAGTGGTCAAACTGGATGTCAATGCAGTAACCAGATCCTGAGCAAAGAGGATCAACCCTGAAATAATCAAGGAAGTTGCTCGCCCATATGCGTGACAACTAGTGGACAAGAATTAATTTGCGGAGAATCTGGAAGATTTGACTGAGGTCAAATTAGATGAGGCAAACTTGTCTATCTCCCTTAGCACAATTAAGGAATCATTTCCTGATCTATTTGCGCTAATTATTCACACCCTCAATTCAGCAATTAAAGCTGCTATACACTCAGTAAATATGATTTTATAATACACCAAGTTTATGTATATTGATATTATGGTTATTCAAGTATGGGTGCAGGCGATAATTGACAGTGGAGCGCCTAATAACATTGTCTCGACCAAGCTGGTGAAGAAGATGAGAATCTCGCTTGATTTGGAGCATAGGAAAGAATATGGACTGCTGGGCCAAATACAACTATCTCCTGTGGAACATATAGTGCTTTACCACTCCAATTCAGATCTTTAGTGGTATCCTCCCAAGCAATAGTTTTAGCCAACTAAAAATATGATATTCTGAATGGGACCGAGTTTCTACAAAAGTACAGAGTTAAATGTAACTTTAAAGATAATAAGTTGACCATATTGGGTCAGACGTTACCACTTTTATATCAGAGAGATGAGGAAACTCCACTGACTAGGAGAAACAAATTCATTAATCTGAATTACAATGATGTCATTGTCCCAATTCATTACCAATTATTTAAACAAAAATGAAGAGAAATGCTGACAGAAATCCTGGAAAATCGGAGAATTCTGTTGAGAATCAAGAATTTGAGGACTATACCACTGGGATCACAGATCATAGTCAACATGGGATTTATATTGGAGATATCTGAGCTGTTGTATGGAGAAGTTAGAAGCCCCTGGAAGAAGTCCTGAGTAGAGCCTAAGGTGGTTCCTGGAATAATTATGCTGGGCCATGGAGAAATTTGAGTTCTCTTAGCAGTTTTGACTGAAAAGCTGATAAAGATCAAGAAGAATCAGATCATTGTGTTTGTTCATCCAATCCAACGGTGAATTGAGGAAATTCTACAATTTTGGAACCCTTGATGAGATGGGATTGCCAGCAGGGGTGGCCAAGAGTATCAACTTACTGGTTTATCGAGAGCAACTCACTAATCTGATGGCAAGACAGTAGGAGGAGGTGCTCAAACTATTTGACAAGTATCAGAAATATTCGCCCAGGATGACCACAATTTGGGATGTGCAAGGAATGTCATCCATAAAGTCAACACCAGGGAAAATTTGCCGATAAGGATGAGATCAAATCTATGGCCAAAGGCCGCTGAAGAGGTAGTGGAAGAAGAGATCAGCAAACTAGTGAAGCACGGGCTTCTAGTTCCATCATCAAGTCCCTGGGCAAGCCCTATCCTTATTGTGAAGAAGAAGGACATCTCTAATTGAGTGGTGATCAACTATTGGAACCTGAATAAGTAAACAAAGAAGTTTGTATCCACTACCACAAATTGATGATGCATTATATTGATTGGGAGAAGTGAACTATTTCTCCTCAATGTATATGATATCAGGATATTGGCATGTCATTTTGCCAATGGAAGACCAGGATAAATGTGTTATTATCACCGCGCAGGGGCTGTATCAACCAACTAGGATGCCCAAGGTCTTTCTAATGCGCCTGCGACGTTCCAGAGGGCCATAAATGCCATATTGAATGACTTAAATTTGTCATGCGTCCTAGTGCACTTGGACGATATAAATTGTTCAGTAGGGCATTTACTGACCATTTACGCCACTTGAAAGAAGTCTTCAAGAGACTGTCTGTGGCTAACCTGAAGATAAGGCCAAGGAAGTGCCACTTCTTCAAGAAAGAGTTGGATCATCTGGGATTCGTTATCAACTCTAATGGACTGCAGCCGCAAGCCCTGAAGACTGAGTTCATAGAGTGAATGGCCATCCCAAGAAGTGTACGAGATATTCAAGTGTTTCTTGGAATGGTCAGATACTACCAAAGATTTATATATGATTTTGTGAGAACCGCTGAGCCCCTCTTTCATTTGCTGAAGGATCCAAAGAAAGGATTCACTTAAAATTAAGAGGCCCAGAGTTCTTTTATTGAATTACGCCGGTATTTTATAGATTCTCCAATATTGAAATATCTTAATTTCAATCTAGAATTTATAGTATAGACCAATGTTTCATTAATGAAATTGGCGCAGCCTGAGTCAAGTAGATGAGCTCAGTGATGAGCATCTAGTAGCTTATGTGAGCTGGACATTATCAGCTGCTGAAAGGAATCACATCGTTACTGAGCTAAAATGCCTTGTGGTAATTTACTCAAGTAAGCAGTCCTGGGTGTATATTTATGGAAGGCACTTTAAATTGGTGATGGACCACTCTTTGCTGCGTTGGCTGCATAATTTAAGAGAACCAGAAGGACGACTGGCCTGATGGGCATTGAAGTTACAGTCTTATGATTATGAGAAAGTTCACTGAGTGGGAGCTTCTCATCAGAATGAGGATGGCTTATCAAGGTTACCAATGGTCCAAGTGGTATAACAGAAAGCGGATGAGCTATTCCAGAGAATGGTCAAAGGAGAAATAGGAAAAAATCCCCGAGAAATCCAAGGTGCGCTTCAGGAAGCAATGGAAAACACAGAGACTAAAGATGGACAAGTTTTTTAAGGCAATCAATGGAAAATGATTACTATTCCCAAGACCATCGGAATAAGCAGCAATCATTCAAGCTACACTTAAAGTTTTCAGGAGTGGAGGCCTGAGGAAGACAACTATATACATCGCCAGTACTATTATTGGGAGTCATCAACAACAATGTAGCGGATTATCTGGCTTGTTGTGGGGAGTGCCAGTTGCACATGCCTCACAAGAACATGACTGGATATTGACTGGTCTTCCCTGGATTTTCCTGGCACATGGTGTCCATCAATGTGATGGGACCATTAACCATGAGTACAGGGGGAGTCAAATACATTATAGTTGCAATTGACCATCTGACTAGATGGGTCAAGATGAAGGCCCTGGCAAAAGTGGATGCTACAAGCACTGCAAGTATATCCTAGATCAAATCATATACTGCCATGGATGCCTACAAGTTTTGTTAAGTGAAAATGGAAAACTTTCACATCCCATATGTTTCTGAGATTGAATGAGATAATGGGGATAAGAGGAGTCGTGTCAGTACCTTACTGGCTGGAGACAATCGCTAATCTGGCTTCATTGTAGTTAGATATCATTTCTGGTAATTCTGCGGAGGTTTGGCTACAGGTGCTTGACTGGGAGTATGAGTTCTAAGAAGATTAGAAAAGAGATTTCGTCATTCAAATTTATTCATCAGTTGGAAGAGATGAGCATCTTTATTAGACAGGCTGTCAAGCAGTTGCTGGAACCAAGCATCTAATTTGACATATGGGCTGGATGAAAGGGTAGATGTCAGAGTTTTATAATAGTCAAGAATATTTACTTCAGTATCAATTAAGCTCAATTTTCGGAGAAAATTAATCTCAAAATAGATGTGATAAGCCTTTAGAAAAGAATTAAGAATGATATGAGAAAAGAAGTTATTATGAGAGAATAACAAGAGCGAATATAATTGAGAATTCTTAATTGTGCTGTGAGAAAAATATTGGTGGCAATGACTTCCTGTCAAGGATGAGAAGGAAGATCAGATAATTGAGGATGCTGGACCAAGATTCTGAATATAAAAACGGGACATATGCCCTGACTGGGGGAAACTGGCTTTCCAGGACTAGTATCATCATGAGTAAATTGATCAGCCCAGAATGACAATGGTTGTGGGGACTGCGCTCTGAGGAGGCAGTAGCGAGGAGGAAAAGGAAGAGAACTGCATGCCAAAGGTTTTCCAGAACAGCGCTGAGTACAGATCAGCTGTGCCCTGCTAAAAACCAAGAAATATTCAACCTGGTCTGAGGCTATAATCTCCAGTCACAATCCTAGTCTTGCTGGGAATCTAGGCAAGAGGGAGGGTGTGTTGGGATTTTTGCCCACCTTTCCAGCCTCCAAGATTACCATGGATCACTGGGGGATAATTTCTTATGGTGAATGAATTGTATAGTGTCAAAGTCTAAGGATCACTCGCTTGATTAAATTAAATCCTGCATGGTGAATCAGGATGAAACTTAGCTGGTGGATCCTCAATATGCTAGTTGCTTACAGTTTTAGAACCATTCAAAAATGCACTAAGCATATGAAAATGGCTCTGACCTTTCTGGCCAATTTTGGGTTTAATTTTCCACTCATAATCAGGAACTGCAGCTGATGCAGGCAAAGTGGCAAGCTGGGGATCCTGAGATCCCAGCTTGCTGACACTATCCAAAAGTGACTTTAGATACAAATATTTAAAGATATAATAAAACAGACTTTATTTAAGACTAGATTATTTTATGCTAATTCATTAGCCAGGCGCCAGTATTTATACCTCTAGGGCATCTCCTGGCCACACCAGAGTACAAAATTTCAATAGATATTTTACCACCTCAGTTTGGCCCCTGAACTGATATGACTGAAACCTTTTCTTAGGTTTATTGGTGGCAAAATACTCTCAAAATTGGGAGGACCTCAGGTACAAAAATTCTGATAAAAGCATGCAAAATTGCCCTAGGATCTTCTTGATTTGAGTTTTTTCATACTGCTGACAAAATACACCTTCTGCGAAATTCTTTCCTCGTTTGAATTAGATGACATACCCCTAATCAGGACGTCAGCAAGCCTCTCACTTGATAGCACTAGGTACCCCCTTTTAGGTGGTCCATGTGCAAGTGCTATCATGCCAATTATGCAGATCGACATACAAATTTCGCCCTAGGGCAGAAAATTGATTACATTGTTCAATCATTTGATTGTCCATGGTACTTTTAAACGTTAACTTTGGGTAGTCCCCAAATAATTTTGTATATAATTTTCTTAATATTAGTCCCAATTAATCATGACTAGTTGCCAAGGATTGAGGCAGAGATAATTGCCCAACTGTGTGAATATATGTGGCTTGAGTTGCTGATAGAATAATTAATTAAATTGATGTTGAGTTGATCAACCCAGCCAAGTAGTTTCAGAGAAGGTTAACCTAAATGTGTGGGGATAATTGGCCCAAGCTTTAGTAATATATTTAAATCCATGTAGCAATAATCAGCCCAAGCTGTGTTATTGTAATAGGTTTAACTAGATTACTAGTTCAAGCATTAGGTGGGAAAATTATCTCAATCTGTAGGTTGTTGAAGGGTTTATTTTTGAGTGACCACAGAATTTGACATATCCCCCCACTTAAACATAAGCCCTATGATTCCCAATTAACCTTCACTGATCATTGTCATTGTTAATTTCAGCCTGACCAGTGATGAATCTCAAGTTGAGTTCACATTATTGTTAATTTTGGCCCAACCAGCTGACAAATATTGAGTTAAATCCTTTTTTGGCCTGAATGGCTGACAAATCAGGAGTGGAATCCTCTTATTGTTAATTTTGGACCAAACTGCTGATGAATTTGGAGTGAAATCATCTTATTGTTAATTTTGGCCCAAATTGTAGATGATTCTGGTGTAGGATCCTCTCCCCACCCCAAGTTGCAAACCAAAGTAGTAATTAGGTAATATATAGTTTTTATTTTTAGTTTTATACTTTTTTTGTTATTTTTATTTTATATATTTCTTTTACTTTGTTTTATTTTGTATGTAATGGTAATATTTAAATGTTACGTTTTTTCTTTTTACTTCTTTTCTTTTTTGATTGGCCAGCTTATTAGCCTTTTTATAAATTTAAGTGGACACAGTTGTATATAAAATTGGCCCTAACTTCTCTTTTTAACATGTGTTGTTTTCTATATGTTGGTCAAGGTATGCAAGTCACTCGTTATAACAATATTATTAAGGCTGATTAGATCAATAAGACTTGTTTCCACATTAGCTCCCCTCACTGTGATAAGATTCAGGGAGCTGGAGGCACTCATATCAGAGCTAATTTCCATACTATTGTTGCAATTTCATCTGGCTGTATCTGCCAGAAATTGGTTATGATGATCCCTTTCAGAAAGTGTCACCAATTTTGAGTGAGCACAAATTTTCAAGAGCTGAGGATTGCTCACTTGATTAATTAAATTCTGCATGGTAATTGGGCTGAAATTCAGCTGGTGGATTCTTGATTTGGCTAGTTGCTTACAGTTTTAGGACCATTCTAAAATGCACTAAGTATACAAAAATGGCTCCGACATTTCTGGCCAATTTTGGGTTAAATTTCCCCCTCATAATCAGGAACTTCAGCTGATGCAAGCAAAGTGGCAAGCTACGGATCCTGAGATCCCATCTTGCTGACACTCTCTAAAAGTGACTTTAGATATAAATTAAATAAAGATATAATAAAATAGACTTTATTTAATACTAGGTTATTTGATGTTAATTTATTAGGCCAGGCGCTGGTATTTATACCTCTAGGGCATCTTCTGGCCACACCAGAGTACAAAATTTCAACAGATATTTTACCACCTCAGTTTGGCCCTTGAACTGACATGACTGAAACCTTTTAATAGGTTTATTAGTGGCAAAATACTCTCAAAATTGGGAGGACCTCAGGCACAAAAATTGCGATAAAAGCATGCAAAATTGTCCTAGGATCTTCTTAATTTGAGTTTTGTCATACTGCTGACGAAATACACCTTCTGTGAAATCCTTGCCTCACTTTAAGTAGATGACGTACCCCTAATCAGGACATTGACAGGCCTCTCCCTCAATAGCACTAGGTACTCCCTTTTGGGCAGTCCATGTACAAGTGCTATCATGCCAATTATGCAGATCAACATACGAATTTCACTCTAGGGCAGAAAATTGATTACGTTGTTTATTTGTTTGATAGTTCATGGGACTTTTAAACATTAACTTTGGGTCATCCTCAAATAGTTTTGTATACAATTCTTTTGAATTGGTCCCAATTAATTGGGACTAGTTGCCAAGGATTGGGGCAGAGATAATTGCCCAACTGTGCAAATGTATTTGGCCTGAGCTGCTGATAGAATAATTAATTATATTGACGTTGAGTTGATCAACCCAGCCAAGTAGTTGCAGAGAAGGTTAAAATAAATGTGCGGGGATAGTTGGCCCAAGCTTTAGTAGTATATTTAAATCCATGTAGCAATAATCAGCCTGAGTTGTGTTATTGTAATAGGTTTAACTAGATTACTAGTTCAAGCATTAGGTAGGAAAATTGGCCAAAATGTAGTTTGTTGAAGGGTTTATTTTTTTGTCAATCACAAAATTTGACATATTGGTTGACTCTGATTTTGGGCTAATAATGTTTGGGGGATTTTAGGTAGTTTGCCAGGTTTGGATCCATCAGGGATCAATCTGGGTGAATGCTTAAGATCTCGCCATCCAGAGTTGCTGAAAATGGGGCATCTGATAGTTGATCAATGATTAACTAACAAGTGTACTGATTGGGATTGGTCAGGTTTCATCACAAAGAAAACGGGAATTTAATGAGCAAGTTATGAGGCAAGTGATGCCACCTGCAACTAACAAGTTGATCAGTTGGTTCATGACCTACCATAATTGGTAACAAGTACCATTACCTAAGCAGCTCTCTCATTAAATATGGTTGGTTCACTGGGATTGATTGGGAAATGTCAAGGACACGTTTTCTGACTCTTTCCATTTTAGGTCTCACAGATGCCCAACAAAGGAGTCCTAACCAGATGGAGAAGACCATCGCTGGTGAGATGTCAAAGGGAGTTCAACTGCAATGGCTGCTGTTTCATGACTGAGGCGCCAACTGAGGGTTGGACACCAAACCGCTCTATATATTTCTTTTATAATTTACATTAATAAAGATATCAAGTTAGTAAAATTCATTATTGTGTTAAGTTCTATTCATCTTCAGAAAATTATTGCTTTGTGCTATAATTAAAGACTCCTTTTTCAGATAAAGAGTAAGGATCAAGGATCCTTAGATGAAAAGCTGAACTTATATGGAATTGCTGCAAACTTTGTGGCTCAAGAGCAAAGGCCATAAACTTCTGGATCTGAGCGTGGATCAAGTTAAGCGTATAAGGATAGAAGTCCCTACAGTTGACATAAAGAGTATTTCGTGGAGAAATACAGGTCTAGCATTGGATTGGAACGGGTTACCTATTCAACTATGGATAATAGTTTTTTATTATTATCAAATAAACTAGAAATTACTATCAGACAACGCAAATCTTGCACATATCAAACCTGTGCAGTTAACGATTGGGAGCTATCAATTGGGGAAGAACCCAGGATTGTAACATTTGGTACTCACGTGAAGATTAGTCAAAAGGGGCCAATAGTAGCCAACTCCAAATTTTTAATATCATTAAAATTAAGGTAAGTTAAGCGATTAGTTGAACAAAACCTATTACAATTATGTATTGGTATGCAATAAACTGATCTAACTTCAACACATATCCTCTTTATTTGATGGATGATATCTGTATTTTCAGGAATCCCACTAATGTCAGGCTTTTCCCTAACCAAGCTCCTATCCTGGGAGCACCTCTTTTATACTTCCAGAGGCAAAACATACATGGACTAAGTGCAAATTCTCTTTTACAAGGTGCCCCTCATTGCCAAACCTACCCAGTGCTCTGCTAAAACACTACCAACTAGACAGCGCTCAAACAGATCAAGCCTCTGCTCCCACTGGAGATCACCCAAAACACCACTGAATGGCAAAAATGCTTCCCATAGCAGATGTGACTCCTCAACGACCCCAAAACACCCAAACTTGCCCATCTCATGCAGCTCTTTTGCAATGCTTGAAGATTTAATATGGACTCTGACTCAACAAATGAGGACACAGCTGAGGACATTGCTGAGAAACCTCTGGATCCCCACATATAACGGAGTGGGAGCAACATCTAGGCTGGCTCTCCAGATCCTCCACCCTCCACCATCTCATACCCCTCAAACCCCTAAGAACCCTGTCAGAAGCGCCGCTAAAATGTAAGATAAAGGACTTAAAACTAGCAGCCTTAAAAGTGCAGGTTTAAGATCTGGCAATCCTTCAGAATGCAGAGAGAATTAGCTATGTGTTCCCACTGCAGCACCTTAGCCCTGAAAATCATCAACACAAATGGGTTTGTGGATTTTAAGAGGAAGTAGCCTTCTCTGCAACTTCAGGTCAGTGTAAATTGACTTTGCAGATGTCCAGGAGCCCATAACTTTCACACAAACATTGTACATGAAATGAACAGTTTGAGGGCTCTTTCTGGACAACTCATGTTGCCATTATAGTATTAAATCCGCAAGCTAAACCCCACTATTTTTACAACTTCTAGTGACCACCTCATAATGGCAAATTTTCCTCTCCTGAATTCTCTTTCTCTGCCAAAAGCATTAGCTGCCTATTGCAGATGCTTAACAGAACTTGTTGCTGGAGGATCTGCTTTAACTGAATCTCCTTCAGAACACAATCCTAGTGGAGGCTTTAACATTACTTAAGAGATGTTTGCGACTCTTACCCCCTAAAAGAAATTAGATGCCCTGGATCCAGTAGACAATAGTTTTTCCTTTGAAAAGGTGAATTTACTAATGCGGTGCCCTCTTCCACGTCAGGATACAGTTATATAACTAGTATCCAGTTTAACAGAGGAAAATTTCAGTCAGCGTCATGCATAGATTTAGAGATTATTGCCACCTTTTGTTTGGCCATGTATCATCTCCTGTATCTTGTGACAATTATCTTTAATAACAGGTCACTTACTGTTGTCCTCATTACTACGCTCAGACCATCACACAAGTTCTGGCTAAGGGTTGCTTATCTCTTTTAAACAACCCTTTTCCAAGGAGAAGTTGTCAGCAACCATTTTGTAAACCCTCATCTTTCCTCCACCCCAACTTAACAATACAAGGTTAGTTGTTTGGCGACTAAGGTGGGAAACACCTACGTTGCTTATATTTGTTTCAAAGCTCAAATAACAGCAGCTCACTTCAAAATTAAAAATTGAAGCTATAATCAAATTCCTAGTATTGAACTGCAAACCTTATCCTAGTTAGCTGACATCTGGGAAGCTGCTCAAGAAGCCTATGATCATAACTTGCACTAAAATAAGTGTGGGAAGACAACTTCACGCCTTCCCGCTATCATGCCCAGTGGGAACGCCCTACCCACTACTTTTATTAGAAGAAAATAGCCATCCTACAACTCAGGAAATTACAGCTATGAAAATTGGCATCACTACAACCACAGTAAAGAAGAAATCACGCAGGAAAAGCACCTCTTCTACTTCACCCTATTTCAAGTCTGCCAGGTGGACTCATTAGATATTCTGGACTTCCTTTGGACAAAGTCATTTCCATCCATTGACCCACAATCCAAAAAGCTCCTTAAGCCCAATTATTTGTCAGTAAATTATAAAGATACTCATTCAGTCACCACTGCTTAAAGCCCCTGCCCCTAATAGCATACCATTTGATGTATACACTCCAAAACCCGCGCTAATAGCCAACTTCCTTTGCAACCTCTTCACCTCACTCTTAGCAAAAGGCGAGGCCCTCCCTGACTCCAGAGGTTCAAATATTACCCTCATTTATAAGAAGGTATACCTTGAGAACCTGGCAATTTGATGCCTCATAGCACTGCTCAATGCGGACCATGAGCTTTTTAAATGCTTCTGGGAAATCGCATCATTGAATGGGTTTTACCTCGCCTTAATCCCTATTAACTTGGTTTTTCCTGGGAGGTCACTATTATAAAATTATAATGACCTCCACGAGACTCTAGCTACTAACTCACATAGGTAAAATGGCTTTGTGGGCTTCTATATATGGAGAAGGCTTAAGATTGGGTTTCTTGGAAGTACATAGATGCGTCAATTCCCAGGTGGGGCCGCTGAACCATGATAGGTGGTTAAGTCTTAAAAATATACCTCTGAACCATGATAGCTGGTTAAGTTCAAAAAACAAGCCGCTGAACCAAAGGAGGGGAAACAAAAAATGAACCTCTAAGCCTAATGATAGGATAAGTCCCAGTGCAAAAAACAACATAAGGAAAAAATACCAAAAAAACTATAAGGTAAAAAATCATAAAGAAAAATATATAGAAAATATAAAAACTGCAAAAAATATATTTGATCTTTATTTGTCATCATCAAAATACATCTGGTAATGTCCCTTATGTTATCAGTAGAAACAACTCAGGTTGAAACTGGGTCCTCCACAAGTAGTCCTAAATGTGCTAAAAAAGCAAAACACATTGGTAGATTCAGGACAGGTTAAAACTGGATTCACCAGGAGTAGTCCTTAAGAAATGAAGTCCAGACTGGGGGAATACATGGAACAAGAAATTGGAGAAGCTGCCTGAGAAAATCCTCCAAATGACAAGGTGTCATATATCCATGACCTGGGGGGAAACAGGCTTTCCAGAACTTTTTATTGGAAAGAACACCTGAACTAGGCTGGCATGGCATGTAGCCATGTTAACTGCACTCTATGGAGGCGGCAGCGAGGAGTACCTGGAATGGAAACACACACAAAGAAGAAGGACTAAACCAATATGTATCAAGCAAGGAATGGAGATGGATCAAAAGCACTGTAAATCTAAACCATGCTGGCGGACTCAGTTTGAATCCATGTAGTGTATGCCCCCAGAAAATCTTCATCACTGGATAATCTGGTCAAGCAGGGGGACGTGTTGGTTTTTGTCCACATTACCTAGCTTCATCGATAATAATTAGCCTGCTGGTCCACAAGGGTTCATCCCACTAGTGGATGTTGGAGTTATCTATTATATATACAACAACTATTGCTAGGAGAAATTTTAATGATATTTATTGATATGCTGGAAAATGATCCTCCAGAATGATGAATGTTTCGTCAGGGATAATCCCAAACAATAAAATTTGATTGGGGTGTCAATTTCATTATCAATAACTTAATTGACTTGTGGGAGTCAATTATGTTTAGTTGCCAATTGACTAAGGGATTTATGAGTTGCTGGCAAGTAATGCCACCTGTCATAGAGCAACTTTCAATTTAACCTTTTCTGGGTTGCAATTTGCTGTTTATGTGTAAGAGTCTCATTACCTAAGCAGGTTGTTACCAGGTAAGTGTAAATTAAATGGGAGTTGAGCGAAGACATTGGGACACGTTCTTCAGTATAACTCAGAAGAAGCCGCGGTCAAGTAGGGGATAGAACCCAATTAATTCAATGAGAAATATAATCATATTGTGCGACCCTGGAGGGTTAATTCATTGGAGACAGCTGCCATTTTCAATTGGGGCGCCAACTAGGGAGTTTTGCGTTGAATCCATATAAATTCCTCTAAATTTTTTTATAATAGAGCAGATCTGATTAATATACAACTACCAACAAAGTTTTATAAATTTAGACTGTTTTTGCTCTTGTAGTTAGAGTTTGAAGGACGATAAAATCATTTGTCTATATTATTGTTGATCTCTGCGGACTCTGCGTGATGAGAGGAAGAAGAACCTCTGAACCTTACTCTAGGTAAGTTCTACCAAACGAATTAGTGAAGAAGTCCCTACAACTCCAGAAGAAATCAATACAAAGACAGGCACCAGGTTTGCGTTGGACCTAACTACTTTCTTGGCTATCAGCTCAACTAAAATAGTAGTTTTCATATTACTATTTCCCATTTTAATCTATTATTGTCAATATGTCAAACAACGTAAATACAAGGAAAATGTGCAGTTGAACAAGGGAGTTAAAAAATTATTACTAAGAAAGCAGAATTAAATCCTGAACTTTATCAATTGGTGCTCAATCAAAGCAAGAGCTCCATAAGTTTTTTAACAGATGCTGAAAGTATTATTAAGTGATAATTGAACCAACTTTACATCCTATGTGATCCCAAGGCTTAATGAACTAATTGGAATCTAAGGAGTGGTGTCCATTCTTACCACCCAGAGATAGATGGAATGGACTAAAGAGTTAAAAGAACTCTAGCCACGATGATGCAAAAAAACAATGGGCAAAACTTCCTTTTGGGGATTCTATTTGGATTCAGTTACTTTTGCATATAATATCTCTTATCATTATGGTGATAGGTAAAATGCCATTTGAACTCATATGGATGAAGAGCCTCATTACTGCCAATTTTGTTTCAGCTATGGAACCAGTTTTGGGGATAATTGCAGAGCAATCCCATACCTGACTGGTAAAAATTATGTTTGAATTGCAATCACAGTAATTTGATATGATGCTGAAGAAAAGGATTAGATTAAAATAAATGGACAGTAAGTATCAACCAGTGTTGAAAGAATACCATGTCGTAGATAGGGTAGCCTATTGTTATTTTTATGGATTTGGAAGAAGAAATAAGTGGAAGCCTTATGATCATGTCCGTTTGAGATTATGGTCAAGATGGTGAAAGGTGCATACAACTGAAAAACATTGCTGATGGTGATATAGTAAATAGGGTCTATACTAAATAATTAAACTATTAGATCTAAGAAAAGTTAATCGCTTGTTCTGGTGGGACCGTTGATTTACTAAAAAATTGGTTAAGTTCCTGTGTGCTGGGCAAGTCTCAAGAGGGTATCTATGAACTAAAATTGCTGGTAAAGTAAAAAAAAGGGACCTCTAAACTAGAATAGTTGGAAAAGAAAAGAAGGACCTATGAATTTACTTATAACAGGTTAGGTCCTATTGCAAAAAGAAAAAAGAACATATGAAAAGAATATTTTAAATATATAAAAGACGATTTAATGTTATATTAACAAATTACTTTTATTTTTATTGCAGTGATCAAAAGTATCTGACTGTTTTCTCAACTACCGTTGCCAAGTGATGTGAAAGGGGATGAGTTATGATGAAATAAAGAAGATACACTCTGATAAAAAAATGGGGAGCCTATCCTGAGGAGTACAGGAACCAAGGAATCAGTGAAACTGACTGAGAATTTTTGAAAATGATGTAGAGTCATAGGAGTCCATCCTGGGGAAATACAGGCTTTCAAGGCATATTACTGGCGAAATTGATTTAAATATTCTTGGTATGGCATGGTGCCTTAAAAGTGCGCTCTTAGGAGGCGGCAGAGAGAAGGATATTAAGAGGAAACCTTATAAGAAGAAGGACCACACAGAGATACATCAAGCAAGGTAAAAGGAGATGGATAATGAGTAATTTTATTTGAACCATGCTGGCAGACTCAGGCTGGGAACAATGTGGTGTCTGCTTCCAAAAATCTTTTGTTACTGGATAACCTAATCAAGTGGGGAATGTATTAAGGATTTTAGTATACTTACATAATCCTGTTTAATTGATTATAACACCATGTGCTTATCTGCTGGGAGATTCACCTTGTGGATGTAAGATGTCATAAGAGGTAATACCTATTGTTGGTAGTTATTCCCTTAGAATATTAACTAATCCGCTGGGATTTGATTCTACCAGATTACTAGTGTTTGTTGAGGATGATCTCCACCAATTAACTAGTGATTTGATTATCAATTTATTATTGATAATTTAAAAATATTGTATGAATCAATTGGAGTTTGTCTCTGATTGACTAAGGGATTTATCTTTTGTTACTGGCGTTGATGACGCTTCTGGTAACAACTTGTGAGTTAAATATCTAAATTATGCGACCTGATGTTAATGGGTAAAAGGTTCCATTATCTAGCAGCTTGCTATACCAATAAGGGTGATACGCTGTGGTTGAGTGAAGGCGTTGGGACACGTTATTTGATTCAACCCAGCTGGGGTCGCATTTCTATTGGTTGCAGAATCCAACTAGAGGGATGAGGAAGACCATTGTTGGGTGCAACTTCATAGAGTTAATCCATTGACAATGGCTGCCGGTTTCAAATGGGTTTCCAACGGAAGAATTGGTGCCAGATTCCCTTGGAATTTATTTTGATATATAATATTTGAGGCAGATCAGTAAAGACACTTAGAGACTTTAATATTTACCCTGCTACACATTTCTTGTATCTATTACTCTTAGATTAGAGTTGAAGGATCAGATATCCTTTGGCTAGATATTCCTTGTTAAGATCTCCATGGGCTTTTGCATCAATAGAGAAAGAAATAACCTCTGAACCTAATAGCATGTTAAGTTTCACCAGAAGGAAGATTCAGAATGAGAAGTTCCCTTGCTTTCCAGAAGTACCTTCAAGGATTAAAAGGAAGAGCATTAGCATTGGTCTAGCGTTGTAGACAATACTTAAGTTGGTTGTGAAAATCTCAATTAGGACAAAAGTCTTCATACTATTGTCAACCAAGGAAAAAACTATATTACTAATTTATTTTCAACGCACACATCAGAACATGTGCAGTAGACCTGAGAGCTACAGCGAGCAACCCAGCTCAAATATTTATAGGGGCTCTTCCATGTCCCCAAAAGTGTGAGCCACGATTTTGATTAAGTTGGATGGGTCTTCTTTTAGAAGTGAAACTTTCTAGATTACCATGATGTAAGCTTCTTTGATCTTTGTTATAAGGGCCAGGAGTGAGGTAGAAACCTCGTTAGTAGTAGCCTGTTGGTGGATAAGGCCAAAGTCAGGTGTTGCATGTTTGATCAAGGCCAATACTTTACGTTGCATGATAATAAGAACACCTTACTCATGAGTGGATAAGGGTTATTGGACGCCAGATGGCTTGTTATTAGGAGCTGGTTGTAAGTCCTGGGATCAGCCCTTGCAACTGGATAGGGATCAACACCCCTTCCAGATGAAAAAGGGTCACAAGGCTCCAGTGGACCCTCTGTCACAGCTGAGCGACCTAGCCCAAATGATAGATGAGCGCTGGGTGACTGCCTTCCCCCCAAAGATACCCCATTCCACCTCTTCCCCCGCCTCAACCCTGGTAAGTTTGATAGAAGGAGTCTACAGGGAGATTGCGCACAGTAGGGGGCATGGACAGGTCCCTGGGACCACCCACTCCCCAAGCAAACTATATCAGAATTTTGGGGAAACAGCATTTCCCAACATCAGAGCCCAGCCTGCAAATCCAGGCTGGGGGAGCTGGTCTGGCCTGGCCTGCACCAGTAATCAGATCAGGTTATGGCTCAGATCTCAAATCAGGTCTCAAATGACTCAAACTATCTGCCCCAATGCTCCAAAATGGATCCAGGGAGTTCAGATCGCATGAGTATTCTAATTGAGGGATTGGCTCAAGTCACAAACAATCCAATCCAAGGGCCCCTGCCTCCTGGGACAAATCCAGAACACCCAAACCATGTGAATAGGCTGACTCATATGACCAGGACCCATATCAGTAGTATTGACTTGGTTTGGCCCCAGTATCTGGAAAAATTTGCAAAAGTTTTCTTGACTTTTGCCAAAATCTGAAGCATCATCCTACCCCCTCTGAGCCAGCCAACCATATCCCATCACCAAACTCAAGATGGCCAATCCCATGATACCTTCCTCATGCATTTTTCCCAGTTCTTAAGGTTACTGCCCTAGCTGGGGGCAGTTGTCAGTTCATTCTCTTCTCTTTTGCTTAATAAAATTTGAATTCCCCATCTAGCTTGCCATGGCCTCCATCTGCCTTATTAATTATAATAAAATTCCACCAATCAATCTGACAAAACACGCCATCGCCCAAGTTCTCCTGCTGATGTTCGCCAACTGGGTTATCTGGTCGCTTGACCCTGCCATGCAGCAGTGGATCATAAATGTGATAATCTGCCTCACCCCTGACAACAAACCTGCTGCTTCATTTGTTACCGCACGTCCTTTTAACAGAAATTCTCCCATCCATTTGGTTGCCAAGTCCTCCAAATCTGCTCCTTGGCTAGAGCAGAACCTGGGCGCCCTTGCCCCGCCGCTTGTGGACTTGGCATCCATAACCGTTTTAGCTGCCAATGGCTCAGCCTGCCTGTGGGACCTGGAGCACCCCCTCCAGGGGAAGCTCAGTCCCAACCCTTCTTGTGGGTCTTACTCTACCTCTGCTCACGATTCCAACCATGCGGCGGCCTTTGTGCCATCCCTTTCTGGTGAGAAAGCCCCCTGCTCAAATCTGAAGGCCAGCAACCGTGAACCCTGGAGGAGCTATCATCCTCCCTGCCTCTCCCACCCTTGGGGGTTGCCCCCACAAGGCTCGCAGTTGCCCCCAATGCAACCATCTGGTTTGCCTTGGGGGCCTTCAGTACATTACTGAACTTTTACTTTCCTCATGTCTCCTATAGAAACCCATTTTTATTAGTTGCTTGGACTGTTATGCCTTTGGCATTCTGGGTCCTCCACTGGGTGCTCGCGCACCCCAACTGGGAGCCCATTCTAGTTCTTATTAGCCAAATCTGTGACACTGATCACATAAGGTTTCTAAATAATCCCTTCAGAGTACCAGCAGGTATGATTTCTCTTGTGCCAGCTTTATTGTATTGGAGTGATGTTCAGAGATAAGGTCAAAGTATAGAATGAAGTGTGTGATAATAGAAAATCTAGTAATTTTAGGGTTGGAGTCCGAGGAGATAGGGATTGAGGCACAGAATTTCATAATTCCAATATTATTAGTGAGGCCCAGGTCAGAAGCCAACTGGTAAAAGACCTTAAAATAATCCAAGGGGTGTATTTTTGTTGTCTTCATAGTGAATATTTAGTGTAGCTAGGAAATATGGTGATAATGGGATGAAAGTGCTGAGAATATTACTTTGTGAAGTGAAGCTTGGTTGCCTGCTGTTGATGCTTAATGGAGGAGGCTCCATTACCACTTGTGTCAATCCCCCTTAAGGACATCTAGGAGGGCCAAGGTACGCTTGGTTTCAGACTGTGACACATTCAAATACTACACAGCAGCAAAGTGCAACTTTAATTTTTAAGAAATTTAGGATCTCTTTCACTACATCTGCTGATGAGACTGGATGGGACCCTACCAGAGTCACATTGCAAGCTTTTAATTGAGCTTAAACTACAGGTGCATCCTCATTAGTCAATGCATTAAGATCTTGATGGCTGTTGTGTAGAATTGCACCAAAGAACAAGTAGATCAAGCCATCTTTCCTAAGGGTCATATGGATGAATGTAAATGTGTAAGCAACCACAACACTTTAAATTTGGACCATGCGGAGACTTCTGAAGTCAATATATGGTTATTTATGTCAGAAATTATCTAAGAAAAGTTAGACCGGGATGTAGGCTTGTATTAACAATAAATTAAGAAAACCCTCAAAATTCCAGGGGCAAATCCATCCAAATAGCACTATTTATTGAGGATCCAGAGGAGACATGAGTAATTTAAAAACAAAAAACGTATCAAATGCTCTCACAAACTTGCTAAGAGCAGTTGTTAGGGGAACTGAAGGTCTAGCTTAGTAAGCTCATGGAAAGGAGAGTCTGGGAAGTCAACAAGGTATCTGGCATTGTGGTTGTATGCATTTGTTGTATCTGATAATAAAGATGGTCAATCTTGATCAGGAGTTCAAATTTTATTATATACAAATTTTTTATCCTCAGCTAGTTGTGGCTATAATGGACATCAATATATGGAGTACTCAGGCCTAGAAAGACAAGTGAGGGCTATATTTAGGGCAGGTCAGGTGAGACAGTTAAGGTATACATTTTTAATATGTGTGTATTCCAGTTGATCTGTGGCTTATTCTGCAGGAGACAGCATAAGCTATAAGAAATTTAATTTTGATGGATATTTAATACTTTATATTATATAATTTAGGAATAGTTTAGACCTTTACCACTGTTTACTGTAAGCTCTTGTAAATTGAAATGCAAAACATAATTTTATTATTTGTGTTACTGCTAATGTGTAAGGCTAGTAATAGTTTAAAATTTTTAATTCAAGATAGGTAGTAGATATAATCAAAAATCAATTTCAGAATTTTATTAAAAATGATAAAAGACATGTGAAGGGAAGCTCTAATCTGCAGGTAAGTAATGCAGTTGGCCATAGCATGAACCAGGATATAATTTGGGTCAGAGGTGGGGTTTAAAATAGCTTCCAAGATGAGTTTTCTCTTAATAACTTTTTTGATATTTAAAGCAGTCATAACACTACTCTGGAAGGTCTGGGTGGTGAAGTGGAAGATTTTGTGGTATCAGGAGGGGAATTCATGGTAGACAGAGCCTTGGACTAGCTGGATATGAAGGGCAAATGGTTTGATCCCTATATGACTGCTTCTACAGTTGAAGGATCTCTAGTATACAAGGGAAATCTTATCAAGGTAAGTTTGAGTTGATTGTGGTTGATATGTGGCATGATGACTTTGGCCCCCTTGTGTGGAGGGCAAAAACCCAGTACTCACTTACTGTGTGGGAAAAATCTACTCAATTGCAAAGTGGGATAGAAAGGATGACAGTTCATTTTTTTCCAAGAGGGTTAAACTGAACAACCCAGCTTCAGTGAAACAATTATACTTACAGATTAGGACATTCTTTGAACTAAAAAAATTATGCTACAGTAGCTGTCAAGAGAGTATTTGTAACTTTCTCATTCCCTGAGAGGTGATATAGAATGCACAGCCACACAACTAGGGAACAAGTCACTAATAGGACAGGAAATAAGGCTCCTCAAAAGGTGCCAGTATACAGAGGAACCAAGAAAAGGGTGTACAAAATTATATAAATAATTGAATAGACTAAAAATATGAGGATTTATTTGGATCCCAGGAGGGATTCTATAACCAATTGCAATTCAGTATTGGGGTTCTTGGGTGCCTCAATTTTTAAGGGTCTATAATTTCTCAGTGGGGAACCAGAATCTATATTAATTTAGACAAGATAAAAATAATCTATATTATTAGAAAACTCCTCTAGTAGATCTGCAAAGAGGTCAAACCAAGGGATCATCTGATAAGGTAAAATGAACTTAATATAATTAAAACTAAGTTAACTACAAAGAAGGTTAGTTTCAAAATACTACAATTAGAGATTTTAGTATCAATTCCCATCAGGTGAGACATTGCACTTAATCCAACTAATGAATTTAAAACTACCATTCTTTATTATAATAAAGCTCAAGTAAACTTGCACTCAGTTATTGACTACAATAGAATTTTACCAGACCTAGATGCATGGTAAATTGAATGGACTCAAGGCCCTGTTTTCCAAGCAAATACAATTTTCTGCCATAATTAAAATAATAACTGGTGCACTTCTGAGCTTAGGATATAATGCTGCTGCAACTATCACATATATCCCCAGAACCAACTTGGGCATATTTTGCCCTTATCCAGCATTGGTCCAGGGTATGCTTCAGGTCAAGCAGGTTCACTAGCTTGATCTTCATGACCTCTTCACTCTCAGTCTTATTAATATAATCTGTCCCTATAATTATATCATTTAACCATGACAGTAGCAGCAGCATCCTTAGAGTTAAAAAAGATCAAAATATTCTATAATAAAAAATTACTAATTTTCTGGTGTATATAACTTATGTTGCAATTTTAGGATCATTTAGTTGCCATAAGGGGTCAAAGTGCTATACTTTACTTGAAGGCAGTACATGCTTTTTAAATGGGAGTGACATATTATCAGATACTTTGGTCAGGTGTAAGATGAGGACCTTGAGAGGGATAAAATACTCAAATATTGTGGAGAAGTGCTAGATAAGTTACCTGAGAGTATTTGTTTGTGGTAAATACATGTTTATAGGAGGGAGCCAGTGCCTTGCATTAGGTTGGCAAGTGACATCTTATACATTATATAAAGTTTAAAACTTAGACTTACCAATCTTTTACTGGTGGATCTTTGAAGTAGCTATGCTTTTTCCATATGTATTTTAAACGTAACCAGAAATCATCATGATAATATTTTTTAGTACTAGATGGTCCCAACCCAAATCATGATAATATTGGTAGTAAACTAACATGCGTTTTCTTGTTAATATTGTGTAGCTTACCATATCTGAATTTTTAAAATTTAGATATTGATAAAACTAATTTAGGATTCATCAAAAACATAGCTAAAAAATAATCCTATTGGTAAATGAAGTATCTTAGCTATATCTAGTATTATTAACATATCTTACTAGTGATTTATTTATGAAACCCAAAATATTTTCCTGATTATATATATTTACAAGATAAACATATGAGGCAGGCCAACCTTAGAACAAAACTTATATTTCATTTAGCTATATACCTGACTCATAACTGCTATCCAATATTGACGTTCAACTATCAGCTTTTTAGCCAAAATAAACAAAGCAATATTTTAAATTGATAGTAAAAAATTTAAGATAAATCAATTGATGCAACTCAATACAAAGAATGCGATGAAGTCAAGTAAAATATAAAACTGGCATGGTGCATCTAAAGTTGTTCATGGAACACGGAACTCAATTACCAAACTAAGTTGGCAATTAACTTGGATATGAGAGATCCTTTTATCAGAATTACAGTACAATGGATAGCTACAATCCCATAATTCTCTATATGCACTTTATGTCTCATAACTAAAGAATGGTTTAACCTTTAAAATTTGTTCTCAAATATTACTTTTTGGGTTTTCTTTTACTCAACTTTTAGTTTTCTTTATATTCCGTATATGATTTTGATAATAGGGTCCTTTGTCATTACTATCCATAATGCTATTCTGCTACCATAATATCTATTATGTATCTTCTCCCCATGCGGATAATGAAAACATTAGGCCCCTATTAAATGATATGAGTAAAGTGAATTTAATTATATTTCAAAGAAAGTCTAAGCCTTCAGATCCTTTGTCCCTGACACCTGTTGATCAAAATGGTAGCAGAATTCTCCTATTAGGCTACCTACCCTTTATATTATATATGTTTAAATTACTTACTTTTTTACTTATATGATAGCGTATAATGTTATAATTAAATCTTTAAAAATAATTAGTAAAAACCACATATAATATGTATAATAAGATCTATAAGAATATAAAATATATAGACAGGCTGATATAAAACTCTATATAGAAAAATAAATTTGGTTGATGAATTAATAGACTTGACTTAATTGAAAAATTAAAAGCTGAATTATAAAGCTTAAATTTTTTAAAGGGTTACCATATCTGATAGGCCCTTTGGTTCTAAGATTGCTAAACCAAACAACGAATAATACTCAGCCAAAATGAAGTGATTAAAAAATATAAATTCCTTAAAATAGATATTAATATAGAGGTATTATAAATATAATCTCAAAAAGAGTAACAGGAAAGATCGCTTAACTGAAAAGTATGAAATAGTCAAAATAGATACAAATATAAGCTTGGCAAATTAAGCATAAAAATAAACAGGTTGAAATATCAATCGATAAGCTTGTAATAGTTTTTTAACCCCAACATGAAGCTAGGTCAGAAGCATACAAATTGCAGTTATCTAATCGAGGAAAAATCTAAAAGAATAGGATAATATCACGGATCTAAACTCAACTATACTTAATTTAAATTTAAAAGAAAGCAAACCTCAAGGTTGAGTATTGGGTTTATCGGTTGACAGAGAGGCACCTTTAAGCTTTAAAAATTCAACATAGAGTTGAAGACGTTGACACTCCATTTCTTGGCGTTCCTTTTCTAGAAGAGACTCAAGTTCATCAAATTGTGTGAGCTTAAGCTCAAGTTTATGGAGTTGAGTCTCGACAGCTTCGTAAACTAAGCGCTTGATCTCATATTCTTCATGGTCTGCCAAAAGCTTTGCCTTGGCAGCAGCTGCCCCAAGAGCTGCTGCTGCAGCCTTTTCGATAGCTTCTTTACTAAACCCAGAAGCGTTCTTGGGCTTAGAGGCAGTTTCTTCGGACAACTTACCATTTATAGCAGGTAGAACCTCATCTGAAGCAACATAAGTTTCAGTATTGCCAATGACATTAGTAGTTTTGGCAAGCTCCTTTAAAGCAGACTGGGCAGCAGCAGAAGCAATACCTGGATTGACAGCCGAGGCTAGAAACGCAACCACTGACATAACAGGATTATCTGCCTGGCTGAAAGGAAGGCGCTGATGTCGGAGAGCCGTTGTGTGAGCTTCAGGCTCAATATAGGGATCCACAATCGGTAGACGCAAAAACTTAAGAATGCACTGCTCACGCGTGCGGGTCGCCACGTGCTCGGCTACGCGATCCCAATCCTCTTGATGCATTTCCAAACCCTCGAGCAAAAGAAGAACCTCCTGATCAGTCCATTCCTCTTCATTAAAGGCCCTCGGCCCAGAAGCATCCATCCTCAAAAAGTCACCACTGAAAAAGGATGAGGGAAAGCGCCCTTCAAGGTAGCAAGTAGGGCATAAGTCGATATCCCTAGTTTTAATATTATGGTAGCGGAGCTTAGTACAGTCGACTTGGCAAGTACCGCAGCTGTAAACGCCAACAGCTGGCTTCGGAGTTGTTTGATAAATATCTTGGCGAAGTTCCATATGAGGATCAGGAATCGTTTTTTCTCTGGGAGGTTCGGCCGTGAATTGGTTGGGGCTTTTATTCAAAGGTACCGCTGGCAAAAAGGGCTGAAGCCCACGTGGGGTGTCACCAGTGATCCTAAAGTGCCCAGTATAAGCTGGAACTACATTGGAGGGGCGTGATTCGGGGTCGATTTGATAATTGATCAATCCCCATTGCTCAAGAAACCCATGTACCCGTATGATAGCACACACATCGCCAGCCAAGTTTCGGCGACAAGCGGTGACTGTCAGATACTCCGTAGGATTAAGTCGGTATGTGTTAATCATGAAGTCACGAAAGTCCTTATAAATCGTGGGCGTCTTGGATCTGTTGCGAGAGTTAAAAAATTCAGGAAGTGCCTTCTTTTCAACCTCATGAATGCCGGAAAAGTCAAACCAGGCAGAATAGCTGGGGATAATTATTTCAAAGCTTTGCTTGACCAACGTTTCAGAATTACGAGTTTTTTCTGACGAGGTCTCGTTTTGAGGTCTACTGGTAGATGAGGGAGCATCTAACTGAAGAGAAATATTAGTGACATCACCTACTGGAATTGGCTCAAGCTCCGCTTTTTTGATACGATTGGATGCCTTTCCTGCTAATTCTTCAAGGTCAAAGGCCTCGGCTTGATCTTTTCCGTATATAAGCGAAGGTACAGATTCTGCTCCTTGGGACTTGGATTTTTTGGGAGATTCTGAAGGAAAAGAATCTGACTTTTTACGTTTTATTTGGTTTAATTGAGTATCCGAACCGAAGGGCTGTTCAACGACCAAGTAATCCTCCTCATTCATCCATTCATTATAGGTAAAACTATCGTCTAGCCATCGCTGATAAACGCGTTTGGGACCAGCTGCCTCTGCCAAAGGTCTGGCATCCAAGGGAGAATTTAAATCTTCGGGAACCCAAGAATCATAAGAATCCGGATAAAAACACCAGTGTATTCTATCCTTTCTTCCAACTCTTTCAACGCGTCGAGAAGTGACTCTTTTCAGATCCTGAAGTGAGTAGATTACTATGTGGGTTGGGGAACTATTCGGATCAACCACCAAAGCGCCTAGCTTCTTGGCCTTATCAGATAGAGCTATGCGCGAGGCAGGCGGCATGTCATCAGCAAAAGATATTCTGGGCGGAATAAAAAGAGATTGCGACTTCAAAACCGTCTCAACGTGGTCTATAAGTTTGAGATAAAACTCGCGTCGGTTAGGGTCTGCGAAATCCCAAGAAAGATGCTGGTGGTGTGCCAATTCAATAAGAGCAGCGAAAAGCATATGAAAAACCCTATCTTTAACTTCCGTTGTGGGTCGAAAAAAGTTTGCCGGAAGACGAACTGGACGAGAGCCGTCTTGCAAGAAAGCATGCAAGGACAATTGTCTTCTTGAAATTGATATAAAGAAGCGGTAAAATTCGACAAATCTTTTGCAAGTAAAGAAGGAAAATCGGGCTTGATGCTCCTTATCTCATCGAGTAACAAATTGACCTTCCTTTCAAAACGCTCTATTACTTCAGAGCTACGGTAAAAATCCCAATCCACAGCTCCTGATTTCGTATTAAAAGTCATCGCGAACTAAAAAAGCAATGGTAAGACCTTTCTGATGAAGCCTAAAGCTGTTGATTTTAATGACAAGTACCTGCAGGATAAGTTTTCAAAGAGTATATCTAGCCAGATACAAGCCTTGGGTCACGTCTTGAAATCAAGGCTCGCTTAGCCTTTAATAATGTCAACTCTATTGAATAAAAAATTAAATTAACTCACCTCAATTAGCTGTGCAATTATCTTTAGAATGAAAAAATATAAATTTCTATCTAAAGCGATTGGATGACGATACCCCATAGAATCCAGCTTTGATCCATTCTAATCACAATTAAAACATCAAATAGAATTGAGCATGCATAACTTTAGCCAATCGTTGAAGGTTGAAAAGAAGCTAGCAAGAGTAAATTGAGTTACCATGACGATAATGATTGGCTGATTAGGCAAGCGTAAGGTGCGATTGTCAAATCTATATAAATTCCTATAGCTAAATATTTCAAATAGATTAAAACTCAAATTATATAAACACTTAACTGACACGAAATCAAATTCAGTAAAAATATGAAAGAGTGTAAAGCAGGACAAAGAAGCGTCTACAGAAAATGTAGGAGGTTGCTTATATACTTTGCATCGGAAAGTCAGGATGATTAGCTGCAGCTGATTCTGGATTACAGCCAGTATTTCAACCTTTACATAATGTGACACCAAAATTCTTCTGCGCGTGGTCAAAAACAATAAGCAGATAAAATTGAAACAGCACAGTTCTACCTTAAATGATTAAGCTCAAGAACCAATTAAAAGGGCAACCGTTTTTTATGTCAACACTATCCAACTCTTTATGCAGTAAAAATTGACGCAATAAGTTTTTAATCAAAAGTGTATATGTATTGAAATGAGTGAACTTAGCAAAAACAGACAACAGATTTAGATCTAAATTATTGAACCAACCTGAGTTTATAGTGCTGTAAACAATGCAAAAAGCTAGTTATTATATTTCATGTCAACTTTACAAAGATATTTTACTACATTATCATTGATTACCAAATTCAAAATTGTATATGTCAGGTTGTTATTTTTTTATCCATTTATATTTATTAGAAACTTACCTTTAGTAATTTTTATAATATTAAAATAGACATTTAATGTATAAAAATATGGTGCAAAAGAAAAAAAAAGTAAGGTTGTCATATCTTGTTGTATAGACTCAGTATCTGTTATAGGTTTCTACACAGGTCAGAATAAGTACTACATATGTTGTAATGATATTTTTAATCTACAAAAGTACTAATGTATGTTTATTTTAACAGATTAGATGCCAGCTAAATTGGTTTTTAAAACTATTTATATTTGAATTGTGCTTTCTTATTTTAATAAGAGTTATACATCTACTGGCTCCCAAAAATCTCTAATCCACATCCAAATATTCTCTTGCTTTAAATTGTTTGTTGTTTATTCTTTTGGTAATAAACATATTGACATGTTACCAAGAAAGTTAATATGTTAGTATATATATATTCTTCTAAACATACAATTACTAAGCCATAAAATTTTAGAGTTATATAATCAAGTTGCTTTATATACATGCACATAGTTAATGTAAGTCTGGGGGAGCAACCTCTGCAGCTGAATTGGGAGGTATTCCTGTGTTTGACTAAAAAGGGAAGAAAGTAAGCAGCTGTCCCTCTCATCACCCTGGGAAATTTAACACATGTGGTAGATGAGAGGTGGGTGATAGCATATCACTTAAAGATTGCATCATTTTCCACCATGCCAACTACCCATGAGCTAGTGCAGAAAATCCAGGGTGTGTGTGGGGAAGTGGTGGTGGCTAAGGGCCACTGCTGGCAGAGGGTTGATAGCGCTTCTCCCCCTCTAAAAGTTATCTCTGGCAGTTCAAGTTCTGTCAATATAATTTTATTGAAATATTCTAAAAAATTATAACAGTTGGCTCCAGGCATGGGGATTTCTAACTGCCATGCCCCTTTGTTGCCATTAATTGTGAGGCCATCCCTGATAGGTACAGGTACAACAAACCCCTTTCTAACTCAATGGGACCAGCTATATGTGGCCTGGCCATGGACATAACCAGTCAGCTTCTGAACAAAGTGATGCCAATCTGCCAAGTGAAATTGCATTGAGAGGGGAAAGTTGGTGGCAAAAATTGAACATGAGTCAGCTGCCAGACCAGGATTGATCTGGCGTTGTAAGGTTTTCAGAATGATGATCTGGCAAAATCTAATTGCAAAAGTTATTCCTAATGGTTAATGCAGCCATTTAGTTTCCCAATTTGTTTGTGAGCTTATATGGCATTGGACCCTTACAAGTTCTGCTGTTGCTCCATTTATTTCCCTTTCTGACATTTGGTTTACAATAAAAATTCTTTAAAAGGCATCTAAATTTATTTTTGATATTGAGGGTTCCATTAAACATTTAATGGCAATGCTTTCCAATTCTGGAAAACCCTGGCTAGTTCTCACAGCTGCCTTCTAAATTTTCCATCTATCAGTATCAATAGTTGTGCCTGAGGTATTTAGGCTGGGGCTCTGGTTTTTACTCACCCAGAGTTCCAGGCCAATCTTATTATTATCAACACATTTCAAGATATTTAGTATATAATGTATACTTAGTGCAAGAAAGAACTAAATTTGGTACAAAGATTTCTATATTTTTATTTGAGGACTAATTATATGTTAAAGTTCTTCTATCTTTAAAGAGTAAAATTTATAAGGAGCTTTTATCATAGCATTTTATCTTAGTTGCATTTGGATTTTCTTATATAAAAATAGAAAAGTAAAGAGAAAGAGAAAAAGAAATAGAAATAGAATATGTAGTAATAAAAGTATAAGAATATTCTAATGCTTGGTTAAGAGTCCTATTAGTTAATATAAAAATTAATAATAGAAAGACTCTTATTAAATATTGTAGAAAATGGTGTCTTGCACTTGATAACAAAATTTGATCTTAATATTTCCTTCTTGATACAATATTTTATTTTGAGTTTAATTCTTATGTAAGAGTAAACTACTTAGGAGGACACATTCATGATAAGAAGTGCAAATTTTAATAATGGTAAAGAGTATAGTAACAATTTTTGCATTGTTTGCTACAGTTATCCTTTAAACCTTATGTGGTTTGTCTTATAAACAACATTATTCTGGGGAACCTGTTGACATGTATTTGTACAACAGATCATCTTTAAATGAGTTCCATTTTCCCTAAAGAAGACCTATGTGTATTACTTACTGGACATTATTACGCTTAGGATACTGATAATATCAAATCCTGTATATAGTATTATCATACTTCTTTAGAGCCCATAAGAACTATCTTGATGCTGTGTAATTACTTTGGAGACATAGCTACAATGGAAATACAATGAAAATAAATAAAGATCAACATATTGATGTTTTAAGTAAAAACCCTTAAAATACCTCAAAAAATTTTTATATTGTACATGGAGGGACAATTGCATATAGCTAAACATGATGCACCACTTCCTCCCATATCTGGCAGATATAAACTCCATAAAAGATCAGTGCCACAAGGAGCTTACTACTTTGCATGTTGTATACAACTTTTAAAGGTGTTTAAATTTTCACTAATGTAGAAAATTTTCTTGACTGCTTGCCTATACATTGCTTTGTTTGTGAAAATTACTTTTTAGGTATTGAACTATATTTATTAGTGTTGAATAGTTGACTGGATATAAATTGTTGGTAATTATAAATCAAAAATATCTTAAGTATAGCCAAACTTGGGATTTGTGGCCTAGCAATTCCACTTAGTAATATTTGACTATGATGACATAGGCACAGGGGCTTTATTGGTTTAGTCAGACCTATAATAATAGCTGACTAAATAACCTGGGCATGTGGGCTTTTTTGGTCTATGTCAAAATTAGTTTTTAATGTTGATTGAGTTTTTGATCAAATTAATTACTAATTAGTGGTATGAATCACCTTGGTATGTGCTGCTGATTGCTTGAGATGAGTATTGGTTCAGCTATTTGCAGATGCATTAGAAACGCTGTCTTAAGTATATTTCTGAGTTTGAGACTGACTCTGAGATGTTTGGGATGTCTCAAGTTGAATGGATTGTAGACCCTCAAATGAACTCATTACTTTCTCTGGCCAAGTGCCATTGAAATTGAGGCGTCATGGATGAGATGTGGTGAACATCAAACCCTATAAATTATCCCAAGTTAATACTAATAAAATAATCAAATATTGATCATCAATATTCCTACAGTTCTATAGCTTAATTTATAAGCTTTTAGTATTAATACTTTACATTGTATTAAGTTGAGGATTTACTTGGGATCAGGAAGATCAGGGCAACGTGCCATCATATAAGTAATGACAGAAGAATACAACTTCAAGTAGAATTACCAAGGAGTTATATCTTAACTATAGTCACCATCTGGTCTGTTGTCTTCATACAATAGACGTTCAAAACTCCACCTTACCGCATAAGAAGAACCAGCCATCCTTAATAGACCAAAAATTCAACAAGTGGTGCTCATGGCTGGGAATGCAGATGGTGACCACGCAAGTATGGGAATAATCCCAATCAATTATTTAGAACTATTATCAGACCTAATGGGAATACAGAAATAACTGTGTCCCAAATTAATTTGAATAATGTACCTATCATTACCTACCCTGATGAGCCCATTTCACATGAAGAACTTGAATGACTCAAGCATCAGTTGTTAAGAGGGTACCAAATGGGACAAGGGCCTGCGGACAACAGCAGTAATCCTTTTTATTGTCAACGACAGCAAGATGTGTTGTGGATGAGATATCTAGCTCATCATCAATTGAGCATAGCTCAAGTCAGAAATAATTTAATTGGGATAGAGAATATCACCCAATACCTAATCAAATTTGTACATCCCACCTCTAGAAATTCTCAGATGACAATTGTTCATCATCATGCAGCCATTACTGAGTTGGTTAACTTCTCACACAACTCCAGCCAGGCGGCCCAAATTTTAAATGAGCGTTTAGAGGCCAACTTTGCTGAAGTCCATTCTAGCTTGGAAGCAAATTATAATCTAGCTACTTGGGCTAATGACAGAGTGGCAGAATTAGCACAAGAGCTAAATGACAGATTGCATCCTATCTTTGGCAATTTCTTAGAAGAAAGAGAAATTACCAAAACTTGGGTTAACAATATCACACAGACTTCTATTAATGCTTCAGAGTTCATGAGGCTTAATCATGAAGCTCAAGAGGCACAGCTAAACACTAATGATGAATTTTGTAATCAGCATCGATGACTGTGCGCCCAAATTTTGCAGATGAAGGATGAATATACTGAAAAAATCAATTACTGGCAAACACAATTTGAAGGCCAACGGGCAGAAAATGAAAAAATCAAGATTCTATTGATCATCTCAATTGGCAGATTAATAATATTAATGAGGAGGTCACCAATATTAATGAGTCAAACAATATTCTTCATGGAGAAGTAAATCAGTGTAAGAAGACAATTAAGGAAAAAGACCAAGTGATTTCCACTTTGCAATTACAAACCACTAGTTTGAATGAGGAAATTGTGAAGTTAAAGTTAAAAATTTAAAATTGTGTTAATTGGGAAAATGAAATTAATGATCAAATCCAAAACTTGGATGATGGGCGTTGCCAATGTGCTACAAACCATTCAACTGAAAATGCTTCCAAATACTATGAGGATGAAGCTTCAGAAGTAGCCACTGAAATAGATGCTGTACCACGTCGACAGATGCCTAGTAATATGGTTGCTTTGGCCAACCCCAACACCTTAAATCATGGTACAGTGCCTCAACGCCCTAGTACATCTGGCCCAAGCCATCAAAGAAGCAATTCTGATAACCCTGGGTGGGAAAGCAATAATTACAAACCAGCAAACCTGCCTACATTTGACAAGAATGGAAGTATCACCACATTTGTCAAACGCTTTGAATTGGCTATGTATGGGGCCAGCAACCGCAACAAAGCAGCTACTATGATTAACTGCTTGGATCAGTGGAGCATTGAGTTGATTATGCCCCATATCAATGAAAACCCAACTTATGCTGAAGTCAAAGAGGCTGTGCTTTATGAATTTGGAGGTCCAGAATGGATGTCAACCAGAAAATCTAAATTTATGAATATTCAATTTAAAAAAGATGAAGCCATTGATGAATTTGTGGATCAATTCTATTGCAAAGCACAAGTTCTCCTAGGCGCCAAAGCTATGGTCAATTTTGACGCTAAGATTGCATTAGAACATGCAGTACAACCTTACCAAAATTTGTCAAACGTTTTAATGCCTGCCTTTGTACAAAATCTTACAACATCTGAACTAGTTGATTATCTTTGCAGATGTTCACAGAATTATGGCCCTCCTAATACTGGGTACAAATCAGGACCTGCCTCTGTTGGAAAACCCATTGAAGTCAATAAGAAGATTGAAAATGATTTACCTGTGAAAACTGAGCAGAACTCAGATACAAAGCCCACACGCTCAATGAATGATATTACCTGCTATAAATGCAACCATAAAGGGCACTTTGCCTCTCAATGCCATCAGCGCAACGTCAATGTAGTCCTTCCTGATAATGTGCAGGAGAAGGGAAAAGAACAAGCACAATAGATGCAGGACGCTCTATTGTGCCAGAAAAACCAGTCCCACCTGATTGACAAGAAAATGCAGGCCACAGGGCCTTGCTTAACAATGAAACAAAATTCCATTCTAGTACCTAATGAAGATTCTACAAATGTACATGCGGTAACTCGCTCTCAGAGTAAGGTTGTCATACCTGAGGCCTCTGAAGTAGTAGCTAAACCGTATGTGCAACAAATAATTGAAAATATTCCAGCAGAAGGTCTGAGCAATGCATCCAATACCCCAAGTCTGAAAGGGGTCAATATAGCAATGCCAATTGACAAATTCATCCATGAATGTCCTAGTATTGGAAATACTCTGAAGAACACTCTTAATTCTCTGGATTCTTCACATATTCACTTAGTAAATTCTATCAATTCCTACTACTCTGAGTGCACTTACATGGATATTTCTGGTCAACAAGATCAAAGTTGTTGCTATTGTTGATAGCGGAGCACCTGTAAACATTGTTTCCATGAAGTTGGTGAAGAAACTGAAAATTGCGCTGGACATTGACCATCATCAGGAATATGGAACCGCAGGCCTCAACAGCACTAAGAGTGAAGGAGCTTACAGCGCCTTGCCACTGCGATTTGGAGCTTTAGTAGTAGCAGCACCCGCAATAGTGCTTCCAAACACCAATTATGACATCTTAATTGGAATGAGTTTTTTAAGGACCTATGGGATCTCATGCAATTTTAAAAAAACGTCTTAACAATATTAGGCCAATCACTTCTGATTTATTACTCTCATGACAATATGAAGCCCGCAAGCCATCATCAAAACTTTATTAATATATCTTATGCCAATGGAATAATACCAATAGGATATATTCAGTGGGGAAATCTGAAGCTGTTCCATGCTGACTGCTATAAACAAAAATTGAGGAATACCCCTACATGTGAATAAGGATGCAACAATAGCTCCAGGCCATCAACTGGTTATGAAGACTGGGACCACGCTGGATATTCCAGAAGGACTATATGGTGAGGTTATGTCCCCATGGCATCATTCTCATATGGAACCTTGTGTGGCGCCTGGAATACTTATACCAGGGCATGGGGAAATTGATGTCCTATTAGCAAATTTGACCAGCCAAATATTAAGGTCAAGAAATATCAAGTGGTTGCATTTGTGCATCTGTTTCCAAGGGACAAATTAAAATCAGCCATCAAATTTGGCAATTTATCTGAGCTAGGCTTACCAAATGAAAACCTTGGGGCACATACTGTAATCCCTTGAGAATCATTTACCAGATTATCAGAACAACAGAAGGATGAAGCACTAGAGTTGTTTGAACAATATTCCAAAATTTTTGCCAAAGATGATCAAGATTTAGGTTGTGCAAAAGGAGTCCAGCATTTTGTTGACACTGGGGACCATGCACCTATTAGAATGAGGCCAATTTGGCGCCCCAGGGCTAGCGACAAAATAGTCAGGAGAAGAGCTAGAAAAATTGCTAAAAAGCGGAATGATAGTGCCATCTAAGAGCCCATGGGCCAGTCCAGTTTTAATTGTAAAGAAAAAAGATGGCAGCAATCGAGTTGTGATTGATTATCAACGCCTAAATGCCATTACAAAAAAGGATTCCTATCCATTGCCTAGAATTGATGATGCTTTGGATCATCTGGGAGGGGCGAAATACTTTACTGCAATGGACCTTATCTCAGGATATTGGCAAATTGAACTGCCTCAAGAGGAGCAGGAGAAGTGCGCAATGATTGCTACTCAAGGACTATTTCAACTGACGCGCATGCCACAGGGGCTGTGCAATGCGCCAGCAACTTTTCAACGAGCGATGGACACAATTTTGGGGGATCTTAAATTATCCTGCATACTGGTTTATTTGGATGATATCAATGTCTTTTCACAAACGTTTTCTGAACATTTGGAGCACCTTGAACAAGTGTTTGAACGACTGTTGAAGGCTAATCTGAAGATAAAACCTAGAAAATGTCAATTCTTTAAAGAACAATTGGAATACCTCAGGTTCATTATTGACGCCAAAGGCTTGCGGCCTCAACCTCAAAAGGTGGAGGCAATTAACAAGATGCAACCTCTGACAAGTATGAGGGATGTTCAAGTGTTCTTAGGCATGGTAGGGTACTATCAAAGATTTGTAGAAGGGTTTGCAAGGATTGCTGAGCCCCTATTCCATTTGCTGCAAGGAGGAGTTCAATTTTGCTGGGCAGAAGAATGCCAACAGGCCTTTGAGGCTTTGAAAACCAGAATGAGCTCCGCGCCTATCCTTCAATATCCCAGATTTCAGTAGGCCTTTTATCATACAAACTGACGCCTCATTGACTGCAATTGGGGGTGTGCTATCTCAGATTGGGGAGGATGATGAGGAGCATCCGGTCGCTTATTGCAGCAGGACGCTGAATAAGCATGAGCGTAATTATACAGTGACTGAACGAGAGTGTTTAGCCATAATCTATGCATGTAAACAATTTTGAGTTTACATTCATGGCACCAAGTTTCAAGTAGTAACAGATCACAGCTCGTTAAGATGGCTCCACAACCTCAAGGAACCTGAAGGACGATTAGCCCGCTGGGCTTTGAAATTACAAGCATATGATTATGAAATTATTCATAGAGCTGGAGCAGCCCATCAAAATGCAGATGGATTATCAAGACTTCCTATTGTAGCTGTCCTGAGCAGTTTGGCCAATGAACTTCATGAAAAGATGATTAACCAGAAATATGAAGATGAGCCAACTGAAGTGAAAAAAGCAATCAAAAAAGCATTAACTGACACTGAATATCAGAATGGAGTTTTATACAAGCTCAGGCCCAATGGGCAGCGTCAAATTTTCCCAAAACCTTCTGACCAAATGGAAATTATTACACAAGCGCACAAGGCCGTGGGGCATGGAGGATTAACCAAAACGCTAGAATTAATTTGGTCAAATTACTACTGGGATTCAATGTGATTTGATATTCAAGATGTACTCAACAAATGTCATTCTTGCCAAATTACAAAACCTATGAAGTCAGATGTGAAGTATCGTTTAATCAAACCTGACTGGGCTTGGCATACCGTATCAATAGATGTAGTTGGCCCTTTGCCTGTGAGCAGCCTAGGCAACAAATACATAATTGTTGCTATTGACCATCTAATGAAATGGGTGGAAGCAAAAGCAATCTGAGACGTCAGGGCCTTAACTACTGCCAAGTTCATTATGGATAATATAATTTACAAGCATGGATGCCCACAGAAGATCTTGACAGATAATGGCACAAATTTTACTGCTCAGATGGTACAACAGTTAAATGAGTTGATGTCTATCAAAGGAGTGTTGTCAACACCATACCATCCTGAGACTAATGGTATGGTAGAGCGAGTGAATGGCACTCTAGTTGGCATTTTATGCAAAAACGCAGCCTTAGCGCCTTCACAATGGGCTACCTCTATTAGTGCTACCATGTTTGCATACAATATTGGACACCACAGCAGTACCAGCCACTCTCCATTTTGACTTCTGTATGGTAGACAGCCATCTCTGCCTCCATTATTATATTCAGTACTCAGTTCAACTGAAGCAATTAGCCTGAATAATTATGTTGAGCAGCTAGTGAAGACCTTAATCAGGTTGCAATCTGAAGCTTACCAAATGTGATTAGTTGAAAAACTAGTCAAAAGAGCTATGATGACACTAAATGAGCAGCAGTGACTAAATTTAAAGAGGGAGACTTAGTAGTATATTGTGATACTCATAGTGCAGGCCGCGCGCACAAGCTTGCCTTGCTTTGGAAAGGTCCATTTATTGTATTGGAGAAATTTTCCAAAGACGTATATACCATAAAGGATCAAGGCGGCTGGGTTGTGAATTGAGTACACACTAAGTTCCTTTATCCATATCATAAAGAATAAAAAATATAATAATAATAATAAAAAGTAAAAAAATAAAAAAAAAGCCATCTAGAAAAAATTAAAATAAGAGAAAGGTATAAGAAATAATGTATAATAATATTAATAATAATAAAACAGTAAGAATATAGAAAAGTTAAGAAATAAGTAAAATATAAATATTTATTCAAAAATGTGGCCTCGTCTTCATTGAAAAAAGGAAACTCATCTTTGGGAGGGGGAGAAGAGTGAAATTGAAGCCAAGGGGGCTAGTTCAAGATTGCCAAAGATTGCTAGAGCCTCAGCAGGCATAGAAGAAATGAAGGCAAATGCATGAACTAACTGTAGCATTCAGCTATTAACGTAGCATCCTATTCTGAAGGTTGAGAAAAAAATGGATGTTGTGACCAAGAGAAAACAAATACCTCCACTTTTATCCAGTCAAGGAGGGGGAAGTGTTGAATGGTTGACTGGATATAAATTGTTGGTAATTATAAATCAAAAATATCCTAAGTATATCCAAACTTGGGATTTGTGGCCTAGCAATTCCACTTAATAATATTTGACTATGATGACATGGGCATGGGGGCTTTATTGGTTTAGTCAGACCTATAATAATAGCTGACTAAATAACCTGGGCATGTGGGCTTTTTGGTCTATGTCAAAATTAGTTTTTAATGTCAATTGAGTTTTTGATCAAATTAATTACTAATTAGTGGTATAAATTGCCTTGGTATGTGCTGCCAATTGCTTGAGATGAGTATTGGTTCAGCTATTTGCAGATGCATTAGAAACGCTGTCTTGAGTATATTTCTGAGTTTGAGACTGACTCTGAGATGTTTGGGATGTCTCAAGTTGAATGGATTGTAGACCCTCAAATGAACTCATTACTTTCTCTGGCCAAGTGCCATTGAAATTGAGGCGTCATGGGTAAGATGTGGTGAACATCAAACCCTATAAATTATCCCAAGTTAATACTAATAAAATAATCAAATATTGATCATCAATATTCCTACAGTTCTATAGTTTAATTTATAAGCTTTTAGTATTAATACTTTACATTGTATTAAGTTGAGGATTTACTTGGGATCAGGAAGATCAGGGCAGCGTGCCATCATCTAAGTAATGACAGAAGAATACAACTTCAAGTAGAATTACCAAGGAGTTATATCTTAACTATAGTCACTGTCTGGTCTGTTGTCTTCATACAATAGATGTTCAAAACTCCACCTTACCACATAAGAAGAACCAGCCATCCTTAATAGATCAAAAATTCAACACTCAGTAAGACTTTTATCTTTTTTACTTAAGCTTTGTGGTAAGTTTCTTATCTTTATGGAACATAGTGTCATGAAAATGGCAGAAGAAGCTTAGACCAGCCTGCAAGTCAGGATATTTACCGGTGATGGGTTCAATTCAACTAGGGGAGACAAGAGGGTGGATCCTTGCTTGGAGATGGTGGATGTAAAGCCACAAGATCCCAGTATATTGTTGGCGAAAGTTTGTAATAACATGGTTGAATTGCCAGAAGTATTTATCTTGATGAATCCAGTTGATGACGGTAGGGGACATTGTGTCCATCAGTACAGGTAGAGCCCATCCGGTATCAGGACCAAAGGCTTTAGAGAAAAGCCATTGTGAATGCGGCCAGAAGGATATCAATAAAATCAAAATTGATAGTTCTTTTAGGAAAATTTTATTGTAAAGGAAAGTGAAAAAAATTGACCAACAATTTTCTCAGTGCAATGCAACTGATTAAATAGTGGTCAATTGATGTGGAGATAAGCCAGGATTGAGACCCTCAATTTTGACCTAATTAGCGAATTATTCAGAAATGGGGGCAGATAAGTTCACTGGGAACTGAAATTGAAGAATTTAGTGGCAGGCTGAGTCGCTGTTGGTTCAACCTCAAACACCTGAAGTGAAACTTGACTGCATTTTTGGCAGTTGGTGCAACAGCATCTGGCCTGGTGAGCAACAGGAATCCCCCAGGGCCACCTCATGTAGGGGCGGTCCCAATTGGTTGGAAATAGTTTGGGATGCCCAACCCACCCATGCCTGGTCGCTGGGCTGTTTGTTTAGTCAAAAGCATTACATCAGCCACAACACCCAATTTTCTGGAAGGGAGCTTCAAACTCTCGTTGATGGTGTCTAATGCTACTATCTGCACATTGGGGATCATCCCCAGCGATTTTGGGAGGGGGTTAATTTCAAAGATTGCAGAGTTGGCTGAATTGAAACCATCAGCTATTCCAGCTGATGAATCAGTCTTTGTCCATTTTCAACTATGTAGAATCTGATCATCAGGCTTGTTCCCACTTGATTTTGGACTGATTGACTTCATTTCAGTGATTTTGGCACAAATTTCCATAATTAGATGTACTATTTCTGCCAAGGTGAGTGTGGGCACTGGGGGAGGGATCTGAAGAGGGAGGGCTGTTACCCATTGCTTGTCTACCACATGGGCGAGGTCACCCTTGGTAATTAGGGGTACAGCCACCCTCTTTGATACCTTCTTACTCAGAAATGGGAAAAGAGCCTGATCAACACACAGGGGACGTTCCCCAGGACTTACATATAGCATTAAACTTGGCCTTGGGCATCATATCTCATGGGCAACTAAGTATGTGCGCATACATAAGTTGCTTTTAAGCCTATTTAGTACCCTAGATATCATTGTCAAGTTTTAGCCATTTGCTTCTTGAAACCACACCAAAACTAAAGTTATAGTGAGGAGAGTGTCTGTCATTCCCCCTGTTCCTTGAGAGGTGATGGGGTATCCAAACCCAGATCGCCTTGCAACATACAACTGAACTTAAAAATAACAGGACACTGTAGCTGGTGCCTATGCCAAGACTGAAAAATATGATATATATAAACTTGTAACAACTGCCAGGTAGCTGAGAAAAAAGGTGGATAGATTCAAAGAAGAGCTTGTATCCAACTTATATCTGGGGTCTAGGACTTGCAGCGCTTTAATTAGAAGAGGTCCAGAATCCACCATTTGCAGAATCAGATCAGCATTTAGTTTTGAAAGCATAAACTGACCAATAGAGTTGGATGTCTCATTAAGGAGATCCGCAGCCAAGATGGCTTAAAAGTTCATCTGATAAATAACTTTTTAGGGTACTTACTAACAAGAATTTGACTAACAAATAAGATAGTCCATAAAAAATAACCATAAGGGAGATTGGATGATGAAAAATGATCTGTTTGCTATGGCTTAAACTAATTTGAACCAATAAAATAGTACTACCACTGATGGTAATAATATAAATGGCATATGCCTGGACTATCTATTTTAGAATAAATATAAATCTGTCCATTTTAGCATTGTAATAATTTAAATGTTGCTCAGATACTCATACTGAATATATATGTAACAATCAATTTTCATGGGTAATGTAACATGTAAATATTAAGACTGTAATGTAACATTATCTAAACACCACGTGACTCCTTGTCACTAACCTGGGCATATATGGCTCTTACCCATCGTTGGTGAAAATTGTTTTTCAATTCAGGCAAGGAATTCAGCTTGACACCCTTAGCTCTACCCACTTCATTATTATCCTTGCAATTTATACCAATGATTATGTCATGAGACATGACATTACCTTCTGGCTTTTGAGGCACCCACCTTAAGTGGCATCAGTTAGATAGAAATCTTGTGGGCAGAAGGTAATGTCATGGTAGCAATTGTTGGGGTTGTCTTATAGCTATCTTTGGAAGATAAAAACGCTTGTGGAAGGTATTAATGAGGTCCTGCGCATAGGCACAATTGTAGGGTAAAAACCCAAATGTTCTCCATGGCATCAAAGCCTTAGCACAATACCGGGTATTTAAGCCTTTTTTTCAAATGACGAAGGTCCACAATACCCACTTCCAATTATGTTGCCATCTACCAGATACAACTCCAGAGCTTCAGGAGGGAGACCCTCAATGACAAGAGAGTGTCTCTAACTTTCTAAGAAAATACAATCTAAAAGAATCAAGAAAATACATCTTGTACAGTTCCAACACCTTCATAGCTTATCAATGAAACTCAGGATACCTCCATAAGGAGGTATACCATGAGGCAGCAAAAGGTAATATTGGATATATAAATATAAAAGAAATAATTTTTGTAATTAAGAGAGACGTCCAACTGAGAGATTGTTCAGAGAAACGTTACTTTAGAGAAACTTGGCATATTGGTCTGGATCATTTTGTTGGAGCTTAAGTTTGATTCTGGCCAATAAGATGAGACTACCATAGATAGTAGTTATATAGCTTGAGGATGAAAGAAATTGAGACTAGACAACTAATTTTTCCATTTTTTATAGTGTTAAATTTATTGAATTAATTAAGTTCTCTTTCAGAAATCAAATATAAAGTACTATCATGATTTAAACTATAATGTGTGATCTTCAGCCCAGTTGATGTAACATCATAAGCTCATCATGCAATTTCTGAAGTTTATCCTGAGTCTGCTTGACCTTAACCCAGCATTAATTTATAATTTCTAAGATCATGGTGGGCGTCTAATTTGACACCTTTGGCCTTTCTTACCTCCCCCTTGTCCCATAGTTTACTCCAGAAAATTACGTCATGAGACATGACATTACTCTCAATTAAGGTGGCGCTAATACTCCCCAGGGGCATCGACCATAGAGAAGTTACAATGCACTGGGGGTGAATTAATTACTGCAATTACACGGTTGGACTTGGGACCAGCGGCATCTAGAAAGCATATATTAAATGTATCAATAAAGACTTAAGTATGGCTGTAATAATAAGATGGGACTAAGTTGTTTTCAGCAGCGTCAAACCCCTTCCATGATACCAGGTATTTCAGCCATCCTTTCATCCAAAGTAAAGCCATGATCCCCACCACCTCCCACTCTGGTGCACCATATATGAGATATGAACATGGGGTCTCAGAGGGAGATCCTCAAATGGATACAGTTTATTATTGTTAAAGGTTGCAATAGTTTGTTACTTTGGTCAAAGATCCAGTTGGTAGGAAGCATGACCCACCTTTCTAGTATGCGATAAAGTCCTATCCTCTTTGGCCAAATTCTTGCACAGCTGCTTGATAGGGATATTCTTGGCATTAAGCATCACAAGATCCCTCTCTTGAATTCATGCCCTACCCTTCCCTTACCATCAGCGTTCTCCTTGTGGACTTTCATGGAAGCTTCAAATTTTTTAACCCCTAGTGAACCTTCTTGACAAACTTATTAAAGTCAACCATTGTGCACCTTGGACCCATAAAGGGTTCTATGTTAAATATGTAATTTAAGACATAGTTAGCAAAAAAGGAGATCACCCAATGGAAGAACGCTGGACGTTGTTTTAGCTGAATTGCGCTAAAGAGAGGTGTGAGGCCCAATATTTAATGATCAGCCATCGTCTAGTACCACATGTATTGTTCTAAACACTGGTTTGCTCGTTCTGTTTGCCCATTTAAATTATGTATGGAAGGTAGTAGAGCAGCTAGGATTAATTTGAAGAGTCTTGCACAACTCTTCCCAAAATACAGATATCTTTTGGGTCCACGGTCACTAATAATCATCCTAAATATTACATGAGTGGAGAAAATATGAAATACAAATATCTTAGCCATCTGCGCCTATGATATTGTGGTGTGATATAGTATAAGATGGGAGGATTTGGTAAACAAGTCCATCACTTTATATCATCATACCCTCTGAGGGGGGCTATTTCACAAGAGATCCACTGAAAGGGAAGTCCAAGGGCCCTCTTCTTCTTTAAGGAAGCCAAAAAGCCAGCAAGGAGCTGACAATTTGTTTTCACCCTGTTGCAAAAAAAAATCCCTCTTTGTATACTGTGCAACCTGTTCTGTGATTCCCTACCAGTTATACGTGCGGAAAATAAGCTCCAGGATTTTTGCCTTATTAGGATGTCCCATGTTTAACCCATCATGATGCTCATTGATTATTTCCAACTGAGGAGGTTTTTCAGGAAACCATAACCATCCCTGGAACCATACCATATCATCTTTTGTATGTTATCCCTTCATTAGGACTTCCTAGTCTAATTTGCACTTGAAAAGAATATTGCTCTATTATAGGGACAAAGATTGTGACAAGACAACTTGTGTAAACATACAATAATCATTCAGGTTCTCTTGAAAAGCTTGACCCAGAACACTAATGACTGTAGATGGTTTAATAAATAATCTTACCTGGATGAATCTTTAATTGCGTATTGAGCTCCACCTCCTTGGTTCATGAGCTAATGCAATATTGTGACTCAAAGCATCAGAAATACCATTCTCCTTAAATTTTATGGCCTCATACGAGAACACTTTGTGCAAGAATATCATGATAATGAGATTGAGGGGTTAAAACCTTTGGGTATGGTGCTACAACATCGCTTGATGGTCAGTGAAAAACCAGAATGTTTGAAAAAACTATTTACGTGATGGCGTCATTAAGTTAATGCTTCTACTACCATCAAAAGTTTCTTGTCAAAAACAGCTTAAAATAACTCAGTCAAAAACATCTTTATGGAAGATTATTCCATAATGTGCTCAACTACATTTTTGCCCACTTGTAACAGAGTAGCACAAATAACAAACTAGGAAGCGTCTCTAGCCACTATAAACTTCATATCATTGCCCACATGATGAATTACTAACGTGGAAAGCAAATTTCACTTCATCGCCTGAAAGGCGTCCTCCAGGGCAGATGACCACTAAAGAGTTTAGCTCCAATGTCCCTATACAAAGATGTTGCAACATCTGAAAGATTTGGCGTGAATTTCTTAAGAAAAATACATTTCCCAAAAGAGCTCCTCACTCCTCTAAATGAAGTTGGTGTAGGCCAAACATAAATTTCCTTTTTCTTATTGGGAGTGATAATGTGACCTTTGTCAAATTGATGTTTTCCAAGAAGGTGACCTGGTACTTATTAGCTCACTTACTGTTTTAGCTTCAAGTTTGCTGCTCTTATATGCTCTACCATTTGCTGCAGATGTATCTTTTAAAGTGCTTGATCAGGGGAGAAAACTAAGATGTCGCCCATATAGGCTACAGCACATACATCTTATAACTTTAACGCCACATCAATATAACTTTTCATTGAAGCTGCACTCTTAAGCCCTCAAAAGGCATAATTTGTAATTGTAAATTTTTCTTCCTTTTATGGCATACAATGAGCCATTTCTGCTTCTTTTCTATAATATCTTATTAAATACATTCATGTAATAAATCTTTGAGAAGAATTTGGCTTTCTCCACATAATTACTATTTGCGCCTTTATAGGAATGGGGTGCACATTGAGTATGGTAACATAATCAAGTTGCCATAATCTACACAAGGGCGTAGAGTTCCATCTGCCTTTTTTCACAGATAGAAATGGTGAGAATACTGGAGAGGTACGCTAAAACTATGTTTTTTTGATAGTTATACTGTAACACAAGCATCTGGTGCTGCCTCTTTCCGCAACTTCAAAGGGTAGATTGGGGAGGAAATGCAAAAAAGTTCAACTGTGACTTTAAAGTCGCAATTAAATTCTGAATGTTCTGATAAGACATTTGCAGAAGACGCATAAAATGAATTCTCTAACCCATCAATACAAGAAGGTAATGGTACTTCTGAAATGGGCTTCAGAAGAGGCACAAGTCTAAATTTATGTACATTGGGCCATTGGGGTACATTGCCCAGAGTGTCTACTTCTGACAAAAAATATAAATTTATATCACTCCTCAGGGAAAAAAAGTCAATATATTGTTACTTCAAGTTGGGTTAAGTATAAAATTTTCGCCATCAGCCCATTCCCAAGGTAATTTTTTACAGCAGGTTTATGACTGCAAGATGTGGTCATCCAAGAGATACTTACTGACTTGATAATCAAATAAACCCCAAACCTTCAATTTGGGTTACCCTGTGAGTCACCTGCTCTAAATATACCACCAGATATGTAGCGTAACTTAAGGTAGTCAGCTAGTTCTTACTCAATAAAATTCTCATAGGCACAGGCATTCACAAAAATGTTTGTTATAAACTTTCCTGAAGGGGAAAATATAAGCCAATAGTAAAGAGTACCCAGTATATTCTTTCTTTTAGTACCAACTGTTCACTTTAACCAAAAGCAGGATCTAATTCAGACATAATATGTGTGATAAAATTGGATGGTATCGTTAGGATCTGCTGTATTGTTCATACAGGTCAAACCTACTGAGCAACAGACAGACAATGAGGGGATTTCTAGTCCTTCAGACACAATTGAAAATATATTAACAATAGGAGCAATTGCCAAATTGACTCATTTATTTACTATAATAAATACAGCGACCTTTTGCTGTTCTTCTCTCTATAATAAATACAACCCACCTCTCTCAATCGCCCATCTCGCTTATATACAGCAGTTTTGGATGATAACACTCTCATAGCTTGGGCTATTCTAGTACGCCAATTCTCCTCAATTTTGGCTTGTTATTCTCTAGCTCTCTATTGCCCTAATTGTAGGAAATTTACTTCATATTTGTCAAATGTCAACATCGCCTTATCGCCTAATTGCCTTATTTAGAGACGATCCAATAAGAACTTGTTATATCCCAATATTGCCTCATCTCAAGGCATTTATTTAATTGTAACTGATATCATGCTCGGCAGATTCTTCCCAATCCGCCCTAGCTGTCCCACAATTATCATCCAGTCATATCAGGATTATGACATTACCCCCTCCTTGAATGGATGATAAGGCTCCTATTACTTATATGGTTGGAGGAACTTTGCGTGCACTCAATTAATGATCTGACCACTTGCGGGGTCCTTGATGGTATACGTGTTGACCCCAGTTTTCTCTATAGCTTTGAATGGACCAATCCAAGTACTGTCCAGCTTGTGTTTCCACCCAAACCCATGTTGGTCATGGAAGAGAACCATATTGCCTTCCTTGAACTGTGCCAACCCACTATGACATACCTGATTGGCAGCCTGATTTCTGATCTTCTTGGCTAAGCTGAAGGAATATGCTTTAGTTTGCAATTTGATCAGAGTGTTCACAAGGGTAGTCAAATAGCAGTGGGGTTCCATTCCGCCGGTGTCTTCTACACATGAATAAAGTAATGTCATAAGAGCTGGGTGTTGGCTGTATAGTAGTTGGAAGGAACTCTTCACCGTGGCGGAATGATAACTAATGTTATAGGCAAACACGGCAGTGGAAAGGAGGGAGCTCCAATTGGAATGGCAATCCATTATTAATTTTCATAGTATGTTCACCAGAGTCCCATTCACCTGTTTGACCATTCCTTTGGATTTGGGGTGGTATGGGGTCATCAGAACCCAGCAGTTTCTGATAAGCTCGTTCAGTTTGGGGAGGATGTGCAAGGTGAAGTTGATTCTGTTATCAGTGAAAATAAACTGAGGGCAGCCTTGTCACTGAATAATGAATTCCATAACAAACTTGGCCACCGTTAGTGCCCTCAAATCTCGTGTCACCCTCACTTTGCTCACCAGTTCAAGTGATCGATAGCCACAAGAATGTACTTACACCAGTTGGATCCTGTTGGCAAGAGACCAACCACATCAAGCAAAACTGTGTGCCAAGCAAAACGTGGTTTCACTACCCAGTATGAAGTTTTATGGCGTAATGGCTTCTCCACTTGGCACTGATGGTAACAGGAAATAGTTTCAAGCACATCGAAACTCATGATTTCCCAATATTACCAAGGGCAAAACAACTACATTGTCTTACTAACCCCACCGTGTCCAACTGCCTTGAGGGCACTTCATGATGATTCCTGGCCATTCTGAGGGTCACAGAAAACTCACCGTAGAATTGCTGATCCGCTTGTACAGTTCCCCATTCTGTTGGAAGGTATTTGTTCATATCTCATTTAACGCTTTGATCACTTGGGGCAGTTTGTCATCATATTTTCCGCTGAGCATCTTATTTATATCACATTGCTGAGGTCCGCCATCACAGCAACAGTTGGCAATCAAGGTAAACAGTCAGCGTTTTGATTATCTACTCCTGAGCGATGAAGGATCTCAAAATCATAAGCCTGCAGCTTAAGAGCCCATCGAGCCAAATGGCCTTCAGGTTCTTTGAGGTTCTACAACAAGCGTAATGATGCGTGATCTGTTACAACTTTAAACTTTACCCCATGCAAATAGACTCTGAATTGCTTATCTGTGTAGATCACCACTAAGCACTCCCGCTCAGTCATAGTATAATTATGCTCATGGCCTTTCAGACTTTGACTAAAGTATGCTACAGGATGTTCCTCTCCTTTGTCATATTTCTGAGAAAGTACTGCCCCAACAGCGGAAAGGGATGCATCCATCTGAACAATAAACTCTCAATCAAAGTTTGGATAGTGTAACACCAGTGCACTGGTCAATGATATACAAAGTGTATCAAAAGCGTATTGATGACGTTCTGTACATTTGAACACAGCGTCCTTTTTTAACAACTTGAATAGTGGCCCCCCAATATAGCTAAATTTAGGGATAAAGCGCCAGTTGTAACTGACCATTCCCGAAAATACTATATGTCACATTTACTATTAGGTGTAGTCATTTTGCTGATGGCCTCCACCTTAGCCAGCTGTGGTTTCAGCCCTTTAGAGTCTACCATGAACCCCAGGTATTCCAGCTGATCTTTGAAGAAGTTACATTTTTGAGGCTTAACTTTAATATTTGCCTCAGCCAGCCGGTGGAATACTGCTTTTTGAATGATCAAGGTGTTAAAAAAGGTTTGAGAAAACGTTAATATTGTCAAGGTATACAATGATGCATGAAAGTTTCAGGTCACCAAAAATAGTGTCCATGGCTCACTGAAACATAGCTGGGGCGTTGCACAGCCCTTGAGGCATCCACGTCAGTTGAAAAAGGCCTTTGGAGATGATAACAGCATATTTTTCCTATTCCACCGTGGGTAACTCAATTTACCAGTAACAAGATATCAAGTCCATCGCTGAAAAATAACGGGCTCTACCTAACTGATCCAAAGCATTGTCAATCCTTGGCAAGGGGTATGAGTCCTTTTTTGTAATACTGTTGAGCTTCTGGTAGTCTATCACTATGCGGTTGGTGCCGTCCTTCATTTTACAATCAGAACAGATGAAGCCCACGGACTCTTGGATGGTTCAAGCATCCCTTGCTCCAGCAACTTGTCAATTTCGTTAGTGACAACATCTTCCGCTGCCCTTGATTCGCGGATTGGCCAAGACCTTATAGGGGGATGATCTCCTGTGTTTACTCAATGGACCGCCCCCCAAGCACACCCTAAGTCATGATTGTCAACAGCAAAAATCCCCTTGTACTTCTGAAATAAAGCTATTGCTTGGTCTTTTTGCTCTTCTGATAGTCCTATTAGATTACTCTGCGGTACCACCATTAGTACACTGGCCGGTGCTTCAACTGGTAGACCAAATTCGTCCAACATTTCAAAATCATGAACCTGAAGGACCTCTTCTATTGGAATCAAATGTAAATATGCTACAATTTGGTGTTGGTGGATTTGCATTGGTTTTCTCTGGAGTTTTGCTAAAAAAACCTTAATCTCTCCATATCCTGGAAGTATAATCCCTGGAGCCTTATGGGGCTCAAACCGCATTTGATGATAGAGCCCAATGACTTCACCATATAGCCCAATAAACACTTCCACCTCTAACTCAGTGTTCACTAAGATTTGATGTCCAGAAGGAATAGATATGGGCCCTGCAGCTCGAAGAGGTATCCCTTGATATTCATAATATCTGCTGGGGAAGGGGCTGAGTCTTGCGCTTTAGTCGGTGATAGTGAGCTGGCATCACCCTATCACTATATGCAAGGTTGTTATGGCTCATATGCACCAGATCCTTCAGTACTCCACTAGAGGTGAAGTAAAGTGGGATCCGCTGTCCCAGAATGGCGTGGGTCCCCTCCATCATATTAACGATAGCCCCAAAATGGTGCAGGAAAGCAGTTCTAGTTAACAAATCATAGTCTTTGTTTGGTAGCACAATCTTCGGAGCTTCAATGACAATGGGCCCAAAGCGCAGAGGTAGCGCACTGTAAGCTGTAATGATTGCAAATGCACATGAATCCCATAAAGTTGGGAATTATGAGATTTGTGTGTGTTGATAGTTGGAATTCCTTTATTATGAGTAGGATTTTACTATTCAAGTTAATAACGGAATACATTTAAATAAATCAGTTCATTTGATTGGTTGTTCATTCTGGGGTTCCCCTCCATTTCTCCGCCGAGTTGCCTGGTTGCCATCAATTCTGGAGGCTTTTGCGCCCCTCATTACCCACAATTCTTCTAGCCTTTTTTGGAAGTATTTCAAAGCAAGTTCAAGACCCGATGGGCCCTCACTTTGGAATTCTATTTCAACTTCAAGTTCACTTCTTCCAATAAAGGCCACTTTTTGCTAATTCGTTTTATTTAAATTAAATTTATTTAACGTGAGTTGTTATACAGCAGATGGCGGTGCTCCAGAGAAAGGGGGTGGATGCGCCAGGCTCCTTTTGGGGAGGTCTTGCCCTGTCTAGGTGGAGCCAGAGTAGCTTGATGTGACAGAGGCCAGTTTACAACACCTCAGCCCATTGACCCAGTGAGCGGATAGAGGTTTTTGGAGGGACCTCTTCCTGGGGTCTGAGGCAACAGAGGCCAGTGCACCGCACCTCATCATGGTGTGCCTGGCAAGGCCATCCATTTGGACAGGACCAATTGGAGTTGGTATGGCCACATATGGGGGTGAGTGGTGTAGGGCTGGTGGCACACTGGGCCTTGGGAGCCCAGTCTTGACATAGGCCCCCTCAGAGATGGTTCTTTCTGCTCCAGCAGTTCCATAAACCATTCAATGGTCCACATCAGGTTTTATCGTCAACTTTGTCATCAACTTAGTGGAAACTATGTTGACTGGAGCACCAGTATCTATTATAGTGCGAACTCTATTCTTTGCTACAAAAATATCACAGTACACATACTCAGAATAAGAAGGATATTGACTGTTTAATATATGGACATTTATGGGATCTCTTTTTTCAAGAAAACTCATTATCCTCTCACAGACTTGGGGATATTATTTGACAATGGTGCCTAACAGAAGGGCGACGTTTACTCCTTTCAGAGTTGGCACATCTGCGGCAGAATCAAGCTTGTCAGAGGAATCTTGATCAAGCATTTGGCAGGCATATGGCTTCAGTTGTTCTGGGGATTCTTCATCCGCTGCTGCCTTGGCTTGAGCTCATGTCATTACGTTCACTCCTCCAACTGGCTGCTGATATAAAATTCCATCATTGTACTGAGGGACTTAAGCAGGATATACTACTATTGATTCAGGGACGTTTTGGATTGGAATTGCGGAGGTAGAGGGTCCCATCTCTACTCCGCTCCATCTTTTCCCTGATAGTATTAATCTTGGTGTACATAGTTCACCTGGAAGTTATGGCAGAATTTACCAAATGACCAGGGCGGCCGCATTAATAGCAGTTAACCCACTTGAGCCACGTCCTTGATTGTCATAAGAGGGTCTAGATCGGAAAGTTTGGTGTCATTTGGCATAACTAGGCCCAGGTCAGTAAGAAGATTGTTGACATTCAGCGTAACTAGGTCCTAGTCAGTAGCTGGGTTGCTAATGGTTTTTGTGACCATCCCATTGACGCTGATTAAACTTTTGAGTATAAGTAAGCTGAGGACGAGGTGCAGAGTTATTTTAAGATTGAGGATTGCTAAATGGAACCAAAGTCAGATGAGAGTATTATCCTGAATAAGAGGGTGCAGTAGAGGTGGTAGTCTTCCATTCCATATTTGGCGGTGGAAGTTAGGGGATATATGACGCAAAAACTGTACAATCTTGAGCAGAGGTACGTTGTCACCCAGAAGTGGCGAAATGACATTATGAAGGTCTCAGTATGGCTTTACCATGGAGGTCATGGTGATGCACATGTCAGCTTCTGCTAAGTACCCTGCCCAATCAGCACGTGGTCTTCCATTGTGAATCAGTCAGCAAACTCCAGGAGAGTCTCGTTTTGGTGGAATACAATTGTTAAGAATTCAACTTTTCGCTGTGAAATCTTTGAGGTACCCCCAAACAGGCAAAGCACAGTATCCTTCACATCCTTATAGGTAACAGAGCTACTTGGGAGGTAACAGGTGACTTGATCGGCACTGCTGACATCCAAGGCGTATATCAGCAATTTAGCCTTCCTTCTATCAGATGCACCTTCTGCTGCAATTTCAAACCATTTGAAGAATCAATGGATGTTCCTATTTTGATCAAATGGAGGTAGTTTCTCAATATTAACCTCCTCATCCTGTTCACGGTTTTTTTGGCCCATACTGAGGAATGGGTTGAGATCTAAAAGCAGTTTCCTGATGAGAAGCTGGACCAGCGGAAGTTAGGATGTCCGCCACTTCAGGGGTAGCATGACCTTCTGCCATGGGCAGCACCACCATTACTTGAGAGAATTGGCGCTCTGACTCATATTAGTATCCAGTACAACCATCCTGGGTGTAGTAGCTCTGACCAGCGTCATATTCTTCCTCGTATGATGCCCCTTTTTGATGGTCATCCTTGTCCCATTGAGAAGACTGAGAGGCACTGGTCAATTTTTGCTTTACGCACTGCAGCCGTTTGATAGTATCATCCAACTGGTTGGCGAGTTCCTTGTTTTGTTGTCCCAGAATTTGCATTTGGCTAAACCTGCTATCAAGCTGGTGCATGACAGCGTTTTGTTCTTGAAGGAGTTCATCCTGTTTTTTGAGCACCGCATCTAAGGTAAGCTTGAGTCCCTCATACCCAGCTGGTTCAGTGTTTTGTGAAGCTTCCACAGCAACACAGGATGTATAAGACATGGCTGGCGACTGGAGTTTCATAGTACTTGGTGGTTAATCAATGGGACCCCTGTAGTGATCAACACTGTTATAAAATCGGACGGTATTGTTAGGATCTGCCATATTGTTTGTACAGGTTGAACCCACTGAGCAACAGACAGATAATGTGGGGATCGTCAGTCCTTTGGACACACTTGAAAATATACTAAAAATAGGAGCAATCGCCCCAATCAACTCTTTTATTTATTATAATAAATATGGCGACCTTTCACTGTTCCTCTCTCTCTAATAAAAACAACCCTTCTCTCTCAATTGCCCATCTTGCTTATATACAGCAGCTTTGGAAGATACCGCCCTCATAGCTTGGACTATTCTATTCTGCCAATTTTCCTCAATTTCGTCTTGTTATTCTCTAGCTCTCTATCACCCTAATTGTAGGCGATTTATTTTGCAATTATCAAATGTTGACATCTCCTTATTGCATTATTGCCTTATCACCTTATTAATGGCAATCCTATAATAACCTGTTATATCCCAATATTGCCTTGTCTTGAGACACTTGAATAATTGTAACTGATATCATGCTTGGCGGATTCTTCCCAATCCGCTCTAGCTGTCCCACGATTATTGTCCAGTCATATTGGAATCATGACATTATGTCTCCAGGATGTGTGTCTTCATATCAAAGAAGGAAGTGGGATAGTTTGCCACTCTTATGACTAAAGAGACATACCCAGAAGCATTCTCTGCCATAGCATACCTAATGCCATTTTCTTCTATTAAGATTTTTTCTACCTCTGAGTGTGGCAAATAAAAGGGGCTTAGCTGAGGATTCTCATGGGGGATATGACATACAAATTTTAGCACAGAATGGCGCCCACAAGAGCTTATGAAATGTACTTGTTTATATATAATGTTTATCAAAAATGGCTTTTTATGGTTTTAAAAGCACCATACAAAACTTGTTTTAGTCTGAATTGACTATCAATCACCATAACGGTGAGGATCCATTACAGCAAGGGATTGTAACGTTCCCCAGGAAGAAATATGGAAATATAATTTATACTATTGAAATTAGAAACTAATGGATCAGGCCTAGACCCCAGCCAACCCTTGAATTCCCAAAGAGCAAAGGCCTGACAATGGAAGTGCCTCCATTTTTAAAAGCGAGAATACAGCTTAATGAGTAATATTTATAGAGGTTTCCATGGGTGAAACTATTGCGGCTAAGTTAACTGAAACATTAATTAGAACATTGGGGCTAAGACCCCACCAACCCTCAAGTTCTTGTGATAAAAAAGGTATGAGAGCAAAAGAAGCCTCCATTTTTAAAAGAGAATTGATGCTTCCAAGGCCAATATTTATATGTAGCTCTGCTATTGAACCTTTTGAAGTTAAATTATTGGGCCCCCTTTGGTTTGGGTAGAAAATTACCAAGAAGAGCACCACCCACATGCTCATAAATGGCAGATAGAGCCCGCTATACCCAAGGATTCATTCAACAGCTTCTTAACCATTTTTTTTTGGAAATCATTGTTCTGACAACGTCATTTCAAAGTAAGGCTTGAACCTGACCACAATATTCATATAAATTGGACCCCCATAAGCTTCCAGATTGACTGTGTGCAAAGAGCCCATGGAAGATTTTAAAGAAGAGAACGAAGGTTGCCAAGCTTCCAGAAGTCGTTCAAAACCTATTGCTTTCCAAAACTTAGACCAGTTTTTAAAAACTACAAGCACATTCCAAAGCACTTGGTGAAAACCAACGCAGCAACTCAAAGGCAAGATAAGGCAAGTGAGGGCTGCTTATATTAATATATATAAAATCTTAAAAAGAAATAGAACCCATGAAGCATGGTCTAAAAAGCTCCATAAATATAAAGTACATGCAGGAAGGGCAGGCACCCTCCCACAAGCAGGGAAAGAAAGAAATTATGAGCTGGGCCACCGCTAAAATGAACAATAACACTATATTTTTGTCATGGTTGAATGACATGATAGTGGGGACCAAACCTAAGGATAAGGCTGGGCGACAGGAGGCCTAGAAAGGGAAGCTTCAGGCCCTCCCTGACCTCAGGCACACACTAGATCAACGCTGGGTACAAGCCAAATATGCCCAGGTTGGTATTAGTGAAATGCAGAACGCCCAGCCCCTTTCATCAGCCCAGACGTTAAAACGAATGGTATATTCAATTAACAATGACAGTACTATCTAGTTGATTGAGAACGGGGGTTCAAAATCCGTTCTATTTACAAAACTACACATTTGGGTCAGATCTAACTTTAATCGATTAATTAAGTGAAGTCAATTTTAGTGTATTCTACCAATTTGGCTGATAGCGTTTGACTATTGGTGAATTGGTACTTGGCCCACTTCAGCAAACCCCAAATTTACCCAATAAAGTTTAAATCTGTTTCTGTGACCAACATTCCTTGTTGGTTGACTTTCCACAATAAACTTCCCCGTTTTTCCCATTTTTTATCAAAATGTTATCTTAGACAATCCTGTGCGCAAACCTCTTTGAGGTGGTCTTGCGCCACATTAACCATTTCATACAAATACAATTAAGTTATCCCCTTGTGCACCGCTGGGTGCCCAGGTTCCCTCCAACCTGGGACGCTTACCCATTTTTCCCTTGTGCACTGCGTTGCTTTTGGTTGGTTATTTACACCAATAATCGCCCTCTTTCCCTTGAGTTATTATTGCTTCAGCACCTTTTTCTGGGATTTAGTAACTCTCATACTAATGTCTAGTTCCCTGACATTGGTCTTGTGCGCCAAGCACTACCATGCTGGGAACAGGAGAGGTATAGACACTCTCCTTACATTAGTTGACCAACCACTTAAATTTATGTGCACAAACTTTTTACGTGTGGGACTTTTCTGAAGTGTAAATGGTGGGTGCCAGCTGTGGGCCTCAGCTGTGGTCAGCCGCACCACTGTTTCCTCTTTTTCCTGAATGTTGGAGCAACTTGGCGTTATTATGGTTGCCTCCAACTGGAAAGTACCCACTCTTTGTGCTTGTACCTGGTGGATACAGATGCTTCAAGGTCCGGAAGTCATGATTCCCTGACTTTCCACCAAAATCACCAATTTCAATTTTAATAAACAAGTTTTGCTTCGACAGTGCATTCAATGATGCCACTGGAATAGGTGTAGATGGGCCTGGGGGTGTTGGCCTTGGGTAACATCAAGCATTCCATTGCAGTTAGGGGAATAGGGTCATTTGCGTCTAAAAACGCATTTTATGACGAAAATCTTATCCTTACTTCTGAGCCATTTATTAGCTTTTATGGCCTGGATGAGAACCCTATTCCAGTATATCAAATTACCCCTAAGAACCCTCGTTTGACCCCTTTTATGATCCGTGGCACTCAGAAAGTGGATAAAGAACTTCGTCAAAAATATGATAAAGTATATGCACCTGCAGAAGGCATGGTGGGGTATGTGGCCTCAGTATTAAGAGTGGCCAACTATCCTTCCCCTTTCTATTCTTCCAAAACACACCCTGATGGCTTGCTTGGGCCAGAGGAAGAATTTTCTGATGAATTGTTGTCATTGTCTGTCATAAATAAAGACCATTATTGGTATTTTCTACTGACTGCTATCCTTTTCTCCCCTTTAGGGAAACTCAGCACCACTATTTTGGTGGATACTGGCGCCTCTGAAAACTTTATGGACCAGAGTCTAGCCAACTACCTTGGAATGACTTACTTGCCAGGTGGTATGGTTAAGGGAGGGGCGTCCCAAGGTATTCCCACTGTGAGGATCATTAAAACTGTGGACTATCAGGTTGGCAAGTACCACTTGTCTGATCACTTCAAAGCTGTCAAAAACCTCCTGTACCCTATCATTTTGGGTGTGGAGTGGTGGCAGAAGTTTGACGTTAGAACCAACCTGAAAGAGAATACCATATCCCTTACATTAAAGAATGGTTGCACATTAGTTGTTCCTTTGTCGGAAGACAACGCCCAGGGTGAATTGCCCCACTGGCCCCACCTTCACCCTTTTAGCCTTGCCCCTTTGTTGAAGCCCTCAGTGGAAGTTCCTATACCTTCTTGTTTAGAGGGTTTGGAATCCTCTTTTGATGCAGCATCTGATAATGAACTCCCTGAGCACTCTGAGTTTGATTGTGACTTCAAGCTCACTGTGGATCTGGTGCATATATCTTCCCCCATTTACCCATTGACTGACTGGGAGGAAGAGGCGTTAGATGTGTGGGTGAAAGAGCAGTTAGCCAAAGGTGCAATTTTTCAATGTACCTCCCCTGTATGCTCCCCACTTCTCTTTGTTGAGAAGGCTGATGGTACTCTACGCCCATGCATAGGCTATGGGAACCTCAATAATGTCACTGTACCAAATCTACATCCTATCCCTTTAGATTCTCAGAATGCTCACTATGTGGAGAAGGCTAAGCTTTTCTCTAAGCTGGATTGCCTCAATGCGTTCAATCATATTTGGATTTAAAAGGGACAATAGTGGCTAACCGCATTACATACCAGAAAAGGGATTTTCCAGTTTCAGGTCATGCCCTTTGGGCTTAAGAATGCCCCTTCTATCTTTCAAAGCCGCATTAATGCAGCGTTGGGGACTTGTTAGGGGTATGCGCAGTTGCCTAAATGGATGATATCCTGGTGTTTTCCCCTGATCATGATTTCCATGCAGTACATCTTAGGCAAGTGGTGGAGAGGTCAAAGGCAGCCAGTCTTATGCTGAAGATAAGCAAGTGTGAGTTTTTCAAGTCCCAGATCAATATTCTGGGCAACGTCATGTCTGACTAAGGACACATGATAACTCCAAACAAGGGGAAAGCTATTTGTGAGTGGCCCACCCACACCTCAGTCAAGGAATTGAGGAGCTTTTTGGGGACGTGTACTTTCCTCAAGGAGTTCACGCCCAATCTTTCTGAGGTGGCAGCACCCTTATATAAGGCTAGCGGTGCCAAGGTGCTTCAGTGGTCCCCTGTTTTGGAGGATGCTTTCCAGGAAGTGAAAAACACCCTGTTGTCCACGACTTTACTTCGCCATGTAGACCCTTAAAAGGAGTTCATTGTGCCACTGATGCTTCTAACTTCACCATAGCGGCTGCCTTGTTACAAGTAGGTAAAGATGAGATAGAGCATCCGGCAGGATATTTTTTAGTAAAATGTCTTTGCCTGAGTTGAATTACGCTGTTTATGACAAAAAGTTACTAGCAGTGGTGGACGCGCTGACATATTGGCGTCACCACTTGCATGACTCCTCCCAACCTTTCCGTGTGTGTACAGATCACTGTGCCTTGCTGTACTACCGCGCCCCTCATGTCCTAACCCCATGGCAGACCCGTTGGCATGAGACCCTTGCCAAATTTGCCTTTTCTTATGAGTTCACCAAGGGCAAGGATAATGGTCTGGAAGATGCTTTAAGCCGCAACCCTGCTTTAGCTCCTGATCCAAAGGAGGTAGAAGTTCATAAATCACAGATGATGATTCCACCAAATAAAATTGTGTCTCAATTTCCCTCTCCCCAGCCAATGGGCCAGTGCTTGCACCTCTGGAAAATGTGGAGGAATATAGTATGTTCAGAAAGGTAGTCCTTTCTCAGACTCTATCAGCTGAATATACTGTTGTTCTCGCTAAGAGCGCCCTGAATCAGGAGGACTTATCCAGGGGTTATCACATGAAGGATGAGATGGTGTGGTTTCAGGGGCGCCTATGGGTTCCTGCTGGACCACTGCGCCTGGAGATCATCCAGGACCATCATGATGGAATCACTGTTGGTCATCCTGGTAAAGCAAAGACCTTGGAGTTGATATGTTGCACATACAATTGGAAGGGCTTGCCTGCTCAGGTGGGGCGGTATTGTAAAGAGTGCCTGGTATGCAACCAGATGAAACCCAATCAGCACCCTTTAGCAGGGTTGTTGGTACCAGTCCAAAAGGCTGAAGGGCCCTGGACTTCCCTATCGGTGGATTTAATTGTGGAGTTACCTGCATCTGATGGTTATGATGCCATCATGGTGATGGTGGACCATTTTACGAAGTTCGCCCACTTTATTCCTTGCAGAAAGACAATAACCGCGGCTGAGATGGCTAGGATCTTCGTCACTCATGTGTTTGCGCTCCATTGGGTTCTCCAAGAAATAATTAGTGACTGGGGACCCCAGTTTACCTCTGTCTTTTGGGAAGAGTTTTGTAAGGCTCTTCAGATTCACCCCTGCCGTTCAACTGCATATCACCCCCAATCAGATGGGCAGACTGAACGGGTGAGCCAGTGCTTAGAACAGTTTCTGCGGTGTTAAACTGCCACAGATCATTCAGATTGGACTTCTTACCTTCCTAAGCCCAGTTTAGCAACAACAACACTTTTCTTGATCAGTTGTTCCCCATTTTTCGCCAACCATGGCTTTAACCCCGCCTTTAACATTGAGCCCAGCTGTGGGTCTAAGGTTGAAGCGGTGGTGGACTTTGCCAAGACAATCAAGAAGGTCCACCAGGGGGTTTCCACAAGCTTGGAGGTGGCAATGTAGATGTATAAAGAGAACGCTGATGGGAAGCGCCAAGTGGATCCTGCATACAAGGAAAGGGATCTTGTGATGCTTGATGCTTGTAACATCCCTATCAAGCAGCCATGCAAGAAGCTGGTACCAAAGAGGATTGGCCCCTACCGCGTTGTTAGAAAGGTGGGCCATGCCTCCTTACCAGCTAGATCTACCCCTCATTCCGGAACTTCTCTGTGTTTCATGAGAGCAAACTGACGTTGTTTGAGGGCCCCCACCAGAGACTCCTGAGGCCTATCTCGTGGATGGGGCGCCAGAGTGGGAGGTGGAAGAAATAGTTGCCTCCCACCGCGTTAAAAGAAGACTCAAGTACCTGGTATCTTGGAAGGTTTTGACGCTGCAGAGAACAGTTGGGTTCCAGAGTGCGACTGAGTGCATGCCCAAGATCTGATTGAAGCCTTCCACAAGCGTTTCCCCCAGCCCGCTGGATCTCTACCCAAACTGACCATTGCCACCATGAAGTTGGCCCCAGCCCACAAGAACTTTTCTCTTGCGCAAGCCCCTAAAGGGGGGGTTGAGCCCCATCAGGAGGAGAGGGTAATGTCATGGTTGAATGACATGATAGTGGGGACCAATCCTAAGGATAAGGCTGGGCGACAGGAGGCCTAGAAAGGGAAGCTTCAGGCCCTCCCTGACCTCAGGCACACACTAGACCAACGCTGGGTACAAGCCAAATATGCTCAGGTTGGTATTAGTGAAGTGCAGAACGCCCAGCCCCTTTCATCAGCCCAGATGTTAAAACGAATGGTATATTCAATTAACAATGACGGTACTATCTAGTTGATTGAGAACGGGGTTCAAAACCCGTTCCATCTACAAAACTACGCATTTGGGTCAGATCCAACTTCAATTGATTACTCGAGTGAAGTCAGTTTTGGTGTATTTTACCAATTTGGCTGGTAGCGTTTGACTATTGGTGAATTGGTACTTGGCCCACTTCAGCAAACCCCAAATTTACCCAATAAAGTTTAAATCTGTTTCTGTGACCAACATTCCTTGTTGGTTGACTTTCCACAATAAACTTCCCCATTTTTCCCATTAATTTTTAAAATGTTATCTTAGACAATCCTGTGCGCAAACCTCTTTGAGGAGGTCTTGCGCCACGTTAACCATTCCATCAAAGGTACAATTAGGCTATCCCCTTGTGTACCACTGGATCGTTCAGGTTCCCTCCAACCTGGGACGCTTACTCGTTTTTCCCTTGTGCACTGCGTCGCTTTCAGTTGGTTATTTAAACCAATAATCGCCCTCTTTATCTTGAGTTATTATTGCTTCAGCACCTTCTGCTGGGCTCTAGTAACACTCATACTAATGTCTAGTTCCCTGGCGTTGGCCTTGTGCACCGAGTACTACCATGCTGGAAACAGGAGAGGTATAGACACTCTCCTTACAATTTTGAAGCATAGGGACCACATGCAACAGCCAGCACACACCATCCTCACTATGAGAATTTCCCACACATATAATAACCCACAATTTTATTTATTGAGTAATTGATACTAGTGTCAGGAGATTGTCTTTATTTATTTAAAAAACAGTTAAAAATGTTTAAGAAAAACGCACCATTTACAGCGCCAACACCTTCATATTTATTTAACCAAGGCAAACTGACCAGGGGACGGGCATTACCGAATATGTATGTAAAATGAAGAAAGATAAAATTGGGCACCCCAGGGTACTCAAGTTACACTTGTTGCCAGTGGGACTGCCAGGTATGGGGGTTGGTGCACTACTCTGAGGGGGTTTCTCCCACTATGGAGCAGGTGTGAATGAAGGGGTCTGTGTGTGGGAACCAGAGTGGGAACCACTATTCTATGAGTGCCTGTTGCCTTGGCCTCATATTTCCATAGAGCCAGGCTTGGAAATGTTCCAATAAGTGGACGTGGAACCTGTTGATAACCCCATGAATGGTTGGGACTGTGCCCCTGAACGCATCTAAGGCAATGGTGTGGATTGTCCACATTGCAATGGGTATTATTAGGGTTCAGAGGGTAGATGGGATTGGTGACTCAATCTGGAGCGCAAGGAAACTCTTTAATATAGAAAATTCCTGCTCGTTTTGGATCTTAAGCAGGCGCGCGACTTCCTTCCATATGGCTTTGGATGAGGGGCATGTTTCTAGGAGGTGATGTAGGGGAGCCCTCCCCTCCACATACTGCGCAGGTTGCGTGGAGGGAATTGGAGCGGTCTGCCATCCTATAGGTCCTTCTCAGACAGCGCCAGGCGTTGGCTCTTATTCTCAGCTGTAGGAGTGGGTGATGCGTCATTTTCCACACTGCCTTCTGTGTGGTTAAGTTGTAGGGAATGTCCAAAACATATAGGTATTCGATTCTAGCAATGGTTGGGGTTGTAGCAAGCATATCTCTCTGGGGGTGGTTTTCTGGATTTATTAATTTGAAATGGGGGCTGGGTCGTCCCCTTCCCTGCACAGTGCCTGTGTTCTCTACGGTCCATCCCATGTGGTGGATGGTTTGGAGGATGCGTTTGAAGTGAGGGGAGGTTACATGAAGACCCATTGCGGTAGGGTGTTTAGCAAGGTATGATAGTAGTCTGAGTGGGCTATGTGGGTTGGTTAATTTGAGCGCCTGTGCGAAGTTAGTCCTTGCTGCCCTGGACCAGTGTTGTTGCAGGAGGTCTGGGGCAAGATTTTTCCTTTATCCAGGTTCCCAGGATGCGGTTGGCGTGGCTCTCAAAATCTATTAGTCCCATGCCTCCGCTTGAGCGTGGGCCAAAGAGTGTTTCCATCTGTATGGGAGGGTGGGAGCTGGGCCATAGCCAGCCCTGGATGAGCGCGTGAATTGATGTTATAAAGGTAGTTGAGAAGGCGATCGCGTGGGCAGGGTACCATAGTATTGGGAGGATGAGTGAGTTAGCAACTGTTACTCGCCCTGTTAGTCCTGTGGATCTTTCCTTGAGGGAGGCGACGCGGGTGGATATCCGTTGTAGCAAGTTTCTTTCCATTGTCTCATTGGCATATCCCCCTGTTTCCAGCCATATCCCAAGGTGGCGGACAGGAGTGGTGGTGGGAGGTGATGCAAAGGGTAAGATGAGTGGGGTTTTCCTTTGTATGGGGGTATGAGGTTCTGGTGTTGTAGCCCAGTTGTTAGTGTACTTGCCTAAGAGAATGATTTCTGTTTTCCTTTTGTTGAGCGATGCATTGCTCACCATGGAGTATTCCTCTAGGGTGCATTCCAGCTGTTGGGCATCATCATTGTTAGCTATACCTGCCATGCAGTCATCCGCAAAGGCCAGTATCTTGACTGTTGGCTATCCTTGTGCAGTTATGCCCATGAGGCGTGAGTCAGTTACGTGGAGGAGTGGGGCAAAATTGAAATTATACAGCAGTGGGCTGAGGGGGTCCCCTTTTTTGAGCCTTCTATGTGGTGTGATCTTGTCAGTTAGGAAGCCAGGGCCGCATACAGCCATGGTTGCAGATTCTGTGAGGAGCATCGCCCAGTTTATGAATCTGGGTGGGAGTTTGAAAGCGTGTAGGCATTCCTTTAGGTATGGCCAGCTAACGCGGTCATATGCATTTTCCTGGTCTAAGAAGACTAGGGCTCCAGTTGCTTTGGACTGACATATGTTTGCAACAGGGTGTATGTTGTACCAGATTGAGCGCCCTGGTATAAACCCAAACTGGTTGTATGACAGGTCGTCAGAGGCAATTGCGCCTAATCTGGCTGCTTTGTTTGATACTTTGATTCTGTGTTGGTGTTTGAAGATGAGGGGGTTTAGTCAGGCGGATATTTTCGCCCATTTGCATCCCCAGTTGGGGCTATAGCCAGATCTCGGGGTATTTGGCTCAAGGTGGTCCAGTTCCGCCAAGGTACGCTTGATTGCGGCTGTGTCAGTGGTGTACTTACATGATGCGAGATGTTGGGTTTTGTTGATTAGTTCCTTTTTAAAATTTGCCCATGTTATGATGGGATCTGAGGTGAATGGGGCTGTGAAATCTGGTTTTGTAGCCTCATGTTTGACCCAGTCAGATATTTTGGGTAATTTTATGTTTTCTGGGTGAAGCTTTCTCCAAGACGACACCTGTGCATGGGTTCAGGTTGGTGATAGCTGCATCGTAACAAGTTGGTGGTTGAAGAAGTTGCTTTCTTTGTTGTAAATTTGGAAAATCTTGATTGTTGGGATTGTAGGATGAGGATGTGATCAATGCGGCTCATTGATATGAGCGCTTCCTCACGTATGTTTGGCTGTGTCATGTGGGGAAGGAGTGGTGAACTGGGGGGAGGGAATCCTGTAGGCCAAGGGATGCCTTCATTGTGTGGAATTCGATGTGCCCTGGTGGGTATCCCCTGGGGTTAGGCCATCAGTCCATGTTGGGGTCATCCCAGCAGTTAAAGTCACCCAACAGGATAGTATCTGGTGGGAGGGTGAGAGTTGGAACAGTTTCAAGTAATTGTTTTCTCTTTTTTGTGGTGCATGGTGCATAAATGCATGATATTGAGATTGTTTCCTCTTGGCATGTGATCATTTCTACCAAGATGCAACCGTGAAGGTGTGAAGATGAATTTGTAATTTTAAATTTTTTGTTATTTTGGATGATCACCCCATAGTGGGACATCCATACTGATTGTGATGGTGAGACCCTTGCTGACCAGGATCCTCCTTTCCCTTGTAAACAGTGGGTTTCTTGGATGGCCAAGATGTCTACAAAGGGTTTTCACAGGAAATCCAGCTTTTTGGCTTGGGACGTTTGAGCCCTGGCTCCCGCGATGTTTAGCATCCCTATTGACACTGAGGTGCCAGTGGCGCCTCAGGAGCAGTTGGGAGGACCCTCTGGCCCTATCCCACCACAGCTCATTTTGGCCATGCTCCACATCTGTACCCAACTCTTTCAGTGATATTGTCAGTTCCCTTGATCCGACCCAATTTTTTGTGGGAATTGCAGTTTTTTGGATTTGCATTATCTTTTCCCGCATGTGTCTCATGATGGTTCAATATGGGGTGCTGATTGGGTTCTTTAATTTTGGAATTCAAATTTGGAGAATTGTACACCACATTTTTGTCCATATTGCAGCTGAATTATTCCTCAATGTGTGCATGATTGATGTCACTTGGTGACTCAGTCAAGTTGCTGCGAAAATTTTCAACCTGGGCATATTGTTCTGATTGGTTGGCTCAGTGTATATCAAAAATGTCCTCCTAAATTTGTCTGGGGTTCATGGATGATTCCACATGTGCTGCCACTTTGGCTGCTGCCTGCTTGTGGGCTTTTTGTGCCACTTTGCGTTGTTTGTTTGTAACTGGGTCCATGCTGGAGTAAAGTCCATCTTCACCCCAGTGGAATGGGTGGTGACCGTCGGTCATTCTGGCAAAGTTTTTGTTACTTTCATCCATGGCTTCCTCACAGTAGTCTGCTTCCATTAAGCCCTCCTTCATGGGGAATGTGTGTTCCTTGTGTCCTCATGAACCACAGTGGTTGCATATAGGCGGTGCACATTCCAGTGTAACTTGGAATGCAGATGACTGTCCCCCATCTGTGAAGTGAAACTCTGCTATGCGGGGGATTCTTGATAAGTCATCTTCCACTTTGGGGAACAGTTTGATCATGGCAATAGCTTTGCCTGTGCACAGGGTGGGCATCAGGCAAAATATTTGTAATTTGAGTTGCATAATTTCTCCATAGGCTATGAGGCCTTTGTGGAGCTCCTCCTCAATTACCTTACAAGAAAGGTTGGTAGGGAGTGAGTCAAATGAAATGAACAAAGTTTTTGCTTTGTTCTAACTGGTGTGCACGGTGCACACTATTTTTTTGCCCTTGGGGAGGGCAATTTTGATGCAGACTTTTGCTGCAGCATCAGCTTCATTGGCTGTTTCAAAACCAATATTGATCTAGCCATGGCCCATGTTGTTGGTGGCAACATATACCACATGAGGGAGAAGGGAGAGCTGTGCCTCACATGTTTTCTCCCACAGGGTCAGGACTCATCCCCAAGGAAGAGTCAGAGCCCATGTTCCACCTTTGAAAGGGGTTGGTTGCATTGGATGTACATGTACTGATCTTGTTTTATAGTAACATCATAAACCCGGATGGTGTCTGAGTTTGTAGTTTCTTGGCAGATTAGGTTTCTGGTCCCCCTCCAGGGCATTTCTTGCCCTTGGGTGCAAAGTTTAGTGCACCACTTGATGCAACACTCACCCAGGTTGTATTAGATTTATTATTAAAGTTGCCCATCTCTCCTGTGTGATTATCAAAATTGCTGTTCAAATCAAATCATAGTAACTAAAGTGGTTGTTATGGGAAAGAAAAACTTACCAACACCTTCATATTTTATTATTAAAATTCAGGTATCATCTAAGAGGAGGTATACAACAAGGGCAGCAAATGGTAACATTGGATAAATAAATATAAAATGTCCTTTCTTTTAATTAATAGAAACGTCCAAAAGAGAATATATGAAAAGAAACACTACTTTAAAACTTGGGGAGATATGCCTGGATCATAAAGTTAGTGCTTGGAATTGATATGGTCAATAAGACAATATTATCATGGATGTTAGTTCTATAATTTGAGAATTTAAGAACTCATAACTTTAATATGTGATGAATATTATTATTTTTATAACATTGGAGTTTGTAATTAATTAAGTCCACATTTAGAAATTAAAAATGATGAACTATTATCATTAAAACTATAATGGGTGATCTTTGGTCCAATTGATGTAATGTCTTAAAGACCATCACGCGATCTCTGGGAATTAATCTGTCCTGATTGGACTTAACCCAACGCTAATCACCATTATATCTGAGGTCAGGGAGGGCGGCCAATTTAACCTCTAGTATTTCTTGCTTCCTCCATGTCTCCAAAGTTTACTCCAGAAAATATGCCATGAAATATGTTACTCAAACAAGGTCTGCTTACTCTTATGAAACGTAGCTAATATTTGGAACTTTGGTGTAAGATCCAACTGGCAGAAGAGATGAACTACTGATATAACTGTTGCGATTTTGATATGACTGGACAATAATCGTGGGATAGCTGGGTGGGATCCACCAAGCATAGTATCAGTTATGATTAATCGAATGCCTTGAGATGAGGCGATATTGGGATATAACGGGTCTTTATTGGATGTAATGAGTTTATTGGATTGCCTCTATATAAGGCAATAAGTGTAACAATCGAAAACATCCCAGTTTTTGACCGCCATCTTGCCTTAGGATTGGCGATGGATGCCAAATGATTGTCTGATATGAGGTTCCCTTGAGGTAAGCGCTTTGATTCATCATACTCACAAATTCAACCTTGGATTTAGGGAAATTTGAAAGTGAGAAAAGATGACACAGGTAAGTGAGGATCTGACCCTGAAATTAGCCTTGTTTTATTTATTAACAAAAATAAACATGTGGACAAATTCAATCCCAATAACATAGGGCACCGCGAACGAGACATTAAAAAACCAGAGTATTTGGTGGATCAGGTTTGATGCCAAATCCCAATATTTTGTTAAGGATACAAAATCCGGTTCACCATGGGATACCAGGTAAGACAAGGCAAGGGCAGCCCCGAGGCCACCAGAGAATCCCACGCGAGGGCAGGAAACGAGGAAAATTCTGAACTAAGTTCAGAATCACGTGGCTTGACCTTTTAAGGTCGCCCTTCTGGGGAGGGGCACAGTCCAGCGCTGACCCCGCATAAACCACAAAAAACCCAAAAAGTGTTTCAACTCGAGATTTGGAAATCCGAATTTCGAGTCAAAAAGTAACAATCGGTTTGACCCGACCGTTACAATAAGGTGATGTTGATATTTGATGAATATGAAGTAAATCGCCTACAAATAGGGTGACAGAGGATTAAGAATAACAAGCCAAATTTGAGGAGAATCGGCAGAATAGAATAACCCAAGCAATGAGAAATAGTATCGCCTGAAGCTGATGTATATAAGCAAAGTGGGCAATTGAGAGAGGTAGGTTGTTTTTAGCGCAGACGAGATGGGACAGCAAAAAGTAGCTGTATTTATAAAATTAAATAAAAGAACCGATTGGGGCAATTGCTCCTATTTTTAGTATATTTTCAAGTGCGTCCAAAGGACTGACGATCCCCACATTGTCCATCCGTTGCTCAGTGGGTTCAACCTGTGCAAATAACCTGATGGATCCTAGCGATACCATTCAAAATTACAACAATAACAATGCGGAATGATCCATCCTCTTTAGTCCTAGTTTCTTGAACAGCTGCTTTGATAGTATAACCCAGCATTAGCATCACAGATCTCCCACCTTATGCTTAGGTCCTACTCTTCTCTTCCAATCTGTGTTCTACTTTCAGTTCTTCATGGCAGCATCAGAATTGGTGTTACCTCCTGATGCACTTTCCTGATGAACTTGGCATAGTTTATCTTAGCTTCCACCTTGGACTTACAACTGGGTTTAATGCTAAATGAGTGTTAGAACAATAGTTGGAAAAAGGAGAATTGACATGGAAGCGGTTAGTAAACCTAAAACTGGCTTGCCAGTCTGGATGAGTAGACACAAAAAATGCAAAACAGCATACCAAGGGTATAGCTGACTACAGTAGTCTATTTCTATAAAAAATAGGATGAACTTAGGGTAGCAACTGACGATGAGGTTACCAATACTCCTAGTATGAGCCAGACTGTGGTGATGGGAGCCGCTAAGAATTAAGGATGGGTAGTCCCCATAAACAGGGCCTGTACCAGGGAAGCATCTGTTGCATCAGGAGGTGAGATTCTCATAAAATGAATATAGAGATTGTTAAACAGAGTTATATATACCTTTAATAAATTGGCAAAGCCACTGTGCTCTGGAGCATTTTGGATGGGAGATAAGCACTGGTGCGTCCCATACAGGTACCCAATTTAAGTACTGATGGTAAAAGCATGGTGGTGAGCGCCACTATGGCTCAGTAATTGCAAAGACAAGGGAAAATGGCATATTAATACTGTAGACTCAATTAATTCAAATTTAAGGGTTTAGAGGGTTTTAATATTATGGGAAGTAAAGAAATTTTAGTGACAGCTGACCTGTCTGGGATGCTGTCTTATAAACTATATAAAGGAGGATTAAATGAGGGTTCATTAGGACCAGGTAATTTAACATAATGGGTTTCCCATATTTGACAAGCAATGTAGTTCCACAAATTAATTTTAAAGTTGTTCAGCAGGCTGGATCTCTATAACCCTTGCTTAAATTGATGTTATCAGAGATTTTACCAATTTCTCCTACATATCAGCCACATCTTGATGAGTGGCGGTGATCTTTTTGTCAGAGCTGGTGGGCCACACACACATAAAGGCGAGGTAGAAAAGTATAATTTGAATCAAATGAGTTTGGCACACCAAACCTACTGAGGACAGTCTCACCAACGACTGAGGCGAGTCATAAGGCTCAGAGTGGAGCCTAAGCTCAAGTTTAATCTGCATGTTATGTTTGCTAATGAAAGCAACTTAAATCCATCGTTGGAACTTAAAGACTGTTCTTGTCCAATCTGGCGTTGGAAGGGAAAGCAGCCTTCCTGCTAGCGGTAATCTCTGGCCTCCACCACCTCCTTAAACAGCTCCTAAATCTTTTACATAAACTTCTTGGTAGTAGGAAGGATTAGGAGGGAGAAATCTAAAGGTAGGATGTAATCCACCTCTCATCCACACCATGGGCTAGATTGCCCTTATTGGTGAGGGGGAAAGCTGCCTTCTTGGACTCCTTCTTTGTTCTGTGAGAGAACTGCTTCCTGTCCAGGCATAATAATTGCACCCAGAACTTAAAGTTACTACTTCCTCTTTAATTCTGTGGGGCTGCCACTAAGAACATGTGCAAGAGCGTAATTTTTGTGCGCATTTAGTAACTTTTTAAGGCCAGGAGGGCAGTGTCAGGCAAACAGCAAGTTGGAATTAGACCAGCCTGCAGCTTAGGTACCGGAGCACCCAAACAGCAAACCAGAATGCCAAAGGCACTACTGCTGGTATGACGGATATGAATCTATAAAGGGGTTTCACCAATAACTGCTGGTTAGCCAGAATCTCGTACAGGCACATGATAAAATACCAGACAAATATGGTCATTAACCCTGAGGGGTGTGTGAGTGTCAGCGGAAAAGGTGGTTTATTTTTCAAAGTAAAAACTAGATTTTGGAAAAGGTTTTTTAATGGAAAATAAAGAATAAAAATCGACCAACAATCTTCTCAGTGCAATTCAACTGATTAAATAGTGGTCAATTGATGAGGAAACAAGCTGGGATCAGGCCCCTCAAGGTTGATCTAACCAGAGAAATATTTGGGAATGGGGACAGATAACTCACTGGGAACCAACATTGAAGATTCAGTGGCAGGCTGAGTCACTGTCAGTTTGACCTCAAACGCCTGAACTGAGACTCAACTGTGTTTCTAGAAGTTGGTGCGACGGCGTCTGGCCTGACAAGCAACAGGAATTCCCCAAGGCCACCCCACATAGGGGAAGTCCCAATTAGTTGGGAATAGGTTCAGGATGCCCAACCCGCCCATGCCCAGTCATTGGGCCATTCATTTTGTCAAAAGCGTTGTGTTGGCCATAATGCCCAATTTGCCAAAAAGGAGCTTCAAACCATCATTGATAGTGTCCAATGCTATTACCTGCATGTTGGGGATTATCCCTAATGGTTTTGGGAGGGGGTTAATTTTGATGATCGTGGTATTAGACAAATTGAAACCATCAGCAATTCTGGCTGATGAATCAATATTTGTTCCTTTTCAACTATGTGGAATCCGATCATTGGGCTCGTTTCCACTCATTTTTGGACTGATTGACTTCATTTTGGCGATCTTGGTGCAAATTTCCATGATCAGAAATACAAGTTCAGCTGATGTGAGTGTTGGCATGGGGGAGGGATCCAAAGAGGGAGGGCTGTTACCCAGTGCTTGTCTACCACGTGGGAGAGGTCACACTGGGCGACAAGGGATACAGCCACCCTCTTCAGAGCCTTTTTACTCAGAAATGGGAAGAGGGCCCAAATGACACACAGGGGACGTTCTCCTGGACTTACAGGTGGCGACTTCCTTCAGGGGGACAAGAAGCTTCAGGATGAGGTTCATGGAATGCTTCCATCAGCTCTTTGAAGTGGGTGCAATCTATGGCACTTAACTATCTCTTTTCCTTGAGAAGGAAAATATAGTTCTGAAAACAAGGTACTGAACCAAGCTATCATTTCCTTGGCGCCAGAACTTCTCTAAACTTAGCCTCCTGGTAGTCATCCACTAATAATGCCTCCACTGTGGAAGGTTTCTCACCATTAGAAGGGGACAGCTGAGATGTATGGAAAACGTTATGCTGCTTCCAATGAAAAGAAAAAAAATTAAAAGGAAAGCATTATTTCAAGATTTTTCTTTATCGCATGGGGGCCTAAATATATACTTTCAAATTCCTTAAGTGAACCTTCATCTGCAATTGGGATGTCCAGTCTGACTAAGGAGATTTCCTTATACTCATGGGCGGAATGTTGCCTGCAATCTGAAAAGTTCTTGTAGTTGCTGATGACCTTTGATGCATGTTGTGACCAGGTCTTGGGTATCCTGGATCTGCAGCAGGCGTTCTTCCACAAAAGGTATTCTTCCACAGAGGGAAAATCCAAGCTAAAACGAGGTTAATCTGGAAAGAAAGGTTATAGCCTAAAATAGTCTCATATGGTGAGAAGCCAGTGAAAGAGTGGGTCATATTAATATAAGTGAACTCCGTCATGGGGAGATCAGCAGCCAAGAGTCCTTAGTAAAAGAAGATTATCAGCGAAGATGGCTGCAGAATCTAGTTGATCGTTTCTGTCTTCCCAACAGACTGTGAGTGATAAGTGTTAGGACAGCATGGCTTGATTCAAAAAATGGCTAACAAAGGTCTCCATAATAAAGATGTGATTAAGGACCCTGATTACTCACCAATTTCAAATGTAGGCCAAACATAGTAAAAACAAGCGATGAAGATTTTAGCCATCTCTTTTTTTTAGTACTAGATGGTCCCAACCCAAGAAGATTTTAGCCATATCATCAAAATAAATCACTGAATTACACAAGTTAAACAAAGAAAACTTGGTAAACAGGTATGCACAACCATGATTGTTCAATACTTTTGAACTTGGAGCTCTTTAATAAATTAATCAGATATTGAGGTTCAAGGAACTTATGCCTATGGTAATGGATGTAGAAACCATTCTTTCCCAATCATTCTGATCTCTCCTTGACACAAGTAAATCAGTTCACGATACAGATGGGAATATCCTTAGAGATACAGGCCAATTTAATGACCGTTTTACAAGATTAATGCATTTCTTATTTCTTGGGTGAACTACCACTGGAGGGCATGGTGTTCTCTCATTACCTCATTGCAAAACAAATGAGTTAACCAAATTATGTCTCTAAACAGAGTCATCTCATCGTTATTTGTTTAATGGTTCTTTTGTGAGGTGAGAGCACCAATTGTAAAACAATTCTAGACCATAAAAACAAGATATTACCATTCAACGCATTTGAAACCAATGTCACGTCCAGAGCCCATTCCAAAACATGAACTGCAGGAGGAGCAAGGGCTTGGATCTGAAAGGGTATGTTGAGATTTGAATTTGATAAACCATATGGGATATTCAACAGCAGTAATACCCCAAATGCTCTATAGACCTTGAGGCTACCCTTGCCCCGCAATCAATATCCCTCAGCAGATCAAAATCCATCAATCTACCATTAGATATTACACTAACATTATCTGAACCTAAATTTAAGAATTATAAATCTTTCATTATATGATCTGATTTTTGCTAAACCAAACCCTTTTGATTGTCATCCAAATGTCCTAGACCTTCTCCCAGTCCATTCCCATCGATCAAGAGTTACCAGTATTATCCAACAAAATCCTCCATGAATATTCCAGTTGTTTAGGAAATGTGACCACAATTATATAGCTGAATCTGCAAAAAATGACTCTGTTGACCATTATTCATCACGCTTTAAAGATTTACCCAACCTCTGGTCAGAACCTTGCAGTGATGTCATCAGCCTATAAGCAGACCAAATATGGGATATACAGGATGATTTGTGTGTGGTGTAGAGGTCAATGCACATACTAACTCTTAAGAGGTCTTAGCATATATATTGAAAGGGCCACGATTAGAACTAGTGAATGTGGCAAAGCACAATATGATGTTAATTCTCATCAGCAAACACCTAAAATATGTTCAAATCAGTGGATCTCCAGCGGTTGATTTACACAACGAGACTACAGCGGATTTGTAGAATTTACATCTAATAAAGAAAACGTTTATAACCAGTTTAACGTTTTTTTAGGTATACTATCTTCACATAGTTTTTCCTAATTAATGCAAGTAAACCTGTGCAGTTTTTACCCAGTTGTACTATTAATTGCAACAAGGGGAATGAACATGGTAAGTTCTTATGACTTCTCATTAGTCTGGCTTAAGGAGGTTGTTGCTTACAATATCTGAAAGTACATTGAGAACACCCTTCTCAAACTTGTATATAAAGTTAAAAACCTCAGAGGTCGCAATAGTATTGTACTTATTGGACAACTTCTTAAACTTCCTAAAATATATAAAGGATTGGTAATCCGTTCTTAAAAACACTTCATTTAGGCTCCTTAGAGAAGGTAACGTCCATATGTGAGGGGCCATGCCACTAAAGCAAGCTCCTCATTTTAAAATCCAATGATTTCACCATGGAGAAGAACTTTAAGAAAATTAGCAACAGGGTTTAGTCCATCACGCCCTGGATTAACACGGCCCCCATAGCTTCTACAGATGCATCACATTCCACAATAAATGGATTATATGGATCCAAAAATATGAACATGAGCTGATACAAGTACTTTTTTGATGGCCTCAAACGCCTTTTGGAAATTACCACCCACTTAAATGAGGCATTTTTCCTCATAAAGGGGTAAAGAGGTGTTACTAACTAAAATAGTGCGAAGAAAACTTTATAAAGAAAAACAACAGTGCCCAAGAAGCTGCAAAAATGCTTATGCTTTGTAAGGGTAGACAAAAGAAGTTGTTCTCAAGTTTACATGGAGGAATACCCATATTTTAATCCAAGCTACCCAGAAACATGACTTCCTTTTTAGACAAGTCTTCACTTTGAGGTCTTCTCATACATGTCTGTTTATTATAATGCAGAAAGAAAAACTTCAAGATCATTTGCATGCTTCACATGATTAGGTGTGTACCAAGTGTCATCAACAAAAGCCACTAAAAAAGTAAAGCGGAGAAGGCCCAGGATGTCAACAATTATATGTGATAAACGTGTCAGGTGCTTTTAAAACCAGAGTCATTGCTCTGAACTAAAAAATAACCCTTTTTGTACTAATTCCTGTGATCCACTCCCGACATTCCATGAACCTAATCTGATTAATAGCATTTTATAAGGTCAAGTTCAGAAATATCCTGGGACGTTGCAATTGCTTGGATGATTGTTTGCTCCAAGGGAAGAAAGTAGGAGTGGTACATAGATATGTTGTTCAGATTCCCATAGTCCATACAAAGCCATGAGGATACATCAGCCTTTGGGTGAGGACTATAGGAGAAGAAATGGACGAGGATTTTGGAAAATAAACATCATTTGAAGAGTGTCCTTTAACTAAACTCCAAAGATTTAATTACATTTTTGATATATTGATATAGCAGGAACGATATATTAATAAGATCCCCCATCCAGAAAATGCAAAATTATACTTGAGTGAGGTGGGATAAAATTATCTTTTTCATGTTATATTATGTCTCTATAGGACATTTATCAAGCAGGGAAATTGAAGGAAGCTCAGTGGGAGAGGGAGTTGAAGCGATGGATCCCAAAGCTCTTGCTGTAGATAATGTTTTAATGTGAGGAAACTCCCCACATATGAGTGTTCACTAAAAGACAAGAAATTGGATTCAGGTTGATAATTATCTGTTGACGACGTTATCAGCCTATCCCCAGGATCATTGAAACAGAAAATTTGGCACCACGGTAAACCATTCACAAAAGCATTCCAGATGCACAGAAAATGGGATAGGTCGTCTTACTTTGTAGTAAGTCGATGTAGATGAAGAAGCACCCAATAAAGATGAATCCATTTCTAATAAAGATCTAATTTTTGTGATATCTTAAACTTGTGAAGTTCCCCATTACTCATGTATCCAAGAGGTAATATATAGACATCTTATGGGATTATAAATGAATTATAAAAGGCAAAAAATAGGAATGTCTTGTTTATTTGCAATGGCATGGGACATGATCAGCTGAAATGCAGTAATCACAGGAATATTAACTTGGCTAGTGTCAAAAAGGGGAACATGGTACTTGACAGTGTGGAGCTTGTAAGTTGCAGCTTATGTACAAAGCTTAAATTGCAGGAACTAAAGGATTCATAAGCAGCCGTTTTCCATTAGGTCTAACTCAAAAGTCGGAGTCTGATTACCAGAGCTGAGGGAGGCTGGACAAGTGCAATTGGAAAGAAGATGGAATTGGCAATACGCCACAGCTATGAACTGTTTAAGACTTACATTCTTATTGTAGGTAGATGGTCTGAAAAGATTTAAAGCAATAGATTTTCACCGCAGCCTCAAATGGGAAGAACTTTGGTACCCCCCAACACATACTTCTACATTCTAAAGTGTGGAGCCATTAGAACTGGTCAGCAAAGCATCTTGTTTTAAGGTAGTTACAAAGGTTACAAAAGCGAATTGATTTTTAAGTCAGGATCCAATGAAGCACAGCATACTGCAATAAGAACATCCAAAGGTTGTTCCAAGACAGAAACTTAAGCCATAAAGGACTCAACAAAAGAGGATAGGTTTACTGATTCCTCACCTAAGGTGAAAACGCGTAGAAGATGAGCTGATATTGGTACCAGGTCTTAAATTACCAACGAAAATAAGGATGCAAATGGCGTGAAATTACATTCTGGTTATCTGAACGCATAATTCCCCATTCCCAATGACAAGCATCACCTTTACTGCATCCAGGAGAGCAGCACTTCATTGGGTATCCATTAAGGTAGAAGAAGTTTCAGTATTTGCTGAAAAACTGAACCTGCAACTCAGCCAACGCGTCTTATGCTCTATTCTCCACATCTGAGAGAATATGGACGAATTAGCACCAACTTTTTGGGGGGTAAGCTTGGGTTTGAATCTTGATTAAAGGGATTTTAGGACATAAAGAAAACAACTACTATGTCAAGGAAGCGTCTCACAAATGAACATATTGACCACTTAAGGAACACAAGACTAAACACAAATTGCAAATTCATCTGGTATAATGATACCAAGCTTCTCCAACTCTAAAAAGAAAGGCGAATAATTTTAAGGGAAGAGGTCAGTCAAATTAGTCATGGAAGCGTATAATAAACTAAAACTGGCTTTCCAGCTGGATGAGTAGACAAATTAATTGCAAACTTTAATACTTTGTAAATTTCACCACTGTAGTAAATATCTGATATGAACAGAAAGAGATTGGGGTTGGTAGTTGATGACAAAGATTATCAATACTTCCATCATGAACCAGAAAATGGTGATGGGCGCCACTGCGGATTCAGGAGGGTAGTACCCCCAGAGGCAGGGCCTATAACAGGAGAGCATCTGCTGCATCAGGGGGTAAAACCCACATAAAATGAATATGGAGTTTAATAAACTAGGTTGTAATTATCCTTAATATTATGGTAAGGTCATAGTACTTTATAGAATTGAGGATGGGAGACAAGATCAGATGTGCCCCAGAAATGGTACAATCATCAAGAACTGAGGGGTAGAGGGCGATGACGAGTGCCATTATGGCCCAGTCATTGCAAAGGCTGGTGAACATGGTAGATAATAAATGATGTGGATTCTTTTTTTAGCACTAGTGGTGCCCAACCCAAAAGGGGGAGCTGCCACGCATCTTTATTTGTGAATGAGCCAGATAAAGGAATTATTAGAAATAAAAAATTCCTGATAAAGCTTTAAGTTATCAGCCTAGGAAGCCATATTGGAAGAAAAGGAAGCTTTTGTATGGCGCCCACTTTATCTGGTGAACCATGGTGGACAGCATCAAGGTGGGAGAATCAGTGACATGGGACATAAGGAGGTATAGTTGTGGGTTTTCTTCGTCTATGAGGCCAGCGGTGTCAATCACCTCAACATATTGAAAAAGTTAATGCTCAGCTAAAAATAATGAGAGCTATCCTACAAGTAAAAGACTTGATGCGCTGGTGGGTTTGGGGATAATTGGGGTCAAAAAGAGAAGTTTTTGCTGCATCAATGTAAGCGCAGCTCACACTAAAAGCAAGCTCTTCAATTTCATATTTTGCATCTTTATCAATTTTGGAGGGGAAATTTGGGATAGAAATACCCTCAACTAAGGGTTCCATCGCCCCATGGAGATGTTGACGGAAGAGAGTAATGACGTGGATTCTTTTGGAGTCTAAATATAAAGGCTATAAAAGACTTTTCTATTAAAACTGGAAGTAAAGAAAATTGACTGACAACAGAAACTGCTTTGGGCTGCTTTCTTTTAAATCATATATGGGGAAAAATGGGGTGTAGATTAAAACAGCTAATTTAACATAGTGAGTTTTGATGAATTAAACTTTATGATTTTAAATTTATGAATTCCTATTTTGATCAGCAATGTTGGTTTTTGGGCTGTAAAAAGGCTCGCTGGTGCTTTTTGTCTCAAATCTAACAATACAAGTGAGGGGCTTGTCCCACCAGATATATGAAAATAATGAGAATATATAAATATAAAAGTGGGTTTTGATTTTATGGAATTTATTATGTGCTGCACGGGGTTAAAAAAGAAAAACTATATAATAAATTGATAGTATTTAAGATGTCGAGGCTCAACATTTGGATGGCTTGGGGAATACCATATTAGGTAAAATGTTATTTTAGCCTATCAAAGCTTGGAAAAATCGCTTCACTTAGGCTGGACAATGGATGGGAAATTATGGTTAGCTAAGATGTACCCATGGGGTAACAATATGATAATTTTTACCCAATCCCCATTTGATAAAATTATTTCACCTTTAGGGTCCACTGCCACACACATAAAAGGGGGTGGTCCCCACATAGGTGCATGAATAGACCTGGTCATGGCTGGGGGTGTACCATCCAATGGACGCCCCATGGTCCGCTTCATGGTCAGAGTAATCTGAATGTTGTATATTGGTTTAGTTGCCCATAAAGTATTCAAAATTGTGTTATCCCAATTTGTGTGGTTCCAATAAGAATTGGCAAAAGTCTTTTAGCCAAAAAATCGTCATTTATAGTTAAATCAAGCCTGTCATTATCAGGGACTAGTAAATGGTTGATATTTCCTCTTTTCAGCCGTGTTTGCCCCAAAACATTCTTATCTTGAAGCCTGGAAGGCAAATGTCCAACATTGCCCCCCTCAAGAATGTTGGGGGGAGAGTAAAGCCATAGGAAGTGGCCATGTACCCAATTGATGGTGACTCCAGAAGTGAGGGATTTGATTGAGTACTCATCCCCTTACTTGTATTAATTTAATAAGGCCCTTCCCAGATTGAACCAATCTTCTCACTTCTAGAAGTTCTGCAGCTGTGATAATATAATACTAAGTCAGCTACTTGGAAGGAAGGGAGAAGGACACGGAGCTCATTAGCTGCTTCAGCTTCTTTTGTGACCATCTTAGCCAAGTTAGTCATATCTTTTGCTTGTAGTTAGATAATGTTTTGGGCCAACTTTTTCATAGCTTTTTCTGGTACATTTCTGTCAGTAAAAATATCTTTTACTAATAGAGCTTGTGCCCCATGTTCTCAGCCATACAACACATGAAAAGGGGAAATCTTTAGGATGTGATGATAACTTATTTGATAGGCCATCAGGGCACTGGAAAATAGAGATCCCAGTGGAGAGGCTCTGAATTGGCCATTTTGTGGATTATGGAGACCAGGGTTCCGTTAACTCTTTCTACAGCACCATTTCTTTTTGGGTTATATGGGGCCAAGAAGAGTTGTTGCATCCCATGGAGGTGGCAAGGAGCTTCACCACTTGGGAGGTAAAATTATTTCCATTTTAACATAGGAGGACCTGGGGACATCCATGCTGGGTGAACATGTATTGGTGTAAGAAGTTGGCCGTGGCTTTAGCAGTCTGAGTGGGGAGAGCTACAGCTTCACTCATTTGGTTAGATGATTAATACCAACTAAGATATAGCAATTGCCACCTGTGGTCTGAGGGAGAGGACCTATCACATCCAAACTTATGGTGTGGAAAGGTTTTTGAGGCGTCGTAGGTTGATATTGATATTGGGCCTTAAAGCTGGATTGTTTCTTACAGGTCAGGCATGCATCCTAGACTTCAGTTATGTTTTATAAAATGCCCTCCAAGTAGTACCGCTCTTTCACACACTCATATGTTTGCGTACTCAGCCATGCCCCATGACAGTGTGGGACTCCAAGATGACAGGAACTCGCTGATGGCCGGAGATAGGGCAATCAATTACTCCTAATTTCTTATATAGCTTCCAGTTTTCTACCTTTGTGTTGCAGGAGTGTTGAGCGAGCATTTTTTGTATGAGTTTATATTCATCAGCCCATGCATCTGGAGTCTTGAGGAGATCGTGTAGCCTCTCAGCTTCACTATTGTATAGGTGAAGAATGGGCAGCCATGTTAACCAATCTAGATTCAAGTGGCGCGTTCCTGCCCAATGCTCAATAGTCATATTATAATGCTGGAGCTTCAGAGCCCAGCGAGTCAACCGCCCCACGGGGTTATTCATATTCTGCAACTACTTTAGAGAAGCGTGGTCTGTGATTACTTTGAAGGGAGTCCCATATAGGAATGGGCGGTAGTGTTTGACAGCGAGCAGGACAGCCAAGTACTCCTTCTCCATGACGCTATAGTTATGCTCAGATTTTGAAAGCACTTTGCTAAAGTAAGACACGGATTGATCAGTTTTATGCTCATCTAATTGAGCCAAGATAGCTCTAACAGCGTAGTCAGAGGCGTCCGTGAACAACATGAAGGGTTTGCTGTAATCAGGGTGACGGAGTATTGGTCTTTTTTGTAATAGCGCCTTCAGGGTTCAAAGGCAGCTTTTTGTTTAGCATCTCAATGGAAGGGAGTGTTCTTAGTTAAGAGCCGTATGAGGGGCTCACTAAGCTGAGCATATTTAATAATGAAATGATGGTAATATCACATCATACCCAAGAATACCTGTATATTGTGAAGGTTTTTGGGCGTAGGCATCTTGGATATTGCTTCGACTTTATCTTGAAGCGGTTGTATCTCATCTTGTGAGATAGCGTGTTCAAGGAAGTCCAGCTTCCTCTGGAAAAACTTGTTTTTTAGGGCTTTATTTTGATATTAGAAGCCCGCAAGCGTTGAAACACCTCCTTTAAATGTGAGAGGTATTCATTAAAAATTTTAGAAAAAACTGTAATATCATCAAGGTAGACAATGACACAACTTGATTTTAGATCTTGCAAGATATTATCTATTGCTCGCTGGAAAGTGGCGGACACATTGCACAACCCTTGCGGCATTCAGGTAGGTTGGAAGAGACCTTCTCTGCAAATAAGAGCACATTACTCAGGGTCTTGTAGAGAAAGGTCCACATGCCAATAACCGCTAGCCAGATCCATGGCATAGAAGTATCTAGACCCAGAGAGTTGGGCCAGAGAGTCATCAATGCGAGGGATAGGATAACTATATTCCTTGGTGATGTTGTTTAATTTGAGATAGTCCATCACTACCTGATGACCTTCATTCTTCATCTTTATCAGTAGAAGAGGGGATGACCAAGGGCTTTGTGACGGCACCAGAAAACCAGCATCCAACAGCTGTTTGAGCTCCATATGCATCTGTAGCTCCTCCACTTTTGATTTACAATAAGGCTTTGAGAAAATGGGTTTAGCAACACCAACTTCAATAATATCCATTTACCCTTCATATGCCCATAATCATTGTTGGATTTGGAGAAAATGTCACTGTAGGCCCTGAGTAAGGTGTGGACTATATCCAGCTTATCTGGGGGTTAGTTCATCGGAGATCTGAACAAAAGGTAAGGTACATATGAATTGGTTAGCAGATAAGCCCATATCTGACATAGACCCAAAACAGAGGACTTGCTTGATGTCCTCAATGGGTATCAGAAGGCCTCTTCTGATCTCCTGATGCTTTTTTACCACTATATACTTCTTGGTGAGATTCCCTAAAAAAGGTTAATAGGCCGATGATAGGCGGGTTTAACACGCCTGGAAAAACTCTGGGCTTGAAAGGACTAACACTATTTATGCTAATGAGGTGCAGTAGGCAGCTGTGTGGGATCTACATGGTAATCTTCGTGTCAACTGCCATTTGTTCCAAGCCTTAATGGCCACCTCTTCAAAATCATAGAAAGGGATACCCTCCAGAGCATCCATGAGGGAGGAAATAGTTTGGTATGCCGTCCTGCCGTGGTGTGGTGTAAGAATAAAGTGGATGAGGGATACTCAATTGTGAAAACATAATCCTTTTATTGAACTCATCATTAGCTAGAATCAGAGGAAACTCATAGTTAATCAGGGTGAGATAGCCCTGCTTCAAATTAATAACAACTTCATATTTGAGCATAAATTGGGTTCCAATGAGTAAATTGTAGGTATTATTGGTCAAAGCCAATGCTGGAGCTGACAAGAGAAGCTTCATAAAACAAATGGGCAAAGAAGAGTAGGCTCCAATATCACAGGTGTTGTTTGGGCCCGCAGTTCCAAACTTTTGAGCGTAGTCAAAGTCAGGGGCCAGCTTAATTTTCTTAATGAGTTTAGTTGACACAACGTCCAACGGGGACCCAGTGTCAAGGATAACTTTAACCTGCACTCCATTAACAACGACCTCCACTTTAGTTAAAGCACCACCCAAGGAGGGAGGAAGAGCGAGGACCTCTTTTAGATGAAAAGTGGAGGCAAGTTGTTTGGCAGTTACAGGGTACTTCTGCTGTATAGTCTGCAGGGTATGAATGTACTGGGTAGATCAGATAAATGTGCAATAGGATGTTCAGCGTCACTGGCAGTGTCAATAATCTCGAGACCCCTTATCACTTGCTGAAGATAAGTTTGACGAGGGATCTTAGTCAAATTCACTCTCTCCAGGCTCAATCAATCATGTACCTCCACTTCACCTGGCAGATCTTAGAACGTAATGACCAACTTCTTCATCATCCCTTTCAAACTCTTCGTTAGAGGGGTTATCAATTCAGGTTATGGAGCCCATAGAAGGTGGGGTAAGTTCAGGACTCCCTTATGGGATGATAGGTCCTGGGGTTGCTCCTCCACCTTATTAACTTTTGGGAAGGCGTTGGAATTATTACAGCTGGATTTTCACCTTCAAAACAGGGGTTTGTGCTGCCTCATAGAGATATGTTTAGACTAGAGAGCTGAATGAGAGGTTGAAGGGGATAGCACCGTAGAGTTGTCTGCTTTAACTTCAACAGCTTTAGGTCGTTCCATAGCTAGGTGCTTTTGTGAAACAGGCGGTTTAGCCTTTGTGACCTGATCATCTAACTCGTTGTTAGTGAAGCGATTTGGACCCAAGAACGGATTTAAACTCGGGAGCCAGCTTTGGGACCACTTGGGAAGGCCACTCTGAAGAAGAAGATGGGTAAGGAAAAGGGACGACTGCTTTCACCAACTGAGTGTTTTGAACTGAAGATGACGGGGAGCACTGCCTTGTCACACCTATTACCATCTGCTTATCATTATAAGAAGAAGTAGCAGTTTATTCTGGCAAATCCGCAAGATCAGATTTCCAGAGGGAAACAGCTGTAGTAGATGCTAAATTGGTCAGTGTAGATGCTTGACTCAAAAGTCCTTGTGTAGGGCCAAGCTCATAGATGTCAGCAACCGCTAATAAGGCCTCCTTGATATCTTATACAGTTGCAAAAATGCGCTCTACGGAAGAGAGATGCATTGCCAAGGAGGGATGAAATGCTAAGCCAGTCAAGATAGCTGAAATTGCATCATTGAGAGGGAACATTTTAAGCAAGCAACAGAGTTTAAGCTCTAGTATAGAAGCGTTCAACAAAAGAGGTAATAGATTCTCTTTCTTGCAGATTAAGACACATAAAGGCTTGCTTTTGCCGTTGCAAACTCTGCTTGGAACCAAATTAATCAAGAAGCGCTTGCTTAACCTCCGCCCAAGTGCTGAGGTTGACCATGTTGGGGATTATTATTTCTTGTGCTATTTGATTTAAGCAAGGAAGAATTTACTGAATTTTTTGCCAGTCAGTTGCTCCTTCCATCACGGATTCATAAACATAAAGGAAGGAGCAATACTGCCCTCACCAGGTATGAACTTGTCTCGCAGAGGGGGCTTTCTTATAAAAGGGCATTGTAGTGAGTGCTGCTCAGGCCTTTTAAGCGAGACAGAGCAAGCTAGTTGGAGTTCAATGGAGGGTAGCCGAGGGTCTATTTCCATTGTTTTAGTTTTTGTGGTTTACAGGCTACTCCTGTAGTGAGCAACGCTTGTTGGATTTGGAGTTGGAAAAAGGCTCATTGGTGCTTTTCGCCTTGAATCCAACAATACAAGTGAGGGGCTTTTACCACCAGATATATGAAAATAATGAGAATAAATAAATATAAAAGTGGGTTTTTGATTTTTATGGAATTTACTATGTGCTGAATGGGGGTAAAAAAGAGAATCTATATATTAAATCAAAAATAGTATTTAAACTATTGAGGCTCAACATTCAGATCTCTTGAGGAATTCCAAATTAGGTAGAATGTGATTTAAGCTTATTGAAGCTCGGAAAACTCACTTCACTTAGGCTGGACAATGGATGGGAAATTATGGTTAGCTAAGATGTACCATGAGGTAACAGATTTGATAATTTTTACCCAATCCCCATTTGATAAAATCATTTCACCTTTAGGGACCACTGCCACACACATAAAAGGGAATGGTCCCCACATAGGTGCATGAATAGACCTGGTCATGGCTGGGGGTGTACCATCCAATGGATGCCCCATGGTCCACTTCATGGTCATAGTAATCCGCCTGTTGTATATTGGTTTAGTTGCCCATAAAGTATTCAAAATCGTGTTACCCCTATTTTTGGGGTTCCAATGAGAATCAGCCAGAGTCTTTTAGCTAATAAAATCATCATTTATATTTAAATCAAGCATATTATTGGGGACTAGTAAATGTCCAATTTTTCCCTTTTTAGCTGAGTTTGCCCCAAAACGTTCTTATCTTGAAGCCTAAAGGGCAAATGTCCGACAAGCAAAAGATCACTATTATACTTGCTCAAACTTGTGCTATTAAATATTATAATTAATATTTTACAAATCAGCTTTGTCAGATAGATGGTGGTAACTTGTTTTGTGAAAATGGTGGGACAAACCCCTGGTCAGGGAAGGTAAGGGTGATCTTTTTAATTAAATGGGTTTAGAAACACCTAAACCTACTGGGGACGGGATCACCACTCTATGAGGCAAGTAAATAGGCTTGCAGGCGACACTGAGCTCAACTTTGTACCATATTATTCACTTAATTTAAATCTGATATACCCCCTTGGTTGAACTTGAACCCTGTTCTTGATACACAGGCATTAAGGGCTAAGGTAACCTACCTGCTGGCGGTGATCTCTGGCCTCCACCACCTTATTACTCAGACCCTGAATTTTTTCCACCAACTTCTTGGTGGTAATAAGGATTAGCAGGGGAGAAAAACTATGGGTATTAGGTTGCAACACCGCTCATCCACTACATGGGGTATATCGCCCTTGTTAGTGTGGGGACAGAAGCCTTGATGGGCCCCTTATTGGTTTTGTGTGGGAATTCCTTACTGTACAGACGTAATGGTTGCTCCCCAGGACTTTTAAGAACACAAAACGAGAAAAAACTGTTTGTTGTAGTGACTTATTCTGCCAAGGAAAGGTGTGAGGCACAATATGAGCATTGTTCTGCAGTATAGAACCTCAGGAGTTGTTCTAAACATTGTTTCACTCGGTCTGTCTAATATTAGGATTGTGGGTGGAAGGAAGCCAAATGATAGAGAGAATCTAAATAGTCTCATACAGCTCTTCCCTGAACTGAATGTAAACTGAGACCCCTAGTGGTTGATTTTTTTCAAGTGTGCCATTGATGGAGAAAGTATGTAGGATTAAATTAGCCATCTGAGCCGCTGTTACTATGTTAGTGCATGGGATGAAAATAAGCAAAACTGGTGAGACAGTTCACAGCTACCACAAAGGCATCATACCCCTCAGTTAGGTGTAACTCCAAGATGAAGTTTATTTAAGGGAAGTACAATGACCTTCTGATCTTTAGGCAAGCATTAACTCAGCGAAGAGCTGAAGATTTGTTTTGCCATGCTGCATACAAGAAACTTCTTGGTAAATTGATAAAATTGTGCTGAAACTCCCCTCCAACTATATGTATGGTGATAAGATACAGGATTTTTGAATTCCCAGGGTACCTCATAGTAGTTCAATCATGATATTACTTGATCATTTCCAGGTAATGAGATCCAACGGGAACTTATAAGCATCCCTGGAATCATACCATAATGTCCTTTGAATGACACTCCCTCTTTTGATCCTCCTGGTTTAAGTTGCATTTGGCAAGGATCTAATTATATTCTAATAATAAGGGTTGGGACAATATGACCCATTTAAAGAGACCATAATCTTCTAGGTTCTTCAGGAAGAGAAAACAGGGGCGCAGGTGATGGTGGAAAGCTGGTTATATGTAATATTACCTGGAGAAATCATAGTTGGGTGATATGTGGGTCTACTTTTTCATGGTAAGAGATAAGGATAAAGTTCAACTCTAATGCATCATCTAAGCAATTCTCCTCGCCTTTTGTGAACCATAAGAGAACTCAATCTTTGTAAAAGTCTCATGTCATTGTGTTTGACATGGGACTATAAAATGGGCACTTTATTACAACATTGCTTAGTGGTCAATAAAATAGAATGGCTGTAAGATAACCTGTAAATATGAAGAATATAAATAACTGCTTTCTAAAAAATTTCAGTAATTTCTAGAAATAGCATAGTTTAGTTCTGATAGAGACATATTGTGAGAGAAACATCCCACTGGACGTTCAACTCCATCTGTGCCCACTTGCAAAAAAGCAGTAGCAATAGCAAAGTTGGAAGCGTCGTTATCTATTATATACCTATTGTCTGGGTATAAGTGGGTATGTATGGATTTAGAAATCAAAGTGCACTTCACAGCCTGAAATGCATAAAAAATAGAGTGTAAAAAGGGATTTAACGCCACTGCCCAAATACAAAGTTGCGTCAACCTCAGATGGCTAGCCAATAACTTTTTTAAGAAGGTGCCTATCCTAAGTCTTCAATTTAATTTTACAAGTTTGGAATAAGCTGATTAAGAAAAACTTTCTTCTTCTTTTTAGTGCTTATATGACCCTAATCAAACATGATATTTCTTAAGAAGGTAACCTGGGACTTAGTAAAATTAACACTTACTCATCATTAGCGTTAAGTTTGACGCTCTTAACTTTTGGCCACTTGTCATGAGTGGATATGAAAGGATGTTTATACAGAGAGAAAATCAGAAAATCGTCTATATAGGTCAACGAACACACCCTTCAGCTTTCCTACGCTGCATCAATGTGATGGTGAAAGATTACAGGCGCATTTTTAAAGCCAAATAGCATGACTCAGATTTATAAATCCTCTTCTTAGTGTAGAATGCAGATAATCATTCCTGCCCTTATTAAACAAAGATTTAAGTAAAAGCGTTCAAGCAGTACAGCTTAGTGAAGAGTTTGTCTTTCTACATATATTTGGAAATTTGGGCCTCCATAAGGGTGAGATTTAGCAGTTTGGTATAGTGACAATACACAATTTGATATATCCTACACATGGGCGTAGAGTGCCATCTGCTTCCTCCACAGATGAGAGAGGTACCACATTGGGGAGATCTGTGGGTAGATAAAACCATTTGGTAGGTATTCAGAAGCTCAGACATCCAAAGCTGTTTCTATCAACTTTAAGTAGTATATTAGAGAAGAAATGAGAATAAAAGCATGTTGTAAGCTTTAAATCACAATTAACTCAGAACAATCAAGTGAAGAATTTTCAGTATCTGAATCAAAAGAGGATTATAAAGCCTCCAAACAGGGAGGTAAAGATGCTTCTTAATTGTGCTTTAAAAAAGGCGCTAAAAACTTACTAAACATTGGAACATTGTGGCAAATTGGAAAAGTGTCTACCATGGACATAAAAATTAATCTCTTTTTAATATTATAAAGGTAAGGTCAGAGCATTAGCCTCTAAAATTATTTAGTATAATATTTTCGCCCCACTTTATTAACAAGATAATGAAATACAGCATTTTATTTATTTCCAAGAAGTGGCCTGAAAGCTAGTACTTTATAACTTGATATTCAGTCAGACTCTAAAATTTTAGTGTGGTAATTTCCTAAGAAGCACCCACTCTAACCATACCACCAGGCAAGTATTGTAACCCATGGTGTTCAGCTAGGTCTTTATCTATAAAGTCCTTCAGAACCTTAATCCACCATTTTAGACGTCTCAATTTCTCTTAAGGAGAAGAGAGAATAGAAAAAAGAATAAAGTACCCAGATTAACCATTATTTATAAATGGAACTGAAAACAACTTAGTAGGAAAATTTACATGGCATAATAACGCCATCAGGTTATGTGTTTTTTTATAAGGAGTGTGAGATAATTCTCCTCTAACTGCATAAAAGAGACATACTAACCTGGTTTTCTGCAATAGAATGTGTCATTCCATATCAGAATAATATTATACATCTTGCCACCTGAATGCAACAAATCATGGTGTTGCTAAGTTGAGGGTTCTTTGAATTTATTTGATATACAGATATTGGTTCTGGGATTACCTTAAAAACCAAGGAACATCTCATTTGTTTTAATATAGTTACTGTTCAAATTAGAGCTTTTTAGGTTCCAGAGGTAAAATACCCAATCTATTTGCCAGTTAAATGTTGATGGACACTACTAAACCAGCAAAGTACCTTCTGATAAGGATTCAATTTTTTCTGAGAGGGAACTATAAACTGTCTTTTTTATCAGATTAATAATTAATTAATGGCATGGGTCTAGACTTTTGTCATCTCACAGATTTTGTTGAGATATAAGAAGTCTTTGAAAAAATTCAGCCATTTTAGAGGTGAAGTGCTGATTTTTGGATTCATTATCTATAGGGTTCCCATGCTGAAACGTGTGGCTAAATTAAAGGTCCCCTTTTATCTTGGGGTAAGGAGATTTTGACACAGAACCCACAGTCACATGATTAAAGTTGACAGGAAGAGCCCACCAGACCTGAGCGTTTGTTATCAGTAATTAAAGTTGGTTGAAGAGATGGCTTTCATAATGACATCAGATAAAAGTAGGTCTTAGCCCAACCAAAAATTTATATAAATAGGACAAGTGTTGGAGTCCCACATGAAGAATTGCAAAGAACTCATAGGAACGAATGGAAGAAAAATGTACTGAAAGGCAAGCTTCTAGAAAGCATTTTATACCTTCTTTTAACTTCCAATCCTTTGTCTAGGTTCTGAGGACTATAAATACCCATCAAATGTGATGGGTGAAAGCTGACAAAATAAATTGTCACCAAGAGGGGCAGAAGGAATATAAGATGTACCAATGGAAGCTTTGGAAGATATATGAGCCAAATGCTGTTGTTTTGAGAAAAATTTTCTGAGGTTGGTTTTATAATATCTACATCATGGTAACAAAGGATAAAAACCACAAGTACTTGAGTTAGGATAAGAATCTTGCAGTTGTCTGTGGCAAGAAAAGCATTCAACTGTAAAACAAATCAAAATATCAAAAACGCAGTTGTGAGGGGCATAGTGAACGTTTTATACAACCAACACACCTTGTTACACAAAAATAGTTTCTTACACAAAGAATTTTCATATGATTAATTTATAAAAGTTGGTTTAGTAATGTGAGGAGAGGGCTGTGACTTCCCTATTCTTAAATAAGTGATAGGGTATCTAAACCTAGATCACCAGGGAACATACCATTAAGCTTAAAGATAGTAGTACACCACGGATGGATCTTGTATCAAGATATAAAAGATATCAAATGAACTTGTACAACAGGCAGGTACATAAAAACATGACACTTTTTAAACTCAAAAAAAGAAGTTCATGTCTATTTTTTAATTGGGTCTAGGCCTTGAGGTGTGTTGATTAGAGGTGTCCTAGACTCCAACAACGGTGTTATCAGATCAGCATTCTATTTCAAAAGTATAAAATGACTAATTTATAGTTAAATACCCCTTTGAGGAGGTCTGCGGCCAAGTCAGTCTAAACATTCATTTGATAATATTAATATAGATCAATTTAATTAATAAGATTTTACAAATAAAGAAATGGGTCTAGCAAATTTATTATATGGGATATTGGGGGATAAAAAATGGCTGTTTTCCGTGGCACAAGGCAATTTGAACTAATAAAACATAGCTTACATCAATGGAAATATTATAACTGGAATATTTAAAAACTTAAGCTTTAAAATAAGATCCATTTTACCCATTTTGTAGATGTTATAATTTAACTTGCTGATTGCCAACTAAAAAGATAACTTGTAGTTTGTGTTTATGAGTTAACTAATACCTGGCAGTCAACGTGTTAGATGATGTTCAAATTATTGTTCTTAAATTAAATGTAATGTCCCATTTTTATGGTTAATATAATATTACCTCTCAAGCCTGTAAATGTAACTTTATTTAACACATCACATGACTCTTTGGCACCAACCTGGTCATGCTTGGCTCTTATCCAGCTTTGGATCAATGTAAGTTTCAAGTCATAAAGATAGCCAGTTTGGAACTCTTTGTCTAAAACCACTTTACCTTATCTCTGTAATTTACACCAATGATCAAGTCAAGAAAACAAATAAGTTACTTCTACTAAAATAATAAGAATTAATTTTTTGAGTATATTTGTGGCGTGTTCATTAATATATATTTTTTACACCTTTGGATGTAGACCACTATAAAATTTTATTAAATTTAAGAAAAGCGTGAAATTTAAGATATTTATATCAAATTTAAGTTGATCTATTACAAAAAATTCTTGCTTAAAGTAATTCTATATGAATTTCTTAGAGAGCAAGCACTGTGGTATCATGGAAGTGTTTTAGCCTCAATAGTATAACTTCTATCTGATCACATTTTTTTGTCTATTGCCTAAGCTACTCCTCATCCCCATCGAATTTTATACTCACTTGGGAAGGGAAACATAAAGTAGGATATTAAGTTCTTTGAACAAAAAATATCAATAAGGTTAAACTATACTTGTTTTCTTCATAGCTCTGTAGTGTATACTTAGCTTGAAAGGTGCATAGCTGGCGGTGCATATCTCCTATGTCAATTATCTTCTATCCATGCTGTTTAGTTTTCTTGATCTTTTCTACGCTTCAAATACTGTAATTAGGGCATTGAATTAACAAACATTTATAATATTATAAACACAAAAAATTTACAAAATCATTAAAAAGCGTCTTCATTATGAGATCACTCACATTGTTTATATTGTTACAATCAGCACTTTGGCGTTATATTTCTGATGCACAGGTCAATACACAAAATAAAACCAGATACTGTTTGATGACAGAAATTATGAATAAAAACTTAACAACTTGAAAAATTCATATCTGAAATAGGGTTTTTATCAATCAAAGAAAGGATTAAGCCATAGTAATTAATACTGCTTGTAGCTTAGAGGCTTGCTTTATTACAATTAATAGTAAACTATAGGTATTTGCTTATAAATAAACCCAGTACAGATGATACTCTCACTCTGATATGCTCTCTCCACTAGAGTTCTCATTGGTGAATTTTGATGGTTACTAAGCAGCACTTAAGTGTGGTAGAATATAGGCGTAATATTCAAATTAGGCCAAGAAAGTGAGTGAATAGGTCTTTTTTCATAAGAAGATAAATATGATGAGTATAATCACAATATGCTGAATGTAATTGGATTACTGGAAGATGGCCTTTATAAGTATTAGGGACCATAATACGGATTTTTTTATGTTGATGAGGGGCAAAATATCATATTAAAATGATTTAAAATAGAAGTTAATAAGGAATTAAGGCCATGGCATAAGTGCTATATAATTTAAGAAAACAAAATTGCGCCCTGTAAGGATTTGAGATTTGATTGATAGTAAATCAATAATTGGTTAACTACATATAAAATCGTGGGCTGCAGAGCGAAATGATTATTAAGAATGGATAAAATTCTCTATCTATTTATAAGCTAAAATAAGAATTAAAATTTATAAATATAATGTACCCAGATGGTTGGTCAAACTGTTTACAAAATTTCTCCCCATTTGACCAAACATCAGGTAGCCAAGATGATTGGGGTCAGGTGAGCTATTAAGAGCTTATTATTATAGAGCTGGAGTGCAGGTAGTACTTCTTAAGAAACTTAGCATGCACTTGACTGATAAGGTATCCCTTAGTGGGATCCTTTAGAGTGTAGGCATCTGTAGATGTCTTCTATATAATCTCAAAGGGACCTTTCCAAAGGTTTTCTAGCTTGCTAGTCCTACCAAAGCCATGATTATCATAATACCAGACCAATTTTTATACGCTGAAAGTAGGTAAGATCTGGTGGTCCTTGTTATCATGCACTCTAGCCTTAACTTCCAGAGCCGGCATGTTGGAGTAGGAAGAGCCTTGTAGCTGAACTAAAGTTCATGTAAGCTGATCAAGCTATTGTCTAGGATTTATGCTCTCTTCTCTAACACAAGAGTAAAAAAGTGGGGAAGTGCGGGATGCTTCCCATGAGTTGAGGCAAATGGTGAGTGCCCCATAGCCAAGTAATATGCAATGATATATGAGAATACAGCTGAAGGAGGGAAAAGGTACCAGCTAGACGCTTTGCCTGTGACCAACATATATAATTCCCAATAAGAGTACCATTCAAACAATCAACAGTGCTGTAGGCTTTGGGGTGATATGGCGTAGATAATGCTTTCAAATCCACATTGAATCATTAAGTTTAGTAATAATTTGACCGTAAAGTTAGTCTTAATTCTGTTAAAATAAAATGAGGTTAGCCATGCCAATAGATTATATTTGGCAAGGTTAAACTTAGTGGTGGTCATCACACCAAGGTTCTTAAGTTCTTTGTTCTTCACACATTTAGTGGAGTACTGAAAAAGAAAATTATATAAACTGACTGAATGTATTGGCCAAGGGTACATTGCGTTAGTAGAGATGATGTGCCAAGAAAAATTAAGTAAACCATTTAATAGAAAGTGACCTACCAGTAGGACGCTTCAGCCTGACATTCTTAGCAGCAGCTAAGATTTATATGAATATCAAAAGACATGTAATACCAACAATAGTGAGTCATAATTGTTTGATCGTTTTCTTATAACTTCCATGCTCCTTCACCTTATGGAAAGAGATAATCAAAACAATCCACTTGGTGGGACTAGGGAAAAAAAGAGTTGTTTGTTAATAATCTTGTACAGTTTTTCATACTCCACAAAAGTATTCTGCATGTTATATTTAACGCGCGTTGAACCTCTTCAGGCTCATTTCCATAATGGTGAGTCACCATCTTCTCAAAAAATTCATTGCCGTTATCATCCATTAAACTATGGTGGGCAGCCAGTGGAGCCCTTCTTCATTTTGATGCTTAACGCCAGGCTAGTATTAATTTAGAGTAGTAATCTTGTAATTTCAAGGCCCAATGGGCCAACCATACTTTGGGTTCCTTAAAATTTTGTAACCAACGCAGAGAAGCATGGTTCTTTACCATTGAAAAAATGCACTTTATGTATATAAACCCAAAAGTTGTTTACACGCATAAGATAAAATCTAGACAATCATTTTTGGTAACAGTAGACTTACGTTAATGTATATTCAATGTCCTGTTGCAGTAAGCGACTTTTTTTACCCCTTAATCATCAAACTGGGTAACACCGCCCTACAGCTATAAAGGATGCGTCCATCTGAATAGTATCCAGTTTATAAAAGCTTTGGTACAAAAGTCTCAGCGTTTTGGTAAGGCATAGCCTTAGCTGAGCAAAGTCCATATGGCTATTTAACATTTATTTGAGCGGTATCCCATTCTTGAGAAGGTGAAACAGCAGTTCATCTATTTTACTAAAGTTCTACACAAACTGGAAGTAGTAGCCGACTATCCTCAAAAAGCTACATATAAAACTTGCTAACTGGCCATGACTCTTTTTCAATAGCCTCAACCTCAGCGGACTTAGCCATAAATCTTGTTTGTCAATGACAAATCATAGATAATCAAGTTTTTTGCAGAATAAATTGTACTTATGGGGTTTGTTTTTCAGATTGGCCCTGGACATCCAGTAAAAAATTTCTTCTAAATGCTGCAGATGCTCCATAAAAGTTCTGGTAAAAACAAATGTATCATCTAAATATACTAGCACACAAGAGATCTATAATTCCCCTAAATGCTGCCCATAACACTCTGGAATGTCTCTGGGGCGTTACACAGCCCTAGCGGCATCCTAATGGGTTGATATAACCCTGTGCAGGATTCATAGAGCACTTATCCTGTTCCTCCTTTGGCAGCTCAACCTTCTAATATCCAGAGATTGAATCCCTACTGGAAAAATAATGTTCTCTGCCCAAGAAGTCTAGTGCATCGTTGATACAGTGTAAAAAGTAGAAGAATTTGTTGGTTATATTGTTGAGTTTTTTTAATCTATTACCACTTAACTTGATCCATCATCCTTCTATTTTTAACTAACACCAGGAAGACCTAGGGACTCTTGGAGGGCACCACAACCCTTACTGAATGAGTTGATTGATTTCCTGGTTAATGACCTCCTCTGTCACATTACAACGCCTAATTGGATGGAGGCAAATTAGAAGATGATTATTAGCATCAATCTGGTGTAACACATCATCTGCACATCGCAAATATTAATATTCTCTAGAAATTATAATACTATATCAATTAAAAGTCAAAACTTGGTCCTTTACATCTTCTTTTAACCCAGAAAGACGTTCTCAAGGTACCAGAGAACATACAAATAAATGCTCATTGTATTTGCCCAATCTATTCAAGTTTTTAGAAACATGGATATTTGATATCTCTTCTATGAGTAAAAATGAAAAAATCTGGTGTCGCTTTATCTAAACAGAATAGGAATAATTGTTGGATAAGCACACGGACTTCTCCATGGACATGGAGTTAAACTAAAGAAAAGGCTAGTTCCAATTTTGATTAACCAGTTGATGAGAAATCTTGACATATAATCCCTGAGGAAATTTTAAGATAATTTTGGTCCCCTCTATGATTTAATGGTCAGTTAAACGGTTAGGCTATGATTAGCGAGTAGTAGAATACCTTTAGCTTCCACAATTTGATTAGGTAATCTCCAGGTTTGTCCACGCAGCCACTGAAAAACCAATTATCACTCTACCACCATTACTCACAAGGTTAAAAAACCCTGCTTTATAGGTGTTGTAGCCTCATCCTCCAGTTATAAAAGTCCATAAGAGTCTGTCCAAGTAATTCCAACGTATTCTCTTCAGAGTTGTCTTTGACTTCATAGGTTTACATAAATGAGGTAAAAATAAGAAATTCCTATATTTGATAAAAAACGATGGCAAGAGTGGAGATCACCAGTAAGCAAATTTAAATGGCAATGCACTGTAAGCTCCTTCTGAGCTTTCAGTATGAAGGCTGTTGGTCCCAAAGATTTTCTGATAATCTATGTCTTTGAAATTTACATATTTTTCACTAAGCTAGTGAACACAATATTCTTTGGTGCCCCATTATCTACAATAGCTCTGACTTTGAGCTCACTTTCAGAGTTATTAATATAGGTAAACTCTGAAAAAAGCGTCTGAGAATTTATTGCATGGGCATCCAAAGTGTCCATTTTATCCTTTTCTGATGTTTTCACCTATTTGTAGGCTAGATGCCTTCAAAATAGTGATGAGTATTGAAACTTGGAGACCATCCAATTTTTGGGTTATTACCAAAAAATTAAAAACTATTATTGTTCTAACTACTGAACATAAGCCCTCACTATAGCTTCCTGTGTCAACTTAGTGGCGCTTTTTTTGAGGAGAGTAATTAAAAACTGCTACCCTATTATCCACTAAACTAATTAAAACATCGTAAGTGGGTTGGCCTTAGCAGACATTGGCTTAGTTGAACATAGTTTTAGGGATTTTTTTTACCAGGGATTTTTGTAGAGGTGACGAAGGTTGAAAATCTTAATTCTAATCAGACTGTTTTTTCTCAAGTCCCCCTCATGTACGATGCTCACCAAATAACCAGGGTTTAGCACCCAGATAAGTGCTCAATTTGCATAATGCCCAAGGGTTAAAAAGGTACCATGTAGTCTAATTAATATCTAAGATTGTTGGAACAAAAAAAATAAAGACAAGATACCTCTTTATTCAGGGATATGTCCCTAAGTTGGAGGCTCAAGAATCATAATCAACTTTGTAGGCGCCTCAAAAGTGGCGGCATATCAATGGAAATAATTTCCTATATGTGTAATACTATTATCCTCACTAAAAACTGGTGTTAAAACCCAATGCAATTTCTTGTTTGGCTCACAAGCATGAGAAGAACTATCTGGGCGTCAAAAACATTTATTACACTAGCCCCAGATAACAATTACGCCTACAAATAAAAAGGATAAGCAAAAACTTATAAAGATTTGTCTTTGTTAAAGTAATAAAAGGAAATTCCATCTTCTGAGTGGTCATCCTTTCTGCTCCGCCAAACTATTTTTTATAAAAAGATTCTTAGGGTTATGGTATGACACACTTGCCTTATTTAGTTTTGGCATAAACAAAACCTGACTTTTGGAATTCAGAGAGTTCATCACCGCCATCAACTTAGCAGTTTTAGATGCTGCGTCCATGCTAATATTAAAAAGTTTAAGAAAATTGTGCACAATAGCCTTATTGTCAAACTTTGTTAAATTAGCAGGGCTAACTAAAAATTGACTTTCATGGCTACATGGCCGCAGGCCCTGTGGTGTCTCTATCTGACTTCACAGATTAATAAGACAAGGAGGCGGAGAGACAAAATTTTAAGCCGTTTTAGCATAAGGGTGTACAGAAGCTTCTACAGTCAGAACGTATGGCAAAACAGCAAAAAAGTTGCATGTGTTTCCAGGCCTCGTCGCCCTATCTTGTTTTATTGAAAGGTTTCTGGAGCAACTTGACTCTGATGGCACTTACAAAGTTAATTGAAAATTTCTAACTTGAATTGCGTCACCAAAATTTAAAATGGCAGTTTTCCACCTGCAACATAATTTCCATATTAACTATTGTTTGGTTAGCAGTCAGTAAGCTCGATTTTAAGCTAATTTTTAATCACTAATAACTGAAATTATGTCCTGGATTTTTAAGCTCCATATGTAAAGAGTCAAGTTCCTGATACAAATTGGTATTGTATTAACCACTCCAGCCATAGTATCATCTAAGTTATCAATTTGGCGTTTAAGAAATTCAGTAACTTTTACTGAATTTTTTAATTGATGCTTGTGGCCTATAAAAAAGCCAGACAGTAGATCAATGTGAGCATTCAGGTCCAACCATACTTGACAGATCTTGGTGCATTCATTAGGGCCTCATGGCCAGCCACTATTGCATCAAAAGGGTGCACAACCTCCGCCGGAAGGTAGTCCTAAACTGGTGGTTAGACTTCATACTTAAAAAATTAAGTAGTATAACAAAAGAACCTAAGTAGTGAGTACCGCTGTTGCAGGTATTGAAATTCATTCTATCGTGTGATCTTCAAATGTGACAGGCCAATAGTATGATGATTGTTTACCCTCACTCTTTCACCATCATTGGCAATAATCTGCTATTAGTTAGTAGCAAAAACTCCATAACCAGTTACAAAAATCTTAACCAGGAGGAGTGCCAATATAGTATATTGGCCCCACATCATATCCCTGAGAGGAACAGATTTGTTATTAATTTTAGCAATATACTTGAGATACGCCATAAGAGTTGCACATAGGTCAAACCCACTGAGCAACAAACAAACGATATGGAGATTGTTGGTCTGTCAAATAAACTTAATAAACTTTTATATAATATGAGGCAATTGCCTTAACCACAATAATTTAAGTAGAATAATAGCACTAGCAAACTCTTTCTGCTTTCAATACCCTTCTTCCCCTAACAACTCTCTTTTTTCTCTATTCTCTCAAAGACCCCCTTCTTATCTTCTCATCCCACTCATATCTTCGTCGCTTTGGCCAATTCAGACCCTTCAGTTTAGCAATTAATCATTTGGCGGAACTTGTCTGGTTCTGCCTCATCATTGAGGCTCTGGCAAAATTCAATCTATTTTCTGAACTAATATCACCTTTCTTGACTCGCTTAAAGTTGACATAATTTACTATCCAAGTTTAAATCCCCTTCAGCAATTAAAACACAATCTGTTGAACTAATTATGACTTATTGGCCAGTCATATCAATTTCTCAACATTACACCCCTTGACTGGACAATAAGTCTCTTATTGTTTATAAGGCCGCAGGAACAAAGCGTGTAATAAGTTGCTAATCTGACCACCTGCAGGTTTCTTAATGGTGTTAGCATTGATTTCAGTCTTCTCAATTATCTCAAATGTTCCATTACATATGTTGGCGAGCTTGTTCCTCCTTCCAAATCCATGTTAGTCATGAAACAAGACATAATCTCCCACAACGAACTGTTGGGGGCAACTATTTCTTTTAGTCAGCCGTCTGATTGCAAATCTATTAGCTAACTAGTAGAACACGCATTCAGTTTAAAGTTTTATCAACTTGTCTGTTAAGTTATTCAACTAGAACAGTGGCTCTACTCTTCCAGTATCCTCGACACAGGAATAAAACAGTGCTGTCAAAGCTAGATGTCCTCCATAGAATAGTTAGAAGGGGCTCTTTTCAGTCAATGAATGATAACTAAAATCATATGAAAAGATGACAATGGATAGTATTGTACTTCAGTCAGTGAGCCAATCACTTACCAGATTATGGAAAATGTTCACTAAGGTTCCATTGACCCGTTTGACCATTTTATTGGATTCAGGGTGGTATGGGCAGTTAAGACCCTGCGGATGGCTTTTAACTCATAGAATAGGAAGGATATACAACGTGAAATTTGTTCCATTGTCTGTAAGAATAGACTTTGGACAGTCATGTCACTGTATGATGCACTCCATTGTGAATTTAGCGCTGTTACAGCCCTAAAGCCCTGATTGCTCTTGCTTCCACCCATCTGGTCAAGTGATCTATGACTACGAGTATATACTTGGAGCAATTCACACCCATCAGCAGAGGGCTTACCACATCAAGGGAAACAGTGTGCCACACAAAATGGGTTTTAACCAGCTGATAGGTATTTTTCTTATGAAAATTTTTTTCCACTTGACACTGTGACAACAAGCAACCGTCTCAAGCACATCATAATGCATACTTTCCAATAGTAGCGGGGTCACAAAAACTCCAACATTTTCTGAAACCCTTCTTGATCTACCGCCCTATGTGCATCCAAGATAATCACTGACCTGGTAGAGGGGTTTTGGAAGCTCAGCGTTGATTCTCTAATTCTCTTATATGATTCCTCATTGCGCAAGAAGGTCACATGGCAAAGTCATCTAACGTTTTGATCACTTGTGGTAGCTCATCATTATATTTACCCATAATCATCTTCTCGTACATTATGTCAGCCAAATCCACCATAGTAGTGACTGTTGGTAATTACAAGAGACAGTCCACATTCTTATGTCTTGCCCCTGGATGGTGTACTATATCAGTCATATGCTTGAAGCTTCTATGCTCATCATGCGAGTTATCCTTCAGGTTCATGAAGATTCTGAAGCCAACGCAAGGATGCATGATCCATTACCACTTTAAATTCCACCCCGTGGAGGTATACATGGAACTGTTTATATGCATATATCACCGCTAAGAAACCCCACTCAGTCAAGGTATAATTACGTTCATGAAAGTTTAAGATTTGGCTACAAAATGAGACAGGGTGCTCCACACCATCATCATCCTTCTGGGACAACACTGCCCCTATGGCGAAAATTAAAGCATCCATTTATATAATGAATTCCTTTTTGAAATTGGGGTATTGCAAAATGGGCACGCTAGCCAATACGGCCCACAAAACATCAAAAGCGTGTTGACAACGTTCAGTCCAGTCAAAGCTGGCGTTTTTTCTTTAATAACTTAAAGAGAGGAACCCTAATACAGCTGAAGTTAGGAATGAACCGCTGGTAGCAACTAATTATCATTTAACACCTGGATATCCGCTTATTACCCGGCTGAGCATCTTACATATAGCTTCCACCTTTGCTGGCTGAGGTTTAAGCCCTTTGGAGTCTACTAGAAACCTGAGATATTCCAATGGCTCCTTAAAAGTGACACTTGGAGCATGATTTTTATGTTAGCTTCAATGAGTCAGTAGAACGAATGTTAAGTTGTCAAGTTGCTTTATAAACGTCTGCAAGGTCACATTTTTATCATCAAAATAAAATAGAACACAGGATAGCTTAAGGTCATTTAAGATGGTGTCCATATCCCGCTGGAACGTAGCTATGGCGTTGAACAACCCTTGGGGCATACACGTGGTCCAGAACAAACCCTCTGTGTGATTATGACGCATTTTTCCCGTTATGCCACTGGCAACTCCATTTGTCAGTATCCTAATATTAAGTCCATGGCAGAAAAATATTTTAGCCTGCCCAGATGATCTAAAGTTTCATCAATCCTTATAGCAGGTTTAAATATTTCTTCATGACGCTATTAAGCTTTCTGTAGTCAATGACCACTCAGCTAGTGCCATTTTCTTCTTAACAATTAGCACTGGAGATGTCCAGGGACTCTTGGATGGCTCTAACATCTTCTGTTTGAGAAATTTATCTACTACATTAGAGACAACCTTTTACACAGCTTTGAAGCGCCAGATGGGCTGTGACCAAATGAGAGGGTGGTCTCCCGTGTCTACCCAATGCATGACTCCACGCGCACATCCCAAATCGTGGTCATTGGATGCAAATATCTCCTGATATTTTTTAAACAGAGCCATAGCCCTATCTTTCTGTTCCTCTGACAGCCCAGTCAGAGACACATGTGGAACCACTGTCATTTCGCTGAAGGAGGCCTGTACAGGTAGGCCAAGGTCCCCCAAGACCAAAATCATGAATATGGTGGACTTCATCAATAGGAGTCAGATGTAAATAAGCCACCACTTGATGCCTTTGGACTGTCATAAACTCCTTCTGTAGGTTTTCTAGAAATACCTTTACTTTCTTTGTGCCCTGGTAACATTATCCCTGGATCCACATGGGGCTTGAGCCATGATTGCTGGTAAGGACTTATAATTTCCACATATAGCCCTTCAGGGACATCTATTTCGAGCTCTGTCTCTACTATGACCAGATGCCCAGAAGGTATTCTTATAGCTGTTGCAGCCTGTAGCGTAATACCATTGTACATATTAAACTGGTTAGGAAGGGCTCTGGTCCTCGCTTCATCTGCTTATATCGAACAGGAATCACATAATTGCTATATGCAAGTTTAATCTGACTGGAGCAGATGTAGTCCTTTGAGACTCCACTGGAGGTAAAATAAATGGGGATCCATTGTCCCAGAATATTAAATGTTTCTTCCTCCATATTGACCACTGCCCCAAATTACAGCATGAATGCAGCCCCAATAAACATGTTATAACTATTATTAGGCAGAACCACCACTGGGGAGGATGAACCAAATGAACCAAACTTCAGAGGCAACGCACTGTAAGCGCTCTCTGACACAGTTCTATGTGCCCCTGAAGTCCCATATACTACTTGTTGTTCCACACCAGGCTTCAGCGGAAGCTTAGCCATGAGCTTGGTGGATATAATATTAACTTGAGCCCTGGTATCTATAATAGCTTGGCGTTTTGTATTTTGAATGAAAATATCACAGTATGTACACTCCAAATAAGAAGAACCGTTGGCGTTTAGTACATGAACATCCAAGGGCCTTTTGAAATTGAGAAAAGTGACAATACCAGCGCTGACATGAGGATATGCCTGGGCAATTCACTACTTGAATCGCCACGCTCACCCTCTCTAGGGCTGCAACATGCGCTGTGGTCTGACTTCAACTGTACCACTTTGCATAAGGATTTTCCAGGCATACGGTTTTTGTACATCTTAGCGGAACTCTAAGTCTTATTTATTCTGATCTCTCCATCAGTTAGATCCAAGATATTGCAGGGGATTTGTTGATATATTAAGTCGTTGGGATGAATACTGGGACTGACGCAAACCAACTTGGGAGGATCAACAGAGCAAATAAATTTGGATTATTGGAGGTAGAGCGTCCCATATCTATTCTGCTCTAGCTTTTACCTGTTTGATTGGGGCAAGTGGTACAGCGTGAGCATGCAGTTTGTCAGGGCAGTTAGTTGCATAGTGGTCTTGTTGGTTGCATGAGAAACAAGCATTTGCAAACGGCTCTTATCTCTGTATCATCCTCAAAGGTCTGGGTTGGAAGTTAAATGAGAGATTGTAGTTTGGCTGAGGACATGCTGGTTGAGTATAATGGGGACAAAAAAGACCCACCAGAGTATTAAGTGGATGAGGATTAACCAATGGATTATAGACCAAATTTTTGGTGTCCATTTCTTAATGGGGATTCAATGGCGATCACAGGGGCCTTCTGTTCCACGTTGGGAGCACAAAAAGTGACAGATAGACGGCATAAACAATTAATGATTCATAATAGCTCCACGTCTTCTTGAAGAATGTGGGCCATGGTGGTATACAGCTCTTGATATGATTTGACAGCAACTGTCATTGCTATGCCCACATCCTCATTGGTCAAAATATTGGCTCCCATTGGCACGTGGGCTTCAGATGTGAATTGCTCTGCAAACTTCACAAAGACTCGTTTAACAAAATTATATTTTTTTAGAAAATCAGTCTTGCGATGCGCCATCTTTGCCACACTTTAAATAGGCGGAGCACAAGTCTCTTCGCCTCCTAGTATGTTACTGTACTATTCTTAAGTTAAAATATAACTTGATCTTCACGCTCTACATCCTGAACGGACAATAACAGTTTAGTCTTATGACAGTCTGACACTCCCTCCACTGCAAATTCAAATTTCTTAAATACATGTATGTTTCCATTGCAGTTAAGTGTAGGCAGCTTGTCACTACAAACCTCATCTGCTTTAGCAACACTATGTAATTTATGCTATGAACAGTTTAGCTGCTCTGTAGTGTCATCAAAGTGGTAGGCAAGATTGCTGGCTTGGCAACCTACCAGGTGCAGTTTGTGGAAGGGCTTGTCAAGCTGTTTCACATACCTTTACTTTCTTGAAATAGCATTTTTTACATTTGAAGTAGTGTATCCAAACCAAGTTTTAGTTCTGCATATTGGGTAACTCTATACACTGGGGTAGTGCCCTGAAAATGGAGAAAACTGCGCCATTGCTTGCCGAATATGGAAAGCTCAGGGTGTTAACCAATGAACCCCTTGTAGTGAGCACCACTGTTATTAATTTGGCAATATACTTGAGATACTCCATAGGAGTTGCACAGGGTCAAACCCACTGAGCAACAGAAAAACAATATGGAGATTGTTGGTCTGTCAAATAAACTTAATAAACTTTTATATAATATGAGGCAACTGCCTTGACCACACTAATTTAATTAGAATAATATCACTAGCAAACTCTTTCTGCTTTTAATACCCTTCTTCCCCTATCCACTCTCTTTTTTCTATATTCTCTCAAAGACCCCCTTCTTATCTTCTCATCCCACTCATATCTTCGTTGCTTTAGTAAACTCAGAACCTTCAGCTTAGCAATTAATCATTTGGCGGAACTTGTCTGGTTCTGCCTCATCATTGAGGCTCTGGCAAAATTTGATCTATTTGCTGAACCAATATCGCCTCTCTTAACTCACTTCAAGTTGACATAATTCACTATCCTAGTTTGAATCCCCCTTCAGCTTAGAAATTACTCATTTAGTGGAACTTATCTGGTTCCGCTTCATCTCAAGGCTCTGGCAAAATTCAATTTATTTGCAGAACTAATATTTCCTCTCCTGACTCGCTTTAAGTTTACTAATTTACTTTCTCAGGTTTGAATCCCCCTTCAACAATTAAAATACAATCCGCCAAACTAAACATGACTTTTTGGCCAGTCATATCAATTTCTTGACAAGCTTCAACCATCATTGTTACTCTTTGATAGCAGCTAGGTGGTGGGTCTGCGTGGGATTTCTAAGTAGCTCCAGGTTGGGAGTTGTAGTGCTGACCACTCTCTAGATGAACTCACTTGACATCCTTTTCTGGGGATTTATAAATACTATCTAGACTATCCAGAGTCTCTACTCTTCTATAGTAAAAAAGATTGGCAAACAAAAGATATCTTTAATAAAAAAATTTAGGTATTTATACTGTGGCGTCAATTGGTAACCTATGCCCACCTTTTAATTATTATTGGCTAAACCCACCAGACCTTAGAATACAATCCTATTGGAAAACCTCAGCATTAATCGCTGGCACTCATAAGTGACCATCCTAAGCAACCAATCTATTATAACCAAATAATTCATTATTATAAACTATCAACCTATCTTTAGAATTGATTGCCAGTAGACTGAGATAAAACAACTATTGGGGACAATTTACAATAATCTTGAAGTAGCCAATGCTTTGAGATAGTTTGACCCAATTGAATGAGGAGAGCTCAATTCAGAACTTGACCTATCACTATTATTAATCACTAAAATAGATCAACTAAAGCAAATGAGGAGCACAGTTTGGTACTGGGCAAAAATATCAAAGCAAGTCAACTCAAGAAAATGAGGAACATAATTAAAATATAATAACTAATAATAAATGATATACTAGTTAAAACTCTAAATAAAATTAGCAGCCAATCTTAACTAATTTAATCACTTATTCAGAAGCCTTAGAAAGAATTTTGGCTGGATAAAATCTTTGGCAGATATAATATAAAATCCTCACATTAATATGAAAAAGTTGTACATAGTCAATTAAAGTGATCTCATTGATAAAGACCATTTCATTGGTTTTACTGTCATCTTTACTAAGCTGTTTAAATACTAAAAATGTAATTTCTTTTGTTCCATCCAATCTAAAATAAAAGATTTAATATCTTGTATAGAAACAAATTGCCGCTTGATTTTCAAAATTTAAATTCTATAAGACTTTGCCTTAAAAAACGTAGCCTATTTTATTATCTATCTAACACAGAAAATGACTTAATTCATGATATTGCATAATTTCTTAGAATTGATGAGAAATTTTGGTTTAGAATTGGCAGGGGTGCTTTAATTATTAAAGCCTTTTTTAAATTCTTTAATTAATTTGATGTAATAAACACGCAATATAAGGTGACAATTTTATAGGCCAATGTAGTCTCATTTCTTACAAAACTAAAAATGAGATTCGCCATTTATAGTTATTTTTTAGAATCTGTGGTGTCCAACCCATGAGGGGGGTCCCCACACATATTTATTCATTATGTGTCAAAAGAAAGGGATTATTATATGATAAGAAAAGATTCCTAGCATGGTGACTTAGCGTTAGCCTACCAATTAATATTAAAAAGGGAAGAGGGGTTGGGGTGTTTCTTGTCTAGTGGGTGCTTCAGGTGGCGGAAAAAGGCGGACAGAATGGGGGTTGGAGCATTGGTGGAGTGGGGCATAGGGAGATAGAGATTCAGGTTCTCCTCATTGATAAGGCCACCAGCATGCATTGACTAAATGTATTGAACCAGTTGGTGCTCAATGAAAGAAATAAGTTCAGGTATGCATGTGAAGGACTTAATTTGTTGGCAGATTTGAGGGTAGTTGGAGCAAAGCATGAAGATATTGCTGCATCAGTGCATGTATGGCTTGCAGCAAAGGATAGTCTTCAATTTTAAACTTGACATTTTTTGAGAGATATTCAGGAAATTAAAGCTTGATATTCCCTGGCAAAGTGGCTCCATCGCCAGATAGCTTGGCGGAGAAGGGATTTAATGGGGGCAGCTTCTGCTTTGACAGCCTTTTTATGGATTTTTTATATTGGACAGCTATTTTGAGGATGGAAATGAAGGATGGGCAAATTGTGTGGGTGCATGAAAACTCAACCAGGGTGATATCAGGGTTGGCCTAGTGGGTCCACTAATCATCATTGATCTATTCATAGATTTGAACAAAGATGATTTGGCCAGAGCTAAGCCAGCAACAGGAGTTGTTTGTGTGGATGAATTTGATTAGCCGCGCACAGTAGACCATGGCATTTTCTAGCACCTGAGCTGCAATCTTTTCAGGAATGGTTTTGGCAGTTGATCTCAGGTTGAGTGAAGTGGTGAAGGCAGTGCCTGCAGTGGATGAAGGTAATGAGGGAGGATCTTTCCATTTGTAGATTTTAGTGCTTTAGTAGTGGAGATGACGCAAGAGGGAGGAGTGGCAGAAGCGGCTTCAGTGGAAAAAGCTGATCACTTGCGCTTTAAATGGTCTAGTTTGAAGTACACTGGGAATATGGTATGACTGTTTTTGATATTTGCCCAGAATGGGATGATTAGGGGTGGATCTGATCATGGCGTATGGATATCACAGGTTGGTTGTTGCTGTGGTAGGGGCATGTGATTGCAAATGTGTGAGGCCCAGTAAGACAAATGACACTATTAAGGAGTCACAATCTACAACATGGTGTTAACGCCATAGGCATCCAAGCCCTCACGAGTTCATGTCAAAGGCATACTAGAGATATGTGAGAGGGCAAGCCGAAGAACTGGACCACCAGCGTGGCATCATATTGCAAGTGGGTTTTAGATGGTTAGGATGAATGTATATTTGTGAATTAGATGGAGCTGTGCTGCCGCCATAGCGTGGCTTCACAAGAGAAGCCAAGGTCAAAGTAACCCTTGAAGGGTAGATTTTCTATAAACCCAGCGGGTTTATAGACCGCCATGGCCATCTTGTTAATGGCTGCTCTTGATAGGTGAAGAGGTTCCCATACTTGACCTAAAGGCCAAAATCAGGTTATCTAAGGGAATACCAAGGGCTATAAAGCACCGCCTGAAAATATGCAAGGTGGTGGGCATGGTCCCAAGGCAGAATTTAACAATTGGAAGCATTTTAAGCTAGCTGTCCAGGCTGGGCGCTTTTGGCAGTGACCTATAAATTCCAGGAGGCGTTATCCACGCCTTGCGTGTGGGCAGCAGGCGTCAAATGTTTTAACCTTGGCTTGTAGCTGCACAGGCAAAAAATCTGGTTGAGCATAACACATTTAATTAGACTTTCTAAAGATCAAATTGTGATTAAAGCAAAAGAAAGCATCTTTAGTTACTTTTCTTCTTGTCAATTGTATTAAAAGATAAACATTGGCTTTTTTTATTATTATATAGTTTTCTTTATAATATTTCAGTGTATGTCTTAAGGCTTTAATACATTTTTTTAACGATTATATAGTACTTCACAAACTTTTTCTCTCTCGTTGCAATAACTTTTGCAACTTATTCAATTCAAGTCTGATTCTAGTTTGATAATCTCACAGAGGAGATTAGTCTGCGCCCATGTCAGGGAGCAGTTGGGCAAGTAAGGTAAGAGGAGCAGGTGGTAGATCTGCGGCCTCAAACCTTTAAAAACGCCCCAGAGAAACCGGCGGAATAGAAAAAACATAAAAAACTGGCGGTCACAATTTCCCCAGAAATCCTCACTTGGCAAGCGTGATGCAACTAGTACATCAATACGCTGCACTCCAAACCACTCTCGTTGGTGGAATATGGAGTCCATGTGTTTCAGGACATCCAACAAACAGCTTTATGGGAAAAATTTTGTGGGGATGTGCACAATTTTTTCCTGACCGCGGTGTATGTTGCACCTCACTCCATGTCACGTGGTTGGCTGGACCTTGGTTTCAAAGAAGGAGGCAGCAGATAAAGCTGCTGCGGTGCATGTAGTGATTGACCTCCCCAAAGGGCAAAGGGTCATCAAAACCAAACGCACCAGATGGACAAAATCCAACCAAATTTTCCTCACATTTGACTTTTTGCCTACTACGGTTAGTGTGCCATTTTGGAGCAGCACCTGAAAGATGGTCTCACTGTTTATGGCGAAATACAATCTTTTGAGATGCAACGCTTTACGCTGATGCCACACCTGTTCAACAGCAAAGCCATCGCAGTTCTGACCTCAACTGAGGAGATCATGAAGGACCTAACCCAGATCCCGCACTCCACATATATCAATATTGAAGGGCATACCACCCACCCCTTCCGGGTAACTGTAGACAGCGCACCCCCCATTTGCACCCATTGTGACGCGTTCAGCCATAAGGCACACACATGCTCCACCAAGGAGGGCATCACCTTCCAAGAGCACCCCTCAGCGGCCATGGCCAGCAGAGAGGCGCACTACAAACCAACTGCAAGCACCAAAGAGGCTTTCCCGTGGGGAGCACAAGGCTGCTACCTACTGGTAAAATCTATTTCCCCACAAGAGCAGAAGAAGGCCAAACAGGCCTGCAGGGCCGCAGCCAAGGAAGCGGCCAAAGTCACCACCTCTATCCCACACTCCCAACGCCAGGAGGACATCAAAACCTTTGCAGCAGAAGCAACTCGGGAATCCATCAACCAATCAGACTGAGAAGCCCATGCCAACTGGGCCACCCAATCTGAGGATCCAATAGGTGACTCAATCTCACCCGATTTTTGCAACCAAGCTCCAGTTGAAATTGACTTGGGGTCCAACCTACCTGAAAATTTTTTTGACCCAATCATTGGTGCACCAAACTCATCTGCACTGCAAAAATTTGTATGATGTCGGGGAAACAAAAAGTGAGGGCAAAAGCCAACGCAAACCTTTCTGCTAAAATCAACAAAATTACCAATAGCGTTGCTGCAAACACCCATGCTGCTGTGAAGGCCCGTGGGGATCTAGAGGAAGCTAGTGGGCCTGGGTGCCCACCCCTTGCACCTAAGGTGCAGTGGGGGAAACCTTCACTTTAGGGACGTTGAATATCGCCAGACTCAAGGCCTCACCGTCCCAGGCTAGGAAACTGAGTTTTTTACAAAAAAATTTACCCATAGTATCCTGGCCATCTGAGAGTCCCACTGTCCGCAAGGTTCCGAGGATGCTTGGAAAACCATGCTCCTCCCATCCCTATCCTTTTGGTCAGAGCACTGTGGGGTGCTAGTTCAGAAAAACAATTTTTTCAAATTTTATCATAAAAATTCTTCCAATGGCCAAGTCCTCATTGTCACTTTCTTGTAGGCTGACGTGGCACATGCTATTGTCAACATCTATGCCCCAACCTGTGCACAAGAGCGCTGAGAATTTTTCTCATTGGTCAAATCCCTCCCATTACCCCCAGACCCTTTTGTGGTCAGCGACATGAACTGTTGGCTAAACACGCCCACGGACCGTTGGCCTTCCTCCTCCCACGCCCCTCAGGGTCACGTAGAACTTCGCGTTCTAAAGGCCACCCTTGGGTTAATGGATGCACTGCCACGGCGAGCCCCGCTGCTAGAAAACATGATGCGCCCCCACGTTCACAGTGGCCAATTAAGGTCCATGACCCACATCGACCTTATCCTTACACCAGCAAAATTTCAACCTCAAATTTCCCACTTCAAAACAACAAAAATTGAATTCTCCAACCACCAGCTGGACTCAATAACCTACCACCTACCTGTCACAGTGGCTAAGGCCCCACATTGGTGCAAACTCCGCCCTCCTGAACTTGTGTCACTAGGATTTTCCACTTGGGTGGAATCAGCAACTTTGGCAAAAAAGAGTTTGTTGCACCATTTTGTGTGGACCCCATATCCACATGGGCAGCCTTCAAAGAGGATACCATCCACCACTCTCGCCACCTCTCCTCCCAACGCTCACAAGCCACATCAGCCATCATTTCGCGCTCTGGAAGAGTTGGCACACCTGGAGTCCAACATCCCAGCTACAGGATACAGCCCTGCAAGGGGCTGGAAGTGGGCAGAAGCAGCTACCCACCTCAACGCGCTCAAAAGGCAACACAAACATTGGGTTTGTGTTCAGTACAGGGCCAAATGCATTACAGAAGGTGACAAGTGCACCACATATTTTTTTAAAAAAATTTTCGCACCACACCAGAGCATGGCCTGCACACAGGTGCGAAGATCAAATGATTCCATCGCGGATACGCCAGCTGAAGTGGCAATCAAAATACAAAAGTATTACTCTGAGTTATACCAATCCAATCCAATTCAGCTGGCCAAAGTGGCGGAATTTTTTGACTGAACCCACATCTGCACCATTTCCCAATACCCGGACATAATGAATTTGATTACTCTGAATGAACTATGGACAGTCATCCGCGGTGCACCAAACTGGAAATGCTCAGGCCAGATGGCATTCCATATGAATTCTACAAAAAGTACTTCAAATATTTATCCCTACTGCTGCTTGCCTCACTTAACCAGAGCCTTCTGGAAAAGCACCTCCTACCAGGAGGACAAGAGGCCTTCACCTTCACACTCTTTAAGAAAGGGGACAAGCTTAGACTTAGCCAACTGGCGCCCCATTTCTTTAACTAACACGGATACAAAAATTTTAATAAAAATCATGGCTGACCGTTTAGAGATTGTAGCATCTGCCACATCTCCACAGAACAATTTAGTTTCATACCCAGAAGGTCGATTTGGGACAACGTACACTCTGTGGCTAACGCATGCCAGTCCACAGCCTCTGGGGCACTAGTATTCTTGGACCAACAGAAGGCCTATGATAGAGTAAACTGGGAATACCTCAGGGCCTGCCTCCACCAATTCCGCTTACCCCCTCGCTTCATCAACTGGGTAATGCTGCTCACGGAATCTGCAACAATGGCAGTGCGTGGCCCTGGCTTCCTAACGGAAGTAGTCCGCCCTCAAAAGGGCTTGCGACAAGGGGACCCCCTTAGCCCACTCTTATACAACTTCAGCCTTGACCCACTACTTTGAAACGTGAATGCCCAACTCACTGGGGTCCATGTGCCAGGCCAAGCCCCAGTCAAGATGATGGCGTTTGCAGATGACTGTGTGGTTGGGGTGCCTAATAATAAAGATGCACGCGCACTTGAAGCTCTCATCCAGGAGTATTCCCTGGGTAAGTAATGCTGCACTAAACGCTTCCAAAACTGAAATCATCCTCCTTGGTCGGTATCAAACCTGCTGGGCCCCAGTGACCAGTGCCCAGCCTGGCCCATCTGCTCGCACATGTGCTCGTCCTCCCAGCTCACCCCACACCACCCCACTGGTGCTCCCCTTCATGCCACGCCCTACCATAGGGCTGGTCCGCCATCTGGGCGTGTGGGTGGAGGCAGGCGGGTACGCATCAGCAGTAATGGAAAGTTGTATTCTAGACAACGTGACAAAGCGCATCGCCTCCCTCAGAGCCCACCCTACTTCCCTTACTGGCAGGGTTGTTTTAGCCAACTCTATGCTCCTCTCCAAAGTCTGATTTGGAGCTCACGCCATCCCCTTCTCCCCAAGCTTTTTCAAATCCTTGTATGCCCTTCTGCAAGGATGGATCTGGTCAGGCCGCCCACCACCAGTATGGCTAGAGGTCATGTTTGGCCTCATCATCATGGTGGCATGGGCCTGCTTGACTTCAAAGCCCATGCTGCCAAGATCCTGGGCACCTAGATTGCGGCCATCACCACCCCTACGCTCCCCTCCCAACACTGGTCCCGCGCAGCCTGCTCCAACTTCTCCCGCGCCTTGGGCCTTAACAACCCATTGAACCTCATTCATGATGAAATATCTGGCTTCACACCCATCGGCCACAGGTCCTCACGGACTAAAACCCACTACAAACGAATCCTTCTCTCCATGTGAGCACTGAGTGAGAATTCGTATTAGTGGACACACAGCCCAGAGAGGCCGCCCCTCCTCAGTTCACACAAGAGGTACAGGGGCTACCCATCCAAGATGGCGTGATCAACACACGGCTATGTCCTATCCAGGGTGGACTACCTGGACATGATGGACATCCCTTACTCCATAGAGACCAAAAGACTATCTGGAAATACGCACACCATCCTCTGTTGCAGCCTCAAATCCGTTCCCATGTGGCGCTGCCTGAGGTGGGTGTACCATATGACTGAGCGCTCTAACGCTTTACACTCATCCTGCATCGTGTGTGGCCAGTATGGAACACTGTTCCACCGCCTGGAGAAGTGTCCTACCTCTAAAGTGATATGGCGCGAAGTTCAACGTCTACTCAGCCAGGATCAAACACATCCCTTCAGTCTGTCAAGAGATATGTTTGCTTTATCAATAGCCTCCCCTACCACCCTCCCTTTCCATGCTTTGGTGGTTGCAATCGCCATGTGGACTATCCACACGATTGTCTTGGATGCCATCGCAGGCTCCACCCCCACCCTCCCAGAAGCTGTCCACAGATTCCGGTCTCATTTGGTGGACCACTTTCAGGTGTGGATGTTTGAATACCTCCCACCGCGTCACTGACAGCTGGTCTCTTCCTGGTTCCCAGCTTGGTTCATCAAATCAGACCCTTTCCTCCACACGTGTTCAATAGTGGCTACGGCCTCCTTCACACGTCCCCTCCCCTCTCCCCCATAATGTTCCCGCTGGCAACAAGAGATAGCATTGCTTCTCTGGGGTGCCTTCCTGTTCTAAGCTTTGTTTCTTTTGGGTCAAATTCAGAAGTGTCCGTCCCATGGTCAGCCTTCCTCACAATAAATTTAAAATTTATAGTACTTCACGAGCTCTTTTCTTCTATTGAGTCATCAAAGATTTTTATTTGTATGTATGGAGTGGACTAGCATCAAGGATGCATCTTTTTGCTCCTTCCTTGTGGAGTCCACCTTAAATAAGATTAGAATTTGTGCATGCATTGTACCACAATCTTAAGATCAATGGTCTTTCTTCTCTGTGTCAGCTTTTGTATAACTTGTTGAACTAGAAACTTTTTTAGCTTTATTAACTTAGATTAATGGCTTAATTCTTTTTCCATCTTTTTCTGATCTGAGAGTTCTCATATTCTCTAAAAGGTCTTTGTGTTTAATAACAGCTTAGGTGCATCTCACTTAGACCAGCCCACTGTGAACTATAAACGCTGCATATAGGACATTACTTTACATGTACTGAATTTATATAATTTATGTTCAGTTTAAAATTATGCTTTACAGTTCTTAAAAATGCATCACACATAAAGACTCATTAAATACTTTTAGTATATGTCACAGTTAAGACAAGTGGTGAAGTTATAAAAGAATTTATTACTTTGTTATTGTCCTAAATTCACCTCTATTTTGAATTTTGTTCTTTTAGAAAATACTGTTAGTACATCGATGAATCCCCCACTTGGGTTGGGACCATCTAGTACTAAAAAAGAAAATACTGTTAGTATTGCTATAGTTTAAGTCTATCAGTGACAATATCATGAAATCTATCACTATACTGTTAAATTAAGTATGAAATCTGTTGTTAAGGATGCTTCACTCATAGCAAAATTTTAACTTGGTGGAATGAGGATATAAGTTAAACATATCTCATTTAGTTAATTAAGCTTATGATCATAGGAGAGCAGTTCATACGGGAAAAGTAGTTTTCTTAAAGATTACAAAGATTAGAATTTTGGTATTATTTATCTCTAAATTTGGTGCAATTCTTATAGGGTACATGGCATCTGGCCATATACTTGTTGACTTGACTTAAACTAATAATCATGCATTTACTATTCTATTGTTTGAATAATTATGTGAATCAATGAAAAACCATCATCAGCACCATCAGGAAATTATTGATAGTGCTTTATAAATTTTTATACATATTAAAAAAAGAACAAAAACTATATTTTTTTAAAGTCTACATTTATTAAAAACTTCAACTATAAAATTTAATCTTATTTCCAGAATTCTAGATAAGGTAAGTATATACCATTTTTTGTCATTCTGTAGGACACTTGTTATCTTTCAAAGCAACAATATTTTATGTTGAAATCATTAGATAACCTTTAATAACTAAATTTTGAGAGTAAAATTTCTGCTATGACAAGAATCTATACCTCTATAGATCCCTGTTGGGATTTCAGTATGCCCACATTACCCAGCTTAATCAACTGTAATAAATCTGCTTATCCACTAAGGGATGAGACCTGCAAGTGGATGTGGGAGTTACCTTTGCATATGAAAGTTATTGTTTGGTGAATATTTACTAATGAATATATATTATTACGCCAGGTTTTGATTATTCTGGTTTACCAATGTTTTGTCAGGGATCATCCCTGACAATAAACTGGTCATTTAAGTATCAATTTCATTATTAATACTTTCATTAATATGTATGAGCCAAATGGAGGTTGTCATTGATTGCTTAAGGGATTTATTGGTTAAAAGGTAGTTAATGACGCCTCTGATAGGAACTTGCAAGTTAACTTTTTAGGTAGCGTGACCTAATGTATATGGAAAAACCCATTACCAAAGCAGTGTGCTAACTTAATAAGAGAAACGCTGAGGTTGAGTATAGGATTATGAACACACCTTTTAATTCAACCCAGAAAAGGGCACATTTCTAGTCAATGGAGGAATTTGACTAGATTGTTGAGGAAGATTATTGTTGGATGCGACTTTGGAGGGTCAATTCATCAGCAATAGCTGCCGTTTCCTATTGGGGCGCTAACTGAAGAATTGGGCACCAGATTCCTCAATATATTCACTTGTATTTTATTTTAATAAAGCAAACTTAGATACTTAGACACAAAAAAAATTTTATAATTTAGATTGTCATACATTTAGTGTATATTTCACTCTTGGGAATAGAGTTTAGTTTAAGATATCCTTTGTCAAATTTATTGCTGTCAAGATATCCTCAAACTCTGAATTGAGTTAAAAGAACACCTGAACATAATACTAGGTCAAATTCTACCAGAAGAAAGAGTCATAGGGAGAAGTTTCCTTGTAATGAAGAAATATCTTCAAGGATTAGAAGAACATGCACCATTATAGCGTTGGACTTGATATTCACCTTGGCTTGAGAAACTCAACAAGGCAATAGTCTTGATCCTATCACCAACACATCTAATTAATTAATATCAACCATTTATACAACGCACATATCAAAAACCTTTACAGTTAACTGGAGAGCTTTAGCGACACACAACTGATAGTTTACATTTAATACTCATTTTTAAGAGTAACTAGCTCTCAGAAATTAACGTTTTCTGCTCAATAATGGTTTAATTTAGTTTCAAGCCAAATTTTATAGAAGACAATATCATGAATGTCCTGAAAGAACGAACTTAAGAAGCGTTAGACGGAACTAGAAACTGTTATAAAAATGTGCTGAACTTAGTGGCACAGGCTGATCTCACTAATTATGGAAGAGAGAGTAACAAAGTCCAAGGAGTAAATTGAGAAAGTAGGAAAAGTCAATTGTGATTTTTATAAGAAAATCTCTTCATTGAAGCGGAAGGATACCAAATCAATTAAGAATATGTGATTTCAGAAAAAGAAATGATAAGCATATATTGAATGCTCATGCTGGATTCAAAAAAACATGGCGTAAATATAAAACGCATAACAGAGCTCAAAAATTACAAGCGTGATTGCACCAAGATGGAGGCAAACAAAGCTGTCAATAATATGCGCAAAAATCCTGTTGGGAAGGCATAACCACCAAGAAATATGGCTGGATCTTTCGCTGAAATTTTTGAGGATGACTCCCAAAGTTACACCTTTTTAATAGTATAGTTACCAGACAGGATTCTTCTACCAGAAGAGTGAAAGAAGGATTTTAAACATGCTAAAATTACCCACATTTCACTGGAATAATGCACCAGCGTTTTCCAGCCTATTTGAAATGATGATGTTCAGATATGTCGATTAACAGAAGGCAGTAACTGTGATGAAATGCCTTGACACCAATTGCCAAAAACTGGTGTTGCCTAATATTAACGTAAAAATTGGACTTAAAGAAATGGTAAAAATGTTATTATGACTGAGTTTGGTAGTCCTACACAGATGTCCAACCGTAAACAGGAGCTTATGGGTATTTAATTCAGAAAGGATAAAGCCCTATCAGCTTTTAATAAACTGTTAAACCAGAAATCGCAAATTCTGGCCAGTATAAAGTATTATCAGATTTTGATGCACAAATCACACTGCAAGTGTCTCTTTGACCCTACAAAAACTTGGATCGCATTATAGCTTCAACTCTTGTAACACAGATATCCACGTTGCATATACTATATCATTTAAAGATGCTAGAAGCAAACTACAAAGCACCTAATCATATCTTTAATGCCATTCCTGATAGAAATCAGAATAAAGTTAAACTCGCTGAGCCCAATAAAGAACAACAGAATTGAGTTGTAATAGGAAACAAAATTAAAGCACCAAAATGAGCGGACAGACTCAGATCCTCTGCCACCATTATGAAAAACCTGTTCATGTAAAAAATCAATGTTGGTAAAAAGAAAATAAGGTCAAGTACTCTGGTGCAGGATAAAGTGAAGGAAACTGGTCAAGAGTTGGGAAAAAAAACTTACAATCTAGATAGGGAGCAATCTAACACTGAAATTAAACCTTTTCCACCTGGTATGAATGAAGATAACCTAAATCCCCCATATTTATTTGTAGTTGAAGACACACTTGGTCCGCTCTACCAGGTGGCTAATTTGGATGTAAATGCAATTACCTGAGCAAAGGCAAAGGGGATAGACCCCAAAAATTTGAATGAAGTTGATAGATCATATGCTCATCAGCTGGCTTAAAAAGATCAGGTCTGCTGAAAGTATGGAAAAAACTCAAGATGAGACTTATAAAGCAAACATTTATCTCCCTAATTGTGCATATTAAGAAATCCTTTCCTGATTGAACTGCGCAATTAATTCATACTTTAGTTTTGGTGAATAATGCTGCTAATTAATCATTAAACACTTTACACAAAACTCTTAGTGTATATATGCAGACATTATAGTCAATTGAGTAAGGGTATAGGTGATAATTGACAGTAGAGCGCCAATTAATACTGTTTCAACTAAGTTGGGGAAATAAATGAAGATTTCGCCAGGGGAGCTAGGTAGGGTAAGCTTGGGCCTTCACATGGCATGACCGAGGAAAGCTCATGGAAACATGGGTGAATAGCCAACACCAAAACCCAGAGAGGCACCGTAGAAGGGTCCTGTAATGGCCTGGATGAGGTGTGGGATGGAAGCTAATGACTGTAATCCAACCTGTTCTTGCGGGTGTTTCCACTCTCATTGGGGGGTGAAATATGCGCAGGAAGGGGGAGGCAAAAGTTGGGCGTATTATCTGTCGCATTACTTCCCTATGAGGTGGGGCGCAGAAATAGCAGAACTTAGTAATAAGGGTGGGGTAATCCTGATTTGCTGGGATTAGATCACATGTATACAATAGTCACCGCGGTTTTCTAGGTTATACTGAAATCTGGATAGCAGCTAGTAGTTTATGTGGGCTTACACTGGTGCAGCAAATGGTGAGAGCACTCACGTACCAAATTTATGGACTGAACCAAAAGGGCTGCAAGGTTCCCGCACAAAAAGGGCCTGGAGAGCAAACTTCGTCACAAATTTTAAACTGGAGAGACCAACTCTATTAACAAATCAACAGTGGGGTGGCCCCTGCTTCACAGAAGTCCCTGGTCTTCTTTGCAGAGGTGGTTAATAGTGTATTTGAGGTTAAAACCAAGCTTTTTGAAGCGGTTAACTCTGTCCCCTTCAAGAATCTGATGGCGAGCATGGTTGAAAGCCTCAAGAGGGTCCACACCATGGAAGTGAAGACTAGGTGGTCAAAAGAGTACTCATGGTCAAGGTGACTTAAAGTGTGTGGTTCACCCCAATCCATATTTCACGTTTGGCTCCTGGGTTGAAAATTATGACCTTCCAGTTTAAGCTTTAAAAGGAACAGGTTTTGACTGCCTTTTTGAGCATGAAGAATGAGGAGGCTGTATGTCTTGACATCGACATGGAGAATGGAAGGTTCGTTCTGGGGGATGTACTACCTGTGATCACTAGAGGGGCCATGATGTTTCAGGTGAAAGGTTTTACAAAGTGATATCCTTTAATGAGAACAAGCTGGTAAAGAGCTTGAAGCAGAAGGATGGTAGCTTGAATAAGTTCATTGTGGGATATGGGGACTGGGCTTTGAAGGGTAAACTTTCAAAATAATACGGAGAGCTGCCTCATTCAGTCACTGTGGGGACCTGGAGTGTCCATGTGGTACCTCTGGACAGGTGCTTCTTATGTAGTGCGAAGGGGCATGTCAGAGCCAAATGTCCTCAGGTTTAACCTCCTGCGTCAGTGGTAAAGCCAGATGGCCTAGCACGAGGGTGCCAGCAATGGTGCCCTCAGAGAATGATAAGTTGGCTCTCCAGAAGGCGTCGGAGAAGCTGACTGAGTTGTCAGCCAAAGCAAGGGAGGACGCAGCAGCCGGAAACACTTTGGAGGCAGTGAACAAGGTGCTGAAATGTGCCAGAAAGGTCAACAATGAGTTGAAGCAGTCCTGGAAGGTGTGGGAAGCTGTTAGACTCAAATAGAGCTAAGTGGCACTTTGTCCCAATCTGAAAAGGACATTTTGGAAACGACTGCTTCCCAAATATATTTGAAAACCCCATCACTCAACCATGTAAGAGGTGGGCGACCATTAGGGATGTGGGTGGGACAGAGCACGCGAGTCTTATAGGGGAAGGGTGGAGGTGAGGGAGGTGTTGCTTAATATCAATAGTGGGCCAATACCTTATAACCTAATGCCTCCCAGCAAAAGTGGAGGGTCTATTGAGGACCCTGGTAATGATAAGATTCCGAAGGATGCTGTGACTGAGCAGCCACCACCACCTGCCCAGTCTAGTACTGGAAAAGGGAGGAAGAAACGTGGTCCCACACAAACCAGCTGAGGTGGAAGAGGATGGGGACCCACCAGATCCTGACAACAAACCTTTTTGGTTTCAAACCTATGGCAATCATGGTTGAATTTGATAATGCGCGAGGTTCTGAATAGACTCAGGCAGCGGCAGCGGGTGAAACAATGATTTCAATAACATGGGATAGATATTGATTCCTCACTGAGACTAAGTCCAAACCTGGGGTGAAAGAGGACTGGACTTTCCAGTTTCCTCTGAAGCAATCATCTTACTCTCACTTAGTGAATTGTCCAAACTCAGACTCGCTCTTAGGGGAGGGAAAGAGGGAGGAAAAGAAACCAAAGGGGTTTTTTTGATCTGGTGGGCGGACAAGGTCAAGGTGTTGGATAAAAAGGTATTGTTTCCTGGAAGATCAGTGGCAATAATGACACTGTTTGAAGAGAAATCAATGTTTGGTTTATCGGCATATATGCGCTCAATTTTGGGTCTGAAAGAAAGCCTTCTTCCAGAAAGTCAGCCTGAGGATCTAGGAGGAAGGCATCAGGGGGTCTGTAGTGCTGGGGGGAGACATGAACTGTATCTGCTTTAGGGATATCAGTGTTGGGGCTTCAGGAAACTGGAGTTCTGATCCTGGAGCCCTTGAGTTGGCTAGTTTAACGGTCAACCTTGGCCTACAAATGTGTGGAGAGCGAGCTGTGATAAGGAGGGGGAGAATGGGTGGAATCACGTTCAGGGGGGATCATTTCTCCTGCATTGACATTGTGTCAGTGTCCCAGCCTCTACTGATTCACTGAAAGTTGATATTTTAAAATCATGATCCAGGTGTTTCAGACCACAGGCCCCTTGAACTGCAGATCAGTGACTCACAGGTTGCTTCTGCAGGGAAAAGGATCTGGAGACTCAACCCCGAACTCCTGAAGTGGATTCCACCTTAGGAATCATGAGGATGAGAGTGAGGTGGTGGAGAAGCCAGATTTTAGGGAAGCCAGATGCACCAGTTAAATGGTTGCAGATGGAGGCTGATCTCAAGATGGCTTGTGAAATCTTTGGGAGGCAGCTAGGGGCCATGCATTCGAGGTATGAAACTTTGGAGAGGAGCTTCAAGAGTACCTGCAAGCAAGCTGCTGTCATGGGGGCATCTGCCTAAATGGCTAAGGCTGAATTGTATGTGAAATTGATGGGAGCCTTCATTTGAATCGCCTCAAACAAAGAAAGTCTAGATGGGATGAGGATTCTAACAGAGATGTGGCTCTACTCTGCAAGGCAGTAGGAGCATTCAGACCCTCAGCAAGGATCTTGTCACTTTGTGATGAGTGAGTTGAGGTTAAGGATGCAGCTCTCATGGCTGAGGTGGCCAAGTCCTACTATGAGGACCTTTATGGACCCTCTGAGAATGACCCAGAGGCATCCAGAGTACTCACAAGCGGACTGGGGGTACTGCCGAAAAAAGATTCAGCTGCAACTATGTAGCAGGATCTGCAAGTCAGAGGTGTCAGATGCCACCTGCAAAGGAAAGAATGGAAAGGCTTTCGGGAAGGATGGGTTGATCCTTGAGATCAAGTTATTTTAGGCAGAAATGTCTGATATGCCTGCTGAGCTCTACAATCACCTCCTAGTCTCTGGTGCAATTGAGCCGGCGTTTTTGAAAGGCATGGTGGTGTTGCATAAGAAGGGCAATCCCTCCCTCATGGGGAACTATTAGCCTTTGACTCTGATTAACGTTGACTATAAGATCTTAAGGAAGATCTAACCAATCGACTAAAGGGGATTGTAGTGGAAGTTGTTGAAAAAGTGTAGAATGGGTTTATCCCAGGACGCTCAATTACTGACAATTTGATGCTGCGTCACCTGATAGAAGAGTGGTCAAGTAAACATATAACCAGAGGGTGTGGCTACTGTTTCTTGATCAAGAGAAGGCATATAATTGGTTCAATTATGAGTTTAATGAGAAGTGTTAAGTAGGGTTGGAATCAAGCATCATTTATTGAGACTGCTTATGTCAGGTAAATCCTGTCATTAGTGGAATTCCTGAGATTATAGATATTGTTAGTCAGATCAATATGATATGTGATGAAGTTAGATCGAATATTTGCATATCAAATTAGTGATTGTAGTGAAAATATTCGATTAATCATTTAAATTACTTCATTTGAAATAGTATTTAGTCAATTAATCGCACCAAACGAATTTATGATGAGACTAAGCCGATTCCCATTGCCTTTCAAAATCACATGCAAGTTGCAATCCCATAAGCTCCAAAGAAGAATATTGCACTGTTTAAAATCAATTAGGCTTAGGTAAGTTTAGGAAGTTGGATGGTATATAAAACCAAGGCATTCATTTGGTTAATCTTTGCGGTCAATAAAATTATTCTTATAATGCAAACACTAATAAGTTTTTTAATAAAGTGTTATCATTACCAATCTACCACCCCAGCCTACAAGAAACTCCCTTCCAACTTTCCCTTTAAAGCCATGTCTTTAAGCAACTCCCATACCAGCTTACCCACCATTCCTTATACCTGGACACCTCTAGTTTCCTTGTCATACTGGGCTAAACCCCTTGGTTATGCTAACTAATAGTTAGCTACCCCCAACCAGGTCAGTAGTACACCAGTCACTGACAAGTTGACCGTTACTATTTACAATAAATATCCTACCGCGTTTTTTATTGGGGGCTTTGATATATGCCTTGTTGATGGGAAGTTACCAATTGCTGGTGCGGATGTTTTCCCCAGTAAAGAAAGATAAAAGAACTTATAAAGGAGCATTAGACCCAGTCAAGTGCAGACAGTTAGTGTGGCCAACCATACACCTATGACTTACCCTATAGTTCCCTTGCTTAAGAAATTATCTTTAGCTGAAGTGAAAGAAGGTCTTACGTTGTTGGGGAATATTTTAAAGCTTATCCTGAGACCTATTTAGATGATGCACGGAAAATTATGGAAGTGGGTTCACAAAATACTGGTGATGCGCTGAGTTGGTTTATAAGTAACCTAGAAGAGAATGATAATGTGTGCACTAAATATGAGGAATTCAAAAGTCAATTGTTAGCAGCAGCAACCCACACTAACACCAGATTAGAGTCAAGGATAGCCTTGATGAATTTTCAGCAAGAAAGGGAAAACTGTTGAGGTATATATAAAGATGTTCCTGGATATCTTTCAGATGACAGAGTTAGATGAAGAAATGGGAGCACTTTACTTCAGACAAGGGTTAGGAAGCCGCTTAGCAGATTTATCAGACATCATCCCACCACACTGCCATTAAAAAAGTTATTGATATCACACAGAATCTAATGGTGAGTGTTGGAGGACCAGAAGAATGCTGTATTCAAGGGAATTACAAGAAGAGAAACCCCAGACCATCGTTTCTTCATTAAAGAATGATACTCAGTCTTATCCATTATAAAGTGTGAACTTACATGTTGGAAAGAAGTGTTTGAAAACTATGAATTTGCTGGACAGTGGGGCCTCACGGAACTTCATCTCAGAGCATGCAGTGAAAATTCTGGGCTTGCATGAAAAGAAACCTTTTATAAAAGTAACCTTAGGAACTGATGAACAAAATTTAGCTTAACGCTGCTCATGTCACATTGACTTGAAGTTTGGGGTAATTTATATGAAAGTTGAGTTTCGGGTCCTGCGTAGTTCACCCCATCCTGTATTATTGGGTAGCCTTGGTGAACACAGGTTGAAATCCAGCACAATTATGGACGGAACTCTATCCTAATTAAGCTAAAGGATAAGCTCCTTAAGTGTGTGTTAGAAGAGCATAAAGGTTTGGACATGTCCACAACTGTAAATAAGGTTGGTTCATTGGAGCCTTGCAAAGGAAAGATCCCTGAATATCTCACAAAATTGGCTTCACTTTTTGGAGAGGAGGAGGCTAAGCAACTACCAGCTCATGGATCCTTTGATCACGCGATTGATTTACTAGAAGGGAAGCAGCCCACCCATAAACATATTTATAGTTGCAATAAGAGGGAACAAATTTCCCTGAGAGAATATCTGGATACAATGCTTGAGAAGGGGTTCATACGGGTTTCCCGCTATCCCTGTTCATCACCCTTGTTGTTTGTTAGTAAAAAGGATGGTGGACTACGGCCATATATAAACTACCAGAGGCTTAATGATATAACCATAAATAACTGGTATCCCTTACCTGATGCTGATCACTTGAGTGACCAATGGTCTGGAGCTAGAATCTTTTCCAAAGTTGACTTGAGGGATGCATTCAACCAGATACGGATAAAAGAAGGTGATGAGTGGAAAACAGCGTTTAAGACACAATTTGGGCTATTTGAGTATCTGGTGATGCCATTTTGGTTGTGCATCGCACCTAGTACATTTCAACAAATAAATAAATATGGTGCTGTGTGGCTATCTGGACCACTTCTGCGTAGCCTACCTTGATGAAATTTTGATCTACAGTAAGACGCAGAAGGAACACTTACTGCACTTGAATTTGGTCTTTGAACAACTTGGAAGGTACAACTTGCATGTGAAGCTATCAAAATGTGAGTTTGCACAGGAGGAAGTTGAAGTTCTTGGTTATGTTGTGGGCAGGAATGGGTTCACCATGGCACCTAGCAAAGTGGATGCCATCACATCTTGGCCTACACCTAATAGCTGGAAGGATGTTCATAGTTTCTTAGGATTGGCAAATTTTTGTAGGAATTTTATCAAAGACTTTTCTTCTATTGCGTTACCCTTTCCACGGATTACATCAGAGTGTTCCATATAAATGGTCTTAGGCAGCGGAAAAATCTTTTTATGACTTGAAGGCTGCCTTTGTTTCTTCACCTGTGTTGGCAATGCCCAATGATGAAAAGCCCTTTTTGGTTGAGACTGATGATTCAGGATACGCTCTTGGGGGGTTTGTTACAGAAGGGGATGATAGTAGGCTGCATCCTGTAGCCTACTATTTTAAGAAATTCATCCCAGCGGAATGCAACTATCCTATCTATGACAAGGAAATGTTGGCTGTTGTTCAATGCCTCAAACATTGGCGCTGGTACCTGTGTGTGGGGCAAAGTACCCAGTGAAAGTTTTTACAGACCATAAAAACTTGACTTACTTTTTTACCCCAAGGCAATTGAACCAGCGTCAGGCACGATGGGCACTTACTCTGGCGGATTATGACTTAGACATTGGTTACAAACCTGGGAAAATTAATTTGGTTCCAGATTCCTTAAGCCGGCGTCCTGACATGATCCCTAAAGAGGGGGAAATTACCAAGTTTAATACACAGGTGCTTCTGAAGACCAAGGATCCCGCTGCATAATTATCTCATCTTATGATAGTGGGCCGTGGAGATGAGATTTTGGATGTTCAAAATGATGATGCTTTCTGTCAGAATTTGAAGAATGATCTCATTCAAAACTTAGACAGTGTGTGGTACAAAAAGGGTTACTTGTTAAAGGGTCAGTTAGTATTCTGGAAAGGTTTTTTTATGTGCCAGAAGGACCTTTGAGATTGGATGTCATGCGCGAGCACCATGATGTAGGCATTGCAGGACACCCTAAGAAGAATAAAATGATCCAACTGATTCAGAGAACTTACCGATGGCCTGGTCTTAAGGGGATGTCTTAAAATATGTGGCAGGATGTGAGGTCTGTGGGCGCACCAAGGTTCGTAGAGGACTTCCTGAAGGACAATTACAGCCATCGTCAATCGCACAAAAGCCATGGGAGTCAATATCCATGGATTTTATAGTAGAGCTACCCGTTCCCAAGTATTCAATGCAGTGTTGGTGGTGGTAGATAGATTTACTAAAATGGCTTATTTTATCCCAACTACTATTAATGACACGACTAAAGAGATAGCTCATCAGTTTTTAAGAAATGTATTCCTGCATCATGGTACTCCCAAGGAGGTGATCTCAGACAGAGGGCCTCAATTCACATCAAATTTTTGGAAACAGCTCCTTAATGGACCTTGGAATCAAGAGATGTTTATCCACTGCATACTATCCGCAGACTGATGGACAGACTGAAAGAGTTAATCAGGTGCTGGAGCAGTACCTGAGATGCTATGTTAATGCAGAGCAGGACAACTGGGTTGAGTTGTTGCCTATGGCCCAGTTCTGTTATAACACTCTAGATCACTCTTCAACTAGAATGTCACCGTTCAAAGCTAACTATGGGTATGATGTGAACTGGGAACCATTACCATCTGTTGAAGCGGATAACCCCCTGGGAGAGAATTTTTACAAAACATTCATCAAACTCATGCACTTTGCTTAGCTAATCTGAACCGAGCAGTACATACTTACAAAGACTTTGCAGATAAGAAGAGTGTGCCTGGTAAGGCGTTGGAAGTAGGTAGCCAAGTTTACCTGGATGCTCGAATTATTCCTTTGGATGTACCATGTCAGAAACTTACCCATCAGCGCATAGGGCCATACAAGGTCACAGAGGTTATAGGAAAGGTGGCTTACCGTCTTTAATTGCCTGAAGGTTGGAAAATTCACAATGTATTTCATCGCTCCCTCTTGCACAAAAAAGAAGGAATCTCCCTACCACACCAGAAAGTCAAAGAGCTAGCACCACCACTGATTAAAGGTTCCCTTCCTGAGTATGAGTTGGAGGCTATTAGAGGGAGAAGAACACACCATGGTAAAGTGCAATATCTGGTTAATTGAGCTGGATACCTGCAGAAGAGAGAACTTGGGAGCCTGAGGAGAACTTAAAGAATGCAGGCAGCTATTAAATAAATGGAAGAAGAAGGCCTCGCAGGTAGCTTCAGCCTTGGTGGGGGATGATGTCAGGGTAAGTCCTGACATTAATGGAATTCTGAGATTATAGATAATATCAGTCAGATCAATATGATATGTGATGAAGTTAGATCGAATAATTGCATATCAGGTTAGTGATTGTAGTGAAAATATTCAATTAATCGTTTATTTACTTCATTTGCAATAGTATTCAGTCAATTAATCGCACCAAAACGAATTTATGATGAGACTGAGACGATTCCAACTGCCTTTTTAAAATCACATGCAAGTTGCAATCACATAAGCTCCAGAGAAGAATAGTGCACTGTTTAAAATCAATTAAGCTAAGGTAAGTCCAGGAAGTTGGATGGTATATAAAACCAAGGCATTCATTTGGTTAATCTTTGCGGTCAATAAAATTATTTTTATAATGCAAACACTATTAAGTTTATTTAATAAAGTGTTATCATTACCAATCTACCACCCCAGCCTACAAGAAACTCCCTTCCAACTTTCCCTTTTTAAAGCCATGTCTTTAAGCAACTCCCATACCAGCTTACCCACCATTCCTTATACCTGGACACCTCTAGTTTCCTTGTCATACTGGGTAAACCCCTTGGTTATGTTAACTCATGGTTAGCTACCCCCAACCAGGTCAGTAGTACACCAGTCCCTGACAGCCTAAAACGATTTATGGGGAAGTATCATCAGTTGTCAATATCAATGGGGTTCTCTCCCATCCTTTTAAGTTGTGTAGGGAGTGCGTTAGGGAGACTCTATCTCCCTTGTTGTTTGTTCTTGCAATATAGACCCTTTCAGTGGATCTGCGAAAGTTGGACTGGAAGAAACTTACCGTCAATGGCGAGGAGTACTCTCATTTAATGTTTGAGGATGATACATAGATTAAAATTTTGTCAGAGGAGGAGAAGGTGGTGATGAACATTCTGAAGATGTATCAGATCTCAAGAAATGCAAAGGTCAATCTGTCAAAATCCAGGGCTTGGCCCATTGGCAGAACAGTGACGTTGGGTGTAGCACCAAAGAACTCGTTCCCCTGGATGGCAACAAGGGTGTAGTTTCTGTACCTCAGGTGCCCCATCCCTGGGCGGGCATCGCCGCACAAAATCTGGCCTAAACTTGGAGCTGACCTTAAAAAAGTGGCTTGGAAGTGGCAATGGCTCAACTAATTTTATTGGAGCAGGGCCATTGTCATAGCCACTTTTATTTTTTCCAGACTAAGGTACATTGCCAGATTTGTTCCACTGCAAGCATCTTCCATCAGAATAATACAGAGCTCAATCATTCAGTTTATTTGGCAAGGGTGTGCATCAAGAACCAGTTACTCAAACTTGTGTCAGGAGGTGAATAAGGGAGGCATTGGTCTTATTAACTTTAGGAGTATGATACAAGCACTTCAGCTGAAGTGGATCGCATGGGTCACTTGAAAGGAAAATCAATTTGTTGGGCTCCAATTTTAAGAGGACTACCTCTCTAAGGGTTGCACAGACAGTTCGAACAAGGATCTTAGTGTCATCTGGGGCATCAATCAAGGGGCCATTCCAAGCGCAGGGAACATACCAGGCTACTGGAACTATTACTTTAGAGCTTGGGCTGGTAGCAAGGGAAGATTGGAGGGTGGAGAGTGGACCATCAAAAGTATATGGGTGATTCCCCTTTGAGAGAGCTTGGGAATGGAGATGGAACCTCGTCTTCGCAAGGCCTTCAAGCACTATATTGGTGCGGTTCACTGGGGGACCTTCTTGATGGTGATGGCCAAAGAGTGCTTAGTGTGGAAGCAGCTAATAATGTTGCCAGTGCCTCCAAGGTGCTGGTAAGGAAGACATGGGATGTTGTGGAAGCAACTGAACTGCCTTCTTGATGGAGGAAAGCAATTCAATCTCTGGCTGCATTAGAGGCTGGGATAGCATGTTCAGAAGGTTCTGGAGGGCAGGATCGGCGGGTGTTCCCAAGAGGAAGAGAATTTTGGAGGTACCTCAGATGGGAACGCCTCTTCGTCATTTAGGACAGGCTCAAGGTTGAAGGTGCTAGTAGTGTCTGCCTCTCAGATTTCACAACCACCGGATTCCAGAAGTTACAAGACAGTGAGCTTTGCTTGACATACTTGTTCAGGATCAATTGAAAGTGTGACCTGGACTGATGGAGCTGTGGTGGGAGGAGGTTTAAGGGATGTTGTTTTATACCAGTTAAGAACTTTCACTTCCAACTCTGCAGCAACATCTTGGTCACTGGGGCAACTCTGCGTAAGTGGAGTAAGCATAAGATAATGATCTTCAGTATGCATGTAAGGTGTGAAGAGGGGAGGAGATGGCAAAGCACATCTTCACAGAGTGTCCAGAAACAGATGCTGTGTGGAGTAGTGTTCTCCTATGGTATGAAGCATATTAACCAGGGCGTAAGTTATCCTCTGGTCATTCGCATAGCCAGAAACCCTGACTGCGTATGCCCCTCCAAGACTGCTTGAAGACAAGGAAAGGTTCATAGTCTGGTGCACAATATGGGGGGAGGCAATTTATGGTCTATGGCTTTCCAGAAACCAGCGTTGCTTCCCTTCAGAAGGAATCCAGGCAACAAGCTCCATGGCCATAGTCAAGCGACAGCTAGAATTAGCCGTAGAAATCTATGAAAAGCTTCTTTCCTCAAGTAAGTCCAACTTTGGGAACATTCTGGTCTCATTACTTGCAGTAAGGAGTGGGTGGAATATCTCAGAAATGGCTGAGTGGCCTTTGTTGCCCATTATACAAAAATGGAGGAATATGTCAATTTTGTGGTGGTGAGAGCCACCCCACCCACACTCAGACCCACATCTGTGGTGCTTAGATTCGCGCAGCTAGTAAAGTGGGGAGAAGTACCCCAGGATTCATCCCACAAAGTTGCCTACATGCGGTGCCCTAACAGACACACAAAACTCAGAGATTTCGCTAGGCTAGAGCACCAAAAAGAGTATGAAACTGCTTGGCTGGATACCACAATATCTTTTAGAGCATATACTTCACTACCTCTTTGGTTTGGTACCTGGTGTTATTAGCTCACACATGATGTTGGTAAATCAAAATTACGATATAGTCATTAGGACAAATTCCTGAGAATGTATGTTTTGAGTTTGATTTTAAGGAAAATAACCTGACGTTTTTGATGCAAACCATGCCTGTGGTATATCAGAGTCATCTCCAAATGACATAAATGAGGGACTAACTGCAAGAATCATGCTGGTCGTTAGGAGGCCAAAAAGGTAAGGTTGGCAGGCCTTTCTGACCTCGAAAAATACCCTGGACCAAAGCTGGGTTAAGGCGAGATATGCTCAGGTTGGTCCTGATGATGTGCAAGAAGTTCAGCCCTGCGTTATAACAGGCGCGTTAAAACGAAATAGCTAAATGATCAATAACGATGGTATGCTTCAGTTGCTCAGTGAATGGGGTCTCAAAACCCATTTGATTTACGAAATTTACTGCTTGGTTCGACTATGCCTTCAATCAATTACTCAAGTTTAACAATTTTGAAGTATAGTCACTGTTGGGTAGAAGCGTGCACTTATTAGTGCACCTGGGCTTAGCACCACTTTCACTGATGAATGATTCCCCCATTTTGGTTTAAATGGTATTCTTTGATACCAACCTTCCTAGTTGGTTTTCTTCCTCCTTGATAAAAACCCCTATTTAGTTTACGTTTTATTTATGTTAACTCAGGCGAACCTGTGCGCAGATCTCTTTAGGGAGGTCTCATGCAACTTTAGCGATTTATTTGCACTAAAATTTTAACTGCATCAGGGGCACCGCTGGGCCGCCCTGGTTCCATCCAGACAGTGGCACTAAATCACTCTAGCCCTGATCAAAGCTTGGATATGGAAGCCCCTTTGGGGCCCACCCAAGTCTTGTTGTTCATTCAACCTCTATTAACCTGTATCCTGCCAAACACCCTCGCTCTATGTTACTATAGCTTAAGCACACTCTGTAGAACTATCCTTCCACAAGTACTAATGACAAGTTCCCTGGCGTTGAGGCTGTGCACCGTGCACCACCACGCTGGGAACTGGAGAGATATAGACACTCTCTTTTACATCAGGAGAGGGGAGAAACTCTGCTGACAAAAAAAAATAATTTTGTAAATTTCCTTTACAACAGTGTCATGATCCCACCCAGTACAATAAGATTGGAAGAAAAATTAGGGAAATGCTGAAAGAGGTTTTTGAAACTGTGGGATGCCATTGTAGATGAAAACGATGAACAATCTGACGGGACGCAAATGATAGTTAACAAAAAGTTAACGCTAGAAATCCTGGAACAGTTATATAGAAGAGCTTTTAGTCCATGAGATAAATTAAAACTAGAACCATAGATAGCGTCAGTAATTTTAATGCCTAGAATTGGCGAAATAAGTGTGCTACTGGCCAATCTGGTTAAAACTGATGAAAGTAGATTAAAAACAAGACATTGCATTTGTAAACTTTAATATTTTATCCAGAAATCAAAAAACACTATGACTTTGGAATGTATACAGAAATGAAATTATCAGCGGATGTTTCTGGAAGTTTTAATGTACTGGTCAATCATGAGCAACTGATTAATGTATCAGAGAAGTAGCAAGAAGAGGCGCGCCAATAATAATTTAAAAAACATTGGGTGATATGTGCTAGGATGACCATGACCTCAGATGCATTAAAATGGGATCCATAAAATTGACACTGAGAAATAGCCGCTAATAAAAATGCAAAATGTCTACTGGTCTAAGCTTGCTGAAGCAGCAGTCAGCGAGGAAATCAGCAAACTAATTGATATTGGCTCCTTGTTCCTTTGTTGAGTCCTTGGGCGAGTCCAATCCTTTTTGTGAAGAAATTGGATGGATCAAATCATATGTGGTGATTGAATACCGCCTGTTAGATGAAATTACCAAAAAGGATTCATATCCAATGCTGAGGATTTATGACACACTCAATCGCCTAAGGGAAGCCAAGTTCTTGGCAATGGATTTGATTTCGGATATTAGAAAATGGATTTTCCAAAGGAAGATCAAGAGAAAAATGGGATAATCAACGCACACGGATTATACCAGACAACCAGAATGCCCTAGGGATTGTGCAATGCGCCACAATTTTTCAGTGATAAATAATTTTCTTAAGTGATCTGAAATTGTTTTTCATTTTGGTATACTTAATGATATCAAAATAATCAGCAGGGCATTGACAATCACCTGGAGCACTTAGAGGAAGTGTTCAAGCAACTTGCGATGACAAAATTTAATGATCAAGTCAAGAAAATGGCATTTCTTTAGAAAATAGCTTGAAGTATTTAGGGTTTATGATAAGCTACAGTGAATTGCAACCCCAACCACAAAAGATTATGGCCATTGAGCGGATTTCAATCCCAAAGAGCATCCAGGATATACAAGTCTTTATTGGGATGATCAGCTACTATTGCCAATTCATTAAGAATTTTTTCTGAGAACGCTGAACCAATATTTTACTTGTTAAAAGATTTGTAAGATTGTTTTGTGGAATAAAAAGGCCTAAAAATTGTTTGGTGAGTTACAAAAATACCTGATGACTAGACCTATCTTGAAATACTCACATTTCAATTGGGAATTTATTATTCAGACTGATGACTTGTTAATGGCAATTAGCTCCATAATAAATCAAGTAGATGATGATGGGGAAGAGCATCCATTGATATATTGAATAGAACATTGATGCCAGTGGAAAGAAACTACACTGTGACAGAGTGCAAGTGCACTATGATGACTTATGACTGAGAAAATTTTTGATTGTATATCCATGGGACGCATTTCAATGTTGTGACTGACCACTCATCTCAACGCTGGTTACATAACCTTAAGGAACTAGAAGGGCGAATGGACCAAAAGGCTTCGAAACTATAAACCTAAAATTTTAGGATTATATGCTGAGCAGGAGCAGCACATCAGAATGCTGACGGACTATCACAATTACCTGCTGTTCAAGTTATGTATCATCAAGCTGATGATTTATTACAGCAGATGATTGAAGGGAATATCAGGGAAGAGCCTCATGAGAGATTTAAAGTGCACTGAAGAAAGTGATGAAAAACACTGAGCTTTAGACCAGAAAGATATATAAATTGATTAACATTAAATGGTTTTATTCCTAAACCACAGAAACAAGCGGAAATAATTGAAGCCTCCCACAAAGTTGTCAGGCATAAGGCCTAAGAAAAACCATGGATCATTTATGACACTAGTATTACTGGGCTTCAATTAACTTTATTGTAGAGGATTATTTGACCTGTTGAATAGAATGTCAACTTCACAAGCCGCACAAGAATGTGATGAGATATTGGCTAGTATGCCCTGGGCTTTCTTGGCACATGGTGTCAATAGACATTATAAAACCCTTGAGTGTTATTACTGGGAGATTAAAGTACATAATAGTCATGATAGACCATTTAACCAGATAGGTTGAATTGAAAGCCTTGAGCGGAGTAGATGCTACAAGCATGGTGAGATTTATACTGGACCAAGTAGTGTATTTTCATGATGCCCACAAATATTATAGTGACTACAGAACCAACCTTAAGTCACATTATTACAAGACTGAACGAGCTACTGGGAATACAAGGAGTGGTGTCCATTTCCTATCAGCTGGAGTGAACGGAATGTTATAAAGAGTCAACTGAACTCTAGCAGCGATGCTGCAGAAGTTGGTAGCAGGGAAAACCTCCACTTGTGGATTGTATCTGAGTTCCTTTACCTTTGCATATAATATAGTTATCATAAAGTGACAGGGGAAACTCATTTAAAACTCTTATATGGATGGTGAGCTTCATTACCGCTGATTTTGTATTCTTCCATGGAAACAGCTTTAGGGATGAGTGCAGAGCTGTACCTAACCTGACTGGCAAACATTATGATCAAATTTCAGTTACAGGCGTTCATTACCACGTTAAAGAGGAGAATGAAAGCAAATAATACAGATGACAAAAGCAGACCAGTGCTGAAAAATATCATGTGGGGTATATGGTAGCTTATTGCAATATCCATGGATTTTGAAGAAGAAACAAGCTGGACTTCTATGGTCAGGTCCATTTGAGATTATTGCCAAGTCGGCAACAGGTGCTCAAATGATAAAGAGCATCACTGATGGTCATATATTGAACTGGATCCATACTAGATACCTAAAGTATTAGATCTAGGGGAAAAATTATTGCAATGTTTCTGTGGTACTGCTGAACCTACTAACAATAGTTTAAGTTACATGTTTATTGATTAAGTCTAAAAAGAGACTACCAAACCATGATAGCTGGTTAATTTAAAAAATGAACATCTGAATCAGAGTAGAAGAAAAGAAAATATGCCCTCTAAATCTACCTATAGGTTAAGTCTCATTGCAAAAAGATAAAAATACATAAGAAAAGATATTAAATATAACCATCTAGTACTAAAAAAAGATATTAAATATGGTACAAGATAGAAGCATTTAGAAAAAAATTTTAGAAAATGTAAAAAAAGCATTAAGTTTGTTGACTATTATTCTGCTGCCATCGAAATCTGGCAGTGTACTCATATATCATTTGGCTGGATCAGCCCAGGTTGAAACTGAATCTGCAAGAAGGAGTCCTGAGGAAAAAAGAGTGCAAAAACCAGCGCTGATAAAAAATGGAGAGCCCAGCCTGTGAAAGTACAAGTACTAAGGAATTGGGGCAGACGCCAAGAAGATTTTTAAATAACGGAGTGTCATAAAAGCCCAACCTGGGGAGGTACAGGCTTTTCAGACCTAGTATTGGTAGCAACAACCAACTAGGTCTGGTATGGGGCCATAGAATTACACTCTATGGAGGCGGCAGCAAGAGGGACATGAAAAGGAAACATGCTAAGAATAATGATTAACCAGAAATAAATCAAGGAAAAAGAATAAGGAAAAAGGAATAAATTTAAGCTAGGCTGGCAGACTCAGGACAGAATTGAAGTGGCAGTTAACTCTGAAAATCCTACATTGCTAGATAAACTGGTCAATCAGGGGATGTGCTGGGAGTTCAGTATGCCCACATTACCCAGCTTAATAGTTCATTGAAAAATATACTTGTCCATTAGGGGATGAGGCCCGCTAGTAGATGTAGGAGTTATCATTGCATATGATAGCTTCTTTTTGGTAAATTTTCCTAATGAAAATAAATTAACTTTCAGAATTTATTTTGCTGAGTACTAATGTTTTGTCAATGATGATCCCTGATAACAAACTAGCATTTAATCACCAAATTTTATTATTAATTATTTAATTAACATGTATGAGTATATCAGAGTTTGTCAGAAATTGACTAAGGGATATATTAGTTGCTATGAAATTATGACGTCTCTGATACAACTTGCATGTTGACTTTTTAGGTAGCGTGACCTAATGTATATGGAAAAACCCATTACCAAAGCAGTTTGCTAACTTAATAAGATGAAAAGCTGAGGTTGAGTATAGGATTATGAACAAATCTTTTAATTCAACCCAGAAAAGGGCACATTTCTAGTCAATGGAGGAATTTGACTAGACTTTTGTGGAAGATTATTGTTGGATGCGACTTTGGAGGGTTAATTCATCAGCAACAGCTGCCGTTTCCTATTGGGGCGCCAACTGAAGAATTGGGAACCAGATTCCCCAATATATTCACTTGTATTTTATTTTAATAAAGCAAACTTAGATACTTAGACACATAAATAATTTTATATTTAGATTGTCATACATTTAGTGTATATTTCACTCTTGGGAATAGAGTTTAGTTTAAGATATCCTTTTTCAAATTTATTGCTGTCAAGATATCCTCAGACTCTGCATGATGATGAAAAAGAACACCTGAACCTAATAATAGGTCAAGTTTTACCAGAAGAAAGAGTCATAGGGAGAAGTTTCCTTGTAATGAAGAAATATCTTCAAGGATTAGAAGGGCATGCACCATTCTAACGTTGGACTTGATAATCAAACTGGCTTTAGAAACTCAACAAGGCAATAGTCTTGATACTATTACCAACCCATTCAATTAATTAATATCAACCATTTATGCAACGCACATATCAGAAACCTGTGCAGTTAACTGGAGAGCTTTAGCGAGCCACACAACTGATGGTTTTTAATTGGTACTCATCACTTAAAGTAGCCAGCTAAAAAGTTAATAATCCTATAACACT
>JAKSZP010007978.1:0-207217 GCA_022478985.1 Massospora cicadina | reverse complement strand
GAACCAGTACTTTTTACAGTAACAGAGCCAGGTGATGAAGTTTCTATGGTCAATTTGAAATTAGAAAATTGTCCTGAGTTGATGGCAGACCAACAAGGTCGCTCTAAAAATGTGACCCCTCAGCAGCTGTGTGTCATTATGAAATGGCTTCTGCGGGGGTATTGACTCTACAAAGATGAGGTGGGGGAGCATGCCTTGAGTTTGTTCTACAATCAGAAGGACCAAGAAACCTGATAAGCATTGTATATGTCCTATCTGGATGTGACTACCACAGGGTTGTCTCGTCAGCTTAGTACCCATAGAACTGAAGAGTATTTAGTCGTGTATTTGCAGCCATTTATCCACCAGCTACTGCATGTGCTGGCTAGCCACAATATTGAAATTGGGGACATGATGCGGTTTGTTCAAGCCCAGCAGAATGATACTCATTTCCTGCTTGACCTCCTTGATCGCTCTTTTTTGGAGGTGCAGGGGGCGCTGATACAGGTGGACCACCATGTTGGTAATGTCCGCCATTGGCTGGACGTTTTGGTTCCACAGTTGAATCCATAGTTATCTCGAGTGATAGGATAACTGTTGGACTGGCATGGTCTATCAGTGGAATGGATTTGGGATGTAACCATGTTGGGAAGCAATACTGATCACTTTATGACAGATGTGGCAGATTTGGTGGAAGCGCTTTAGCTGCAATAGCTCAGATCAGGAAAAGGGTAACACTGACAGAATGGCAATTAACAGATCATATCAATTCCATAGTAGCTGAATTCAGCCAACTTAGCATCAAGTTGAGTACTCTGTGGATGGTGGACAATGCGCTCATCCCCTTGTTGAAGTCCCCCAAATATTTCCAGTTGGTACATCAGTTTACACAATTGGAAATCGTTAGCCAGTCTGAGTATAGTTAAGCCATTCCTCTTCCATTCCTTAAGACAAGAGAGTACACAGATATGAGAGTATGGCTGGATACCCTTTGATGAGCCAATGAGTAATGGTGCATGAATGAGCCACCCTTACTATCCAAGTAGACAACGCTAATTGACAAGTGTGTGAGCTAGAAGGCAGCACGAAATAATGCAGAGCGCAGTGGAGGACGTTCTCTCACAACTTCATGCAAAGGAGCGCAAACTGAACTATTAGTGGTAATTATGTTGCAAGTTGTAAAATCAGTATGAGATGCTTCAACAGGAATTTCAGTATGGCCGTTGTAGGTGATATTCAGTTAAAACAGGTCAGATAATCAACAAACATTTTTCTGATCAAGATGGAGCTGGGGGAAGCGGTGCAGTTAGCAGTGATTTGGGAAAAATTCTATGGATTGGCCAACGAGTATCCCTCAAGGATTATTGCAGACCCTCTTCACAACCCTACTTCTTAGTCCATTTTAGTGGATTCAATTCTGTCCACATGTACCTACAATAGCTCACAAGAGGATGTTTCCCCTAGTCATTCAAAACCCAATTCAACTGCTCCTCATGGCTGGAGCTCAGAGTAAGGCAAAGCTGTTTAAATCAATAAATTACCACATTTCAGTCATGATGGAAATATCCACAGCTACTTTGAGCAATTTGAATTTGCCGTGGAAGGGGCTTCAGATTGGCAGAAAGCGAAACTAGAGCTGTCTGCTTTGAAAAAAGAGCGCCGATCAAGTCACCTGCTACCTTCTGAATAGTTTGGTATCTTATGAGAGGTAAAAGTGACTGTTCTCCAGCTGTTTGGGGGCTTGGACAAGATGGCCCAACTAAAGGCTGACTTCCTGACCATACAGTTCCACCAAAACGAGTCCCTGTTAGAATTTGCTGAATGATTCTCAGAGGAAGCAATTGTGTTAATCAGAGCCAACATTCTTTTTTGCCGAGGATGTAGGTATAGCAATGATGGCATCTGTCAAACCATATTTGGAATTACATAACGCCATGTCTCATGTTTTGTACAAAGATGTAGGGCTTATTCAAATCATGAACACCTTATGTCATCTCTCCGTCACATTAAGCTCCACCAATGTAGATTAAGAGGCCCCTGCTATTGACGCAGCATACTACTTAGGATATGAGCCACAGTGGCCAAGCTATAGATCATTGGAACATATTCGTCCATCCTATATATCAGCAGATCCTTTTTTTGTCCTATGTACGCTCATCCAGTTTGTCCCTGACCTTTTAATAATGCCGTTAATCTTTGAACTGGTCCTTCCACTGCAAGTTATAAACATAAACCCTTTATGAATGTTTGCTTCCAATGCAGATGAAGCGAGCATTATGTAAGTAATTGCCCTAGAAATCCGCAGGTGTATGCGATGCCATCTGGAAAGATCAAGAAGGAAAAAGCTCAAGTGGTTTAGAGATGGGATGCTCTACCTCTGCTAAGTCAAATTCAATTGTCCCCAATGATTCTCAAGAATCTCTTTGTGTAGGACTAAGAACTCAGCTGGACGACTTGCTATACTAACAGCTTCTGCTGGATAATCCAGCTTCCGTTATAGAAAGTGATTATTCGCCCCAAGCTCTGAGCTCTTCCAGGATGTGCAGAAGTCATATGTATGGCAGATCCTGGAACAAACCAGCATAAGCAACGCAGATCCCTCAATGGACGTTGCCTCTCTAGTAGGGGTTAAAATAGCAATTCCGGTCAAAAAATTGTATGGAGTATCCTCATGTCAGTATGGGCATATCCTCCTTCCTGAGTAACAAAAAGCCTTTAGATGTCCATGTAATAAACACTGATGGCTCTTTACTATTTGGAGTTCACTACTGTGACACTTTTGTTCAGAACACAAAAATCCACGCTATCATAGACACTGGGACCCCAGTGATATAATCTCTACCAGGTTGGTGGCTAAGCTTCTGTTGAATCCAGATGTGGAACACAGAGTAGAATATGGGACCGCGGGGACAAAAAGTACTGTGTCTGAAGGAGCATACAACACATTGCCTTTGTGATTTGGGTCAGTCAGGGCTTCCGCCCCAGCAGTGGTTCTAACAAACAATAACTACAATATGTTAATTAGTGAGGCATTCATGAGAAAAATTTAGAGCTGTGATAGATATGGTGGAGAAAATTTTTAATATATTGTGACAACAGATTCCCATTTACTTTACATCTAGCGGAATCCAATCAGATGCGTTCTGCTCCAGTCAAATTAATCTGGCGTACAGTGATGGAGTGATCTCTGTCCAATACTGGCAAATGAAATGGAGAATCAGAGCCTTCCCTAACCAAATCTATGAGTACAAGAGGATTTCGCTCCAAAATCGAGTGCTTTGAGCCTACCGTCTGGACACCAATGATAGTAGTAACTGAGCTCAAAATTGATGTCCCTAAAGGGCTATACTGGGAAATCATGGGGCCCATTCAGCAATCACGGCTTGAACCACATGTGGCTCCAGGACTACTGTTACCCAGTAATGGGGAGGTTATGTACTTCTAGCGAATTTTCAGAAGGAGGTGATAACAATCCAGCGGCACCAAGTGGTGGCTTATCTACAATTGGCTCTTTTAGATGAAGTTTGCCATATTCATGATACCAGATTGTAGGAGGACTTTGTTCTAATGAAAAATTCATAATTCAGTGTAATGACAGTGGTTTCACGGAAAGCATTAACTAGATTGTCAGTGGAACAGCAATTTAAGTTGATAGCTTTATTTGAAAATAGTGGGTATATCTTCACATATGACGCTCATGATTTGGGGTGCGCCCAAGGGGTGGTACATTGGATAAATATGGGGGATTGCCCTCCCATTAAATTTCAGACTATTATACATTCATATGCGGCGGAAAAGGTTGTCTCCAATGAGGTAGATAAACTGATTGAACAAGGAATGCTAGAACCATTAAACAGTCCGTGGGCATTGCTGGTGCTCATTTTAAAGAAAAAAGATGGCACAAACCAGGTGGTTATCGACTATTGAAAGCTCAATAGCGTAATGAAGAAGGATTCCTACCCCCTTCCATGGTTTGATGATGCATTTTGATTGATTGGGAGGGGCGAATTATTTTTTGTCATGGACTTGATCTTGGGGTACTGGTAGTTTAAATTGACATCAGTGGAATGGGAGAAATGCGCTATCATCACATCAAAGGGGTTATTTAAGCTGACACATATGCCACAGGGTTTGTGCAATGTCCTGGCTACGTTCCAGCGTTCTATGGATATAATTTTAGGTGTTTGGTGCCGTCCTGTATCAAGTTTCCCCCAGATGCGCTCGCTGGTGCTAACGCTGTGGAACCCAATAAGTAGGCTGACTGCATGGGCTAGGGTCAGCTGATAGAACAGGGGCAGCTCCATACATGACGATGGATGAGACTTTGATCATTATAATAAATTAAACTTATAAAAACTAAGATAGAATAAATCCTATTGATGAAAGTACTTTATTAAACTTTCATGCAAGGATTTTTATATAGTGCATGGGGACATGGTGCCTCAAGGATCATTGTGGCCCCATCCATTTAGGGTTTCTCCTGGTCTTCTGGATTGCCCATTGTTCTGAACTTTACTCAGATCTCGCCGCCCTCATGACCAGGTCAATGGATACCCCAGGTCACATGTCTCAAGGAATGTGGATCTAACGTTTTCCTGAATTTGGAGTAGATAATTTAAAGCCCCTAATTCAGTATATTTGCTAATATAGGTTCAACCCTATTCTCAAATCTATCAAGCCATTCAGGATTTATGCCCCTCAAATAGAAGTATCAATCCTTCCCCTGTACAAGGCTTTCACCTAACACAGGGAAAATCCCAACGGAGCCCCCTCCAAGCCTTAGCCTAGGGGAGCAAGTTGTGGCCTGAGGGTCAGAGGACTCAAGTTTGGGGGCATATGGAGCCTCAGGCATAATGAAGACCAGGCCAGTGATAATGCCTGGTGTGGCTAGAGTTTAAAGCCGGGCAATTTCATCAGCTAAGGCCCTCATAGTTGATTGGAGGTCTCATGTCTGGATAGGGTTTGAAACTGGACAAATTCATCAGCTAAGGCCCTCATAGTTAGTTCATATTGTTCTTTGGGAAAGGCGGTTTAAGTTCCTTAATCTGCAATCTGTTGCTGGCTGAGCAAGCTAGTTTTTCATAGTGGCCAGCTTCAAGCTGCCATTTGGTTCCAAGATAATTCACCTTGAGGTCAGATAACTCCATCCTAAGTTGCGAGTTATTGATTGTGAGCAATTCAATCTGGTCAGTCTTGTCCCAGATTTCCAACTACAGACCAACCAGAAGCCTTCATTCCTGCATAACTTCCAACTCGGAGGCCTTCAACTCCACCTCCATCTATTCTATCCATTTGCATGTCTCCTGCACCATCTTGGCCATGTGGGTCTCGGCCTCTTCAAGCTTTCAGTTCATTTCATTTTCCATTTGAACCTGGCATCTTGCGATCACCTTATCCGTCAGAAGATTCAGGTAAGGCTTGGAGAAAAGGTTGTCAACAGTGGGTAGCATGGGAAAGCGCCCCCATGAGCTTAGAAGATGACCAGGCGATGGTAGGGTGTGGCCCCCTGAAAGTTTTGATAGGGAGGCCTCTTCAAGCGACACCAAGCCATCATCTCAGGATTGGGGTGAGCAAATATCACTCATGACCAAAAGTGACCCATGTGACAGAGTTTGAGAGGGAAATGTGAAGCGGGCCAAAAGGTTAGCATCAGTAGCAGAGGTAATGTCAGCCAGTTCCTTGAGCTTCGCTTTTTCTTGGCACTTGTTTTTGTTGGGATTTACACTATCCAAATCTGAGAGCTGAACTCGGTAATCTAGACTTTTTGTTTTAGTAATATGTGGCCCAATATCGGGAGGGGCGCTGTCAAAGTCTAAAAGTGGTAAGATTGTTGGAGAGGAGTCATTGAGCTTATCCCAAATGGTGCAAAGGTAAGTCACAGGTATCTCACCTGGCGTTTGTATTGCACTATTGCACCGATTGTTTTTGAGGCTTCCCAAAAATTCCTGAAGCTTGCTGCCTTTGTTGTGATTGGAGATTAGTCCTTGACTTGTCCCAATTTTGTCAATTTGTTGCTGGCCTCATTTGGTTTGCCATTCAACACTTTTGGGATCAAATTGGCTATAAGCTGTTTCCACTTTCTACTCTGAAGTGGCAGAGTGAGAATTGACATCAAGCAGAGTATTTTGTTTTTTATTATCTAAATAAATATTAGGGTTAGTATTAACGTTAATTATTTTTTATTGAAATTTGAGCACTCAGATCATTTTGATTTTCTTTTTTTGACCAGAAGATGTGTTGTAGCTTAGCCAATTTTCTTTTTGATTTTGCCCAAAGCTGAGAGAAGCTTGAACATTTTTCTCTCATCAAAGTAGACAGGTCCTAGCATCCAATAGTCATCCTGATGGGTGATGTCTTCAAAGGCTTCTTCTCTCCTAGCATCCCACATCCTCTTGAAACGTGATGCTTGGTCCCTGTAATAAAATATCGCCTTCATCAATCTTTTTTCTTTATGATTCTGGCATTTTGGCTCAAGTACATCTTTTTTAAATTCTTCAAGAATTTTTAGCAGGTCCAGTAAAGGTTTCAGCTGACTGGGAGCTCAGAAATGCATGAAGTCTTCTGAAGCACACTCAAAGGATTTCCTTGGAAATTCAATCCCATCTGTTATTGGATCTTGTCTGTTCCATCAGAGGTGAGATATATATTGGCATCTGGCATGCTCACGGTGGGTCAAGTTTTGTCCAAGGTTGAGGGTAACCCCTCAGGGTGCACCTTGGAAGCCCCCCTGTAGTGAGCACCAGTTATTGGGTTTCCCACAAATGCTCTCGCTGGTGCTAACGCTGAGGAACCCAATAAGTAGGCTGAATGCATGGGGCTAAGGTCAGCTGAGAGGACAGGGGCATCTCCAGATTTGACAATGGATGAGATTTTGATCATTAAATAAATTAAACTTAAATAAAACTAAGATAGAATAAATCCTATTGATGAAAGTACTTTATTAAACTTTCATGCAAGTATTTTTATATAGTGCGTGGGGATATGGTGCCTCAAGGATCATTGTGGCCCCATCCATTTAGGGTTCTTTCTGGTCTTCTGGATTGCCCATTGTTCTGAACTTTACTCAGATCTCGCCGCCCTCATGACCAGGTCAATGGATACCCCAGGTCACATGTCTCAAGGAATGTGGATCTAACGTTTTCCTGAATTTGGAGTAAATTATATAAAGCCCCAAATTTGGTATATTTGCTAATAATATAGATTTGACCCATTTTCTCAAATCTATTGAGCCATTCAGGATTTATGCCCCTCGAATAGAGGTATCAATCCTTCCTCTGGACAAGGCTTTCACCTAACCCAGGGAAAATCCTAACATCATGCATCTTAGTTTACCTTAACAACATCAATGTGTTCACACAAACGTTTACAGAGAATCTTGCTATCTGGAACAAGTGTTATACTGACTCACTAATGCTAATATCAAAATAAAGCCTCAGAAGTGTCCCTTTTTAAAGAGCAATTAGAATACCTTGGGTTCATAGTGGATTTAAAAGGGCTTAAACTGCAACTGGAAAAGGTGGAAGTGATAAGTAAGATGACCTGCCCAGGTAATAAATGGGATATTCAAGTGTCCTAGGGGATGGTCAGGTACTACCAGCAGTTCATTCCTAACTTCAGTTGTATTGGTCACCGCTCTTTGAGTTGTTAAAAAATGACATTTTTGACTGGACAAAAATGATGTCAAAATGCATTCAATCTGTTATGAAACTCATTAGCAAGTGACCAATTTTCAATACCCCAACTTCAAACAACAATTCATAGTACAAACATATGAATCGCTCTCCACTATAGGGGCAGTATTATCACAGAAGAACAATGACAGTGTTTAGCACCCTGTCATGTTTTGCAGTTGAAGCTTGAACTGCCACATGTGAAACTACACTTTGACTAAGTGGGAGTGCTTGGCAGTGATATACTCATACAAACAGTTCAGGTATATCTACGTGGGGTAAAATTCCAAGTGGTGATGGATCATGCTTCCTTGCTCTGGCTGCAGAATCTCCATGAACTTGAAGTATGGCTCATGCATTGGGCACTGAAGCTCCAGGTGTATGATTTTGAGATTGTACACCAGCTGGGAGCAAAACATCAAAATATGGATTATATTTCCCGCCTACCAACTGTCGCCATCACAGCTGATTTGGCTAACATTATATATGAGAAGATGGTGGTGAAAAAATACCATGAAGAGCTGCTGCAAGTGATCAAGGTACTAGATAGGCTTAGGCAAGATACTTTCCTACGTGAGGGGAAAATATATAAGAGGATTGGAGACTTGAAGCTGAGTTTACCTAAACCTTCAGCTAGACCTTCAATTATTATAGATGCCCATCAGGAGGTAGGACATGGAGGATTGCGGAAAACGTTAGAGTTTTTGTGACCCCGCTACTATTGGGAGAGCATTCATTATGATGTGCTGGAAACGGTAAGCTGTTGCCATCAGTGTCAAGTGGAAAATCCATTCCACAAGAAGACCACATACCAGCTGGTTAAGCCCCAGTTCGCCTGGCACACCATTTCCCTTGATGTAGTGGGACCTCTGCTAACTGGAGAGAAATGATCTAAGTATATGATCGTAGCCATTGGTCATTTGATGAGATGGGTGGAAGCCAGAGCAATTAATGACTTGGGAGCGGTCACTACAACCAAGTTTATTATGGAGTGTGTTATGCAGCGACATGGCTGCCCACAGTTCATCTTAACAGACAATGGAACCAATTTCACTTCACACATATTGCCCAAGTTGAATGAGTTGATGACGATCCAAGGAGTTTTGACTAAAACCTACCATCCAGAATCAAATGGAATGGTGGAGTGGGTCAACGGAACCTTAGTGAACATACTTTGTAAGTTGGTGAAGGATCAACACCCAGAATGGAGTACCCTCCTACCTACAGCTGTGTTTATGTATAATATCATCTATCATTCATCCACTGGTAAGAGCCCTTTAAACTGCTTTATGTTTGACATCTGTCTCTGCCTGCTCTGTTTTACTTGTGTGTAGAGGACACTGGCGGTGTGAAACCCCAGCAGTATTTAATGGATCTAATGGAAACGCTGATCAAGTTACAAATGGAAGCCTATTCTACCAGTTTAGCAAGAATATTTGTGATCAGGCAGCTGACCAGAAAATATGGAGCATACTTCCGCTGTTCACTATAGAAGATCATGACTTATTCCATGACTAACACGGATTTGAGTGGAAAAAAAACTCTCTAAAATCTGGGCTAGGCCATTTGAGATAATTGAGAAGACTGGTATAAATGCCTACACCATTAAGGAACCTGCAGGGGTCAGATTATCAACTGAGTTCATGCAAAGTTCCTTCAAGAATATAAGTAATAGGAGCATATCATCCAGTCAAAGGGGTGTAATGTTGAGAAGTTGATATTACTGGATAATATGCTATACATTCCGGTGAATCAGAAATTGGAGTTGAGATGATTCTTGAGATTGACAGAAAAGATATATATGTGAAAAGTGAATTGATCAAAGTGCAACCACTCAGCAAATTGAGGAAAACTATGCCAAAACTTTGAGATAGATAAAACCTCCTAGAAAAGGGAAAACAAATAGGAGATCATCAAGCAGAGGATGCATTCATCTTGGGAGACCAAGATTAAGAGTTAAATGAAAGATTGAGAGGGGAGGTCTTTTGGGAGGTTTTTGCAGATAAGTCTGCAATTATTAGAAGATTAATAAAGTGTTAATAGGGGCAATTGCTCCATATATCATTTTTCAGGTTTTGTTAGAGTTGGCGATCTCCATACCATCTGATTTGGTTGCTTAGTGGCTAATACCCTGTATAAACCAACTTGGTAGAATTAAGCCATTATGCTGAGAAATAACAGTTATCTTCAGTTTTTTTATGTCAAGGTGCTCATGTGGTGCACAAGATTCATTGTTCTCAAGGTCAGCCGCACACCAGGTGGTTTCTGGATGTTTGGACATAATTATTGAAATACTGAATTGATAAAAATAAAAATAAAAATCATAAATGAAGTCAATTCTAGATCTGCTGTAATAATTCTTTGTAGATTTGAGGGAGTATTTATATTAGTAAATTAAAACTTATTATTTAATATTCTGGTGGCATACTGGGAACTAGTGTATCAAGATAAAATGATTAAAGTTGCAGTGCAGATTTTTGAATTTCATGAAATCTTCAAGAACTACCTATTCTCATGACACTATCAACTACCCTATTGATTTTAAAACAAACCAATTGATCTAACCACTGAAAATATTGATATGAATCCCCAGTTCACCCAAACTAACATTCTACAAATTCATTTAATAAATCCAGGTATAATTTGGTGGCTCATTTTAAAACCTAACTTATGAATATATACACCTAAAGATAGGTTGAATATCAAAGATCCTAATTACCAGTCAGTTTAAGGATAAATCCCAAAGTTTCAACTATATTTTTAATGAAACCAAAAAACCTAACCAAAAACTAACGTTGCAATGAATTATAAATTGCTTAATTACTTGACAACGATGTTAATTTACAAAATTGAGCCTAAGAAGTTGTCCAGTCAATTAATTTTCTTCTATCTTTAACAATAACATTAGTTACTATGATTTGATTTAAACAGCAAATTTTGATAATCACACAGAAGAGATAGGCGTATTCAACAAAAATCATATAAACTGGCCAAAAGCTGTAACAGAAAGGTGACAAAACAGTGCACCAGAGGGCAAGTAATGCCCTGGTTGGGACCGGGAAACATGGCTGCCAAAAAACCACAAACTGAGGCACTGTCTGGGTTTGTGGAGTTCACCATGAAACAAAACCAGTACATGAAAATCCAGTATAACTAACCCTTTTGAAGGTAGAGCATGGGCTCTGACTCTACGTAGGGGTTGAGTCTCCAACTCTGTGGGAGAAAGTTTGCAAGGCACAGGCCTCCCTCTTCCCCTGTGCAATGTATGTTAACATAGAAACGGTCTCACATGGCTGGGTCAATTTGGGCTTTGAAACTGAAGAAGATGCAGACACCACCGCAAAAATATGTATTGAAGCTGTAATCCCCAAGGGCAAACAAAGTGTGCGCACTGTGCACACCAGATTGAACAAAACAAACAATTTGTTCATCTCCTTTGACTTGCTCCCCACCAACCTCCCCCACAAGAAAATTAAGGAGGAGCTCCAAGCTGGACTTAAACACTAAGGAGATATTAAACAATTTGGATTACAATAGTTTCAAATGATGCTAAACCTGTGCACAGGAAAGGCAATTGCCATGATACACCTGATCCCTGAGGTGGCTGCAGACCTCACAAGAATCCCTCATGCAGCGCAGTTTCACCTCCCAGAAAGGAAGGTTTCAGAGCCATTCTGTGTCACACCAGAATGTGCACCACCTATATGCAACCACTGCACCACATTGGGGCACAAGGAACATGCATGCCCCGTGAAGGAGGGCATCATGGCCCCAGAATCTGCAATGACGCCATGGATGAAAATGATGTAGAGTTCAGCAAAATGATTGATGCCAACCACGCCTTCCAATGAGGAGAGAATGGGCACTACCTCATCATAGACTCAATAACACCCAAAGCACGCAAAATGCTGCAAAAGGCCTGCAAGCAGGAAGCGGCCAAGGTGCATCACTTGCAACCTCCACCATCAACCCTGGCAAAATTTAGGAATAAATTGAGGAAATCAGCCAAGCCAACCAATCAGAACAGACTGTCCAAGCTGAGAAAACATGGAGAAAATTATCTGAGTCACCCAATCAGAGCAGTACGCCCAAAATGAAGATTTTTCAACAATGCAAATGAATTACCAAATGATATCAATCAAGTGAACTTAGCAGAACAATTCAGCTCCATTATGGGCGAAAAAGTGGGACCCAATTCTCCAAATTTGCATCCCAAAACCACAGAAACAGATCAGCGCACCGCAACAGCCCACCATGAGTCACAAATGGAAGAATCTTCCACAAATTCTAAAAACTGCAATGTCTGTGAGAAATCAACACAGGGTATGGAATTGGATGATGCCACATAATATACTGGCCCAATAACATGAAGCAGGGCTATCAGTAAAGGCGTTGGGTGTGGGCCAGGCGGCCCTCACAATCGCTCCTGAGGCGCCGTGGGCACCTCAGTGACAATAGGGACACTAATATCATGGGAGCCAGGGCTCATGCGTCTTGAGCCAAAAAGCTGGACTTCCTGCAAAAACCCCCTATAGATATCTTGGCCATCCAAGAAACCCACTGTTTACAGGGGGAAGAGGGATCCTCGTCAGCCAGGTTCTCACCATCCCCATTGGTATGGATGACGCACTGTGGGGTGGTTGTCAGAAATAACAAAAAACTAAAAATCACAAACTCCTCCTCATATCTGCATGGCCACATCCTGGTTGCAATGGTCATAAACCAAGAGGACACAAAATTTGATACCAAGCATATATGCACTGTTCACCGCAGCTGAGAGAAAAAAATTCCTTGAAACCATCCCAACACTCGCCCTCCCACCTGATACCATCCTATTGGGTGACTTCAACTGCTTGGATAACCCCAACATGGACTGATGGCCTAATCCCAGGGGATACCCACTGGGGCACATCGAGTTCCATGCAATGAAGGCATCCCTAGACCTACACGATACCCTCCCCCCAGACACCACTCCTACCAAACATTATCCACTCCAACATACTTGAGGGAACACTAATCTCAATGAGCTGCATTGATTACATCCTTGCACCAAAAAAACCTACCACTCAAACATCTCCAACTTCACAACAAAAAAATCAATTTCTCTGACCACTGACTCATTTCAGTGCAGCTCTCACAAACCCAAAATACCACACAGGCGTTGACCTGTAGTAATCTTATTCAGGGAAGGCCGACCATGGGACGGACAGTTCCAAAAAGACACAAAGAAAACGAAACTTCAGCTAGAGGAGGGCACCTCATAGAAGCTAATGCTATCTCCTGTTGCCAGCGGGAACACCAAGTTAGGGAGGGGGGTCATGTGTGCAGGGGCTTGCGCCACTATTGAGCACGTATGTAGAAAGGGGTCTGAGATGATGAACCAAACAGGGAACCAGAAGGAGACCAACTGGTGGCGGTGTGGTGGGAGGATTCAAACATCCACACTTGAAAGTGGTCCATAAAGTGTGACCAAAATTAGCGTACAGCTTCTTGGAGGGTGGGAATGGAGCCTGATATGGCATCCAAGACAATCATGTGGATAGTCCACATAGCAATTTGACCACCAAGGCATGGAGGGAGGGCAGAAGAGAGGAGGCCATGGATAAAGAAAACATGTCCTTAGACAGACTGAAGGGCTGTGCCTGATCCTGGCAAAGCAGACATTGCACCTCACGCCATATTGCTTTTAGATGGAGGGCACTTTTCTAGGCGGTGAAACAGCGTTCAGTACTGGCCACAAACAACACAGGATGAGTGCAAAGCGTTAGAGCGTTCAGCAGTATGTTACACTTGTCTCAAGCAGCATCACACATGGGAACAAATATGGGGCTGCAGAAGAGGGTGGTGGGCGTACTTCCAAATAGCTTTCTGTGTATCAAGGGGGTAGGGGATGTCCATCATGTCCAGTTAGTCCACCCTGGATAGGACATAGGGCCTTGTGGGTATTAAGCCATCCAGAATGGGTAGCCCCTGTACCTCCTGGGTGAACCGAGGAGAGGGACTCCCCCTCTGGGCGGTGTGCCCACAGATGCGAATTCTCCACTCAGCACTTCGCATGGAGAGGAGGATTCTTTTGAAGTGGGGCGGCGTCCCATGTGGGCCTGCTGCCAAAGGGTGTGAGGTAAGGTACTTTAACAGAGAGTGTGGGTGGGACGGATTGGTGAGGCTCAGGGCACGGGAGAAGTTGGAGCGGACCACGCGGGACTAGCGTTGGGTTGGGAGTGTAGGGATGGCAACAGCCGCTATCCAGGTGCCCAGGATCTTAGTAGCATGGGCCTCAAGGTTTAGCAGGCCCATGCCACCACTATGGCGAGAGCCAAGCATGACATCCAGGCGCACTGGCGGTGGGCGGCCCAACCAAGGCTACTCTTGCAAAAGGACATATAGTGACTTTAAGAAACTTGGGGAGAAAGCGATGGCGTGGGCCCTGAACCAAACTTTAGAGAGGAGCATATAGTTGGATAGTACTACCCTGCCTGTAAGGGAAGTATGACGGGCTCTGAGGGAAGCTATGTATTTCATCATATCGTCTAGTATATGGTTTTCCATCACTGATGAGGCGTACCCACCTGCCTCCGGCCACACCCCCAAAAGGCGGACTGGGCCAACGGTGGACTTGGCTTAAAGGGTTGCACAAGTGTGGCAGTGTGGGATGGACAGGGCAAGCTAACTCGTGCGCTAGCTGATGAGGCGGGTAGTAAACAGGGTGCTGGGGCCCAGCAGACTTGATACCAATCAAGAAGAACAATTTTGGTTTTGGAGGCGTTGAGTTCTGCATTACTTAACCTGGGGTAAACCTGGATAGTATCTTCAAGCGCTTGTGCATCATGATTGTTAGACACCTCAACCACACAATCATCAGCAAATGCCAACATCTTAACAGGGGATTGACCTTGCATGTGGACCCCAGTAAAGTGAGCGTTCACATTCTGAAGAAGTGGGTCAAGGCTGAAGTTATACAAGAGTGGGCTAAGGGGATCCCCTTATCGTAGGCCCCTTAGAGGGCGGATTACTTCCGTGAGGAAGCCAAGGCCACGCATTGCCATTGTCATAGATTCTGTCATCAGCATTACCCAGTTGATGAAGCGGGGGTAGGCGGAATTGGTGTAGGCAGACCCTGATGTAATCCCAGTTGACTCTATCATAGGCCTTCTGCTGGTCTAGGAATACAAGGCTCCAGCAGCCGTGGATTAACAAACATTGGCTATGGTGTGTATATTGTCCCAAATCGACCTTTTGGGTATGAAACTGAACTGTTTAGGGGAAATGAGAGAAGAGGCAGAAACGCCTAGACGGTTAGCCATAATTTTAGTAAAAATTTTAGTATCTGTGTTAGTGAGGGAAATGGGGCGCCAGTTGGCCAAGTCCAGCTTATCCCTTTTTTGTATAATGTAATAGTAAAGGCCTCATGCCCACCAGGAAGGAGGCGCGTTTCCAGGAGTCATTGGTTAAGAGAGGCCAGCAGCAAGGAGGATAAAACTTTGAATTAATTCTTATAGAATTCAAAAGGGTTGTTATCTGGACCTGGGCATTTCCTATATGGTGCACAGCAAACAGCAGACCAGAGTTCATCCCAAGTAATTAAATTCATCAACTCTGGGGATCAGGAAATGGTGCGGATGTGTGCATTATCAAGAAAATTTGCCATCTTGGCCAGCTGAATTGGATCAGATCAATATAGTTTGGAGTAATTTTTTTGTATTCCAAACGCCACTTTGGCCAGTGTATCCGCTACAGAGGGGTCTGGCCTTTGCACCTGTGTGCAGGCCAAGCTCTGGCGTGGTGCAAAGAATTTTTGAAAAAATTAAGTGAAGCACATGTCACCCGCTGTAATATGTTTAGCCTTATACTGAACACAAACCTGATGCTTGTGTTGTCTCACCAGTGCATTAAGTTGTGCGGCCACTTTCTCCCACTTGCGACCCCAAGCTGGGCTGTAGCCCACAGTGGGAACGTTGGACTCCAGGTGGTCCAACTTAGCCAGTGTGCACGAAATAATCGTTAAGGCAGCCTGTGAGTGGCGTGAGGAAAGAAGGCAAGCCTGGCAGATTGTGCTCGCCTTGAAGGTAGACAAGGTGGAAATTGGATCTGCACATAATGGTGTGACAAACTCTGGAGCTGAGGTCACAGATTCCACCCACAAGGAAAATCTTGGTGACATAACTTTGGCTGGGTGAAGTTTGCACCAACTCAGAGCCTGAGCTGCTGGATTGGATAAACGGAAGGAAATTGATACCATCCTGTAGTCAGAGAAATCAATTTTTGTCATGGTTAACTGGGAAATTTGGGTTTAAAAATTTCAACAGCGCAAGGTTAAGGTCAATGTGGATCATGGACCTTAACTGGCCATTATGTACATGGGGGCATGACATGTTAGAGAGAAGTGGATCATGGTGCGGCAAAGTATCAATCAACCCTAGGGTGGCTTTGAGAATGCATAGTTCAATGTGCCCATGTGGGGGTTTAGGTGATGAGGGCCAGCGGTCCATGGATGGGCTCATCCAGCAGTTCATGTCTCCAACAATGAATGGGTTGGGGGGCAGCATAAGGGAATTAACTTACAAGAAAAATTCTTGATGTTTACGCGCACAGGTCAGGATGTAAATGTTAACAATAGCGTTCACTTTGTCATCCCACAAAAAGGTGACAATAAGGATGTGGCTGTTAAGGTATAAATTTGACAAAATAAATTTAAAGTTATTGTTCACTCAAACTAGCACCCCACAGTGCACAGACAAAAAGGAGAGGGAAGGGAGGAGCATGGTTTTTCATGATTCCTCAGTACCGCATGGGCAGTGGGTTTCAAGAATGGCCAGGATGTCCATGGGTAAATTATTTTTTGAAAAAACTCAATTTTCTAGCTCAGGACAGCGAGGCCTTGAGTCCAGCGATGTTCAATGTCCCTAAAATAAAGGCTTCCCCCATTGCACCTTAGGTGCGAGGGGAAGGGCACCTGAGCCCTTCTGCCTTCTCTTTTTCTTCATGGCGCTTATTGGTGCCTCAGGTATGTGATGCTACAATGTAATTGTTGGAGTGGTTAGCTTTAGCAGTGGGGTCATGTTAGCTTTTGCCTTCACTTTTTTCCCTACTGTGGGATAAGTTTTTCTGTGGTGTGTGCATTTGCAGTGCACCATTGCTTGGAGGTGGGATATTGGCAGGATTGTTGGTGATTGACTCAGTCCCAATTGAGGCTTGGGTTCATTGGTTGGGTGAAACTGATTCACCCATTAGGTGTTCAGATTGGGTGGCCCAATCAGCTGAGTGTCCCAATCTTATTGGTCAAGGGTTTTATGAGCTGCTTCCACTGCAAAAGTCTCAATGTCCTCCTGGAGTTGGGCTGGTGGGATTGTGGATGCATTCTTGGCTGCCTCCTTGGCCGCCGCCTTGCAGGCCTGCTTGGCCTTCTTCCACCCTTGTGGGGACACTGGTTTTACTAGAATGTAGCAGCCCTGCGCTCCCCATGGGAAGGCTGCTTCAGTGTCTAGTGTCAGTTCATACTGGGCTACTGCGCCACCCATTGAATCTGAGACAAGCTCTTGATGAGTAACGCCCTCCTTAATGGGGCAGGTGTGGGCCTTGTGACCAAAAGTGTGACAGAATTTGCAGACGGGTTGCACGCTGTCCACAGTGACCCAGAATGGATGGGTATCTTGCCCATCAATTTTGAAAAAAGTGGTATGAGGGATTTGGGTCAAATCCTCCTCTATACCCATGGCTGGGGTTAGGACTGCAATCGCTTTGCCTGTGCGCAGGTTTGTCATTAGCATAAAGCGCTGCATTTCAAAGGATTATATTTCACTGTAAATGGCAAGCCTATCCTTCAGTGGTGCTCAAGCACGGTGCACTTGACCATTGTGGGTAGGAAGTCAAAGATCAAAAAATTTGGTTCAATTTAGTCCAGTGAGTGCGCTTTGTTTTGGCTACCAGTTGACCATCTGGGAGGTCTACTACTACACACACCGCAGCAGCTTCATCTGCCACTTCCTTATTTTTAAAGCCAAGATTCAGCCAAATGCGTGGCATGGAGTGGGGTGCAACATACACCGCGTTCAGAAAATGTGTGTGTACATCTCCACAAAACTTCTCCCAAAGCGCCATTTGTTGAATATTTTAGAAAGACACGCACCCCATGTTCCTCTGACAATAGTGGTTGGGAGTGCAGCGTATTGAAGACTGGTTGCAGCGTGCTTGCCAGGCCAAAATTTCTGGGGAAATGGTAACCGCCAGTTTTTTACTATTAATTTTATCTATGCCACTGGATTCTCCAGAGTGTTTACAAAACTTGGTTGATGTGGAGCCTACACCTGTGCCCTTAACTTTACTCACCCAACTGCTACCTGACATTGGGTGCACACTAATCTCCTCGATGAGATTATCAATCTTACCTAGACTTGAATTGAATATGTTGCAAAAGTGTTTGCAACGAAAGAAAAAAATTTTGTTTGACCAACCATTTATGTACCATCTTTTACACACTAATTTTATATTTTACCTAATAATTAGATATCAGATTTGAGTGAGGTAGTTGTTATTATGCCCTGATGCCCCTGCTTTTATAATCATTAGCTTAAATTATCACTATACTACTCAGTAGATCTCTATAACCCCATCAGCACAACCTCTTGTTACTTAGCCTTTAGGCTTCTGCCACCATGGCCTTAATACTTTTTTGAATCCTATTTCATTCAGCGAAATTACTCCCTATCATCCCATGCAGGTTAAAACATCAGTAATAGGGTCATCATTATTTATAAAGCCATTTGGCCATAATTTGATTAAGCTTGGTAAATTAACGCTTTACAAAGAAAATACTTCAACTTCTAACTTTTGATTATATGGCCCAATTTTGATGTCATCAATTTAGTCTGCTAATTTTTAAGTGCTTCTTGGTAACTAAAAAATCACCAATGAGAACTCTGGTAGAATGATCATATTTGAAGAGGATCACAAAGGGCAGGGGAATCTTTTTTTTGGAAGTTAAGTGGTATCAGCTTGCTAGGAGAATTATTTGATCAAGTCTTATAAGCCTTTGGCGGTACTTGATACATCAAGATGCTCTCTTGATTGCTTACAATAAAAGCCATATTACTGAATTTGTCTCTTCTTAGTGAGTTTTTGGTTATATATTGTTCTCATACAATAAATTTTGTTTATGGTGAATCTACCTGTGCAGTTTAGTCTGACGCTCTTGTACCAGTTTTAGCAGGCATCATGAGGGCAGGGGATTGCTTTAAATTCAGGTTGAGAAGGTTCAGCAGTCTTAAGGAGAGCAGATGTAACCTCCATAAGGGCCTCCTTAAGGTGCAGTAATGAGTTAATATTGTACTTAACTTCCTTAAGTTATAAATTAATATTATCAAGTGTTTGAATGCAGATAAAGCAGCGATAATGACATCATCTAAGGTGAGCTAATTCCTGTAACTTAATCTTGGACATCAAGGTAGAGCCTTTGGGTGAATTCATTTATAGATTATTTGGTTTGAGGATAATCCACATGAATACTTTTTTTGGGTTGCTGAGGTTAAATCACTCCCAATTTTTTCCAGCAGGGCAGTCTTATCTTCAGCTCAAGTGTGACAAGCCATTAATTTTGGGATCATGATATCTTGGGCCACTCATCTGAGGCAGTTTAAGGAATATCTAAGTTTCTATTTGTTGGTAGCCATTCCAGAGCATATCATAGCAGTATAGGAAGAAAAGTATTTTTTTCTTCCCCTGGGACTTATTTTTCCTTATTAGAGGGCTTAAAAGATATTCTCAGATGATCCAGATAGTTCACTACATGGATGGTGATATGTAGCTCAATTCATCCTTGGAAAAAGTGATATTTAGACAGGATTTTGTTGGTTTAATTGTTCTAGCTGTTGGCGCAATTCATTTATGTCATCAATAACCAGTCCAATCCACTCATGGGTGGCATGTAGGCCATTTTAGTAGCATACGTTGAGGTCAGCTGCCTGACTTCTTTTCTATACTGGAGTTTATCCTTTGAAGTTCAAGTTGATACCACTCTATAGAAATAAATTGATGAACCAATCCTTGCTGTTCTTTCTAAAATATTAAAACAGGCGGATAGTCCACCTCCAAGGTTGTCAAGGTTTTCTAGGGGACTCAAGGAAACCTGATTGGAGCACCAAAATTTGTTGAGATTGGGGGGATATTTCCCACTGTCCAATAATATAGTTCCAATATTCTTAAGACCTGAGCTTAAGAATTTTTATATAATAATTAAATAGCTTTTAAGGAAAAACTTTTTAATTGATAAATATCCTAAAATATTCTATATATTGGTGAAATTAAGGCTTTATAATAGAAGGAAAGTTATACAGTTTATTTGCTGACCTCAGTATTTTAGAAAGAATCAGGTACAATCATTGGGAAAAAATACCAGGTACTTCTGATCCAGGATCTATTATGATTCACTCTTCAGGGTTTCTGTGGCATTGTGCTGCTTTTTGAAATAGCCACTTTAATCATTTGATCAGGGATGATCCATGACAGAGGTATTCACCAATCCTTTAGATCATTTTCAGATCCCCCTGTCAGAGGTGATCAAACTTTCAGACTGGGTTGGGATCCTGACATTGTGAATAGCCAATTATTTTTGGCAAGAAAGAGGGTAGCATTCACCACCTGACTTATTGCCTTTAGAGGCAAGCCTAACACTTCTGATGGTGCACTAATTGGTTTTTATTGTGAGACTCTGTAATTGAAGGCACTTTTGGATAAATATAAAATGCGTTGCTTTTTATGTTTTAGGAATCCAGGCTTGTGATGTCTCACCAGTTCTGTTTGCACAGAAAATGAACAATTTAGAAGGAGTAGGAATATTAAAACTCTCAGTTGCTGTTATAAAATGAGGGATTTTAGCACCACTTTTGTTAAAAATAGAAACTTTGAAATTATGAAAATATAGGGTTTAATAGAAATTTTATTCAGTGTCAGAGTTGGGGTAAAAAGAGACCCCTATGAATAAGTCGCTGCTTATTTAAAACAAATTGAGGCTTAAAGTGAGAGGGGCAATAAATTCATTATAGGGTGAGGGCAGCCTAACTAGGAAATATGGGGTTACAACTTACCAGAGCGCTTGAGACTCACCTTGCTTCACTTTGACGCCAAATGGTGGAGTGTTAACAGGTAAGATAAACCCCTGGGCAAAGATTTTATGTATAGAACCCAATCAGCTAGTGGGAAAATATTTTTAACTTGTGGTACCCCCTCCAGATCTATATAAGTGTAATGGGTGGGTTTGCGCCAATAAGCCATGATTGAATTAGGAAGTAAGAGCCATGTAGCTGACCATACTAGGGAAAGGCCTGCCAAAGCCCATTCCCAAACCCTCCCGCTATGCCTCATTGTTGCCAAATATTCCTGCACCACTGTCCCCATGACGCTGCACATCAACAGCAGGGTATGGCTCCAGGAGAGGACTGAGAACAACGCCAACGCCACGTCAAGCTCACTAGTTGAGCTCATAACTTTGATCTGATACTATATTTCAATAAAATAGTATTTTATATCAGCAAGCGAATTTTTATTAAATTTTCTGGTTTTTTCATAGAAGACGCAATTGGCCATTCAGGGCCCAGCCATCCCCCTAATAATTAGCACTCTGCTAGTATTGTAATAAGCTCCCTTTTATGCTAGGCTCTCTTGAACACCATCCAGCACATTGCTTGCAAAGATCCCACATCCCACCAGAGCATCATCCACACCATGTGTAAGACTGACGTCATATTTTCTCAGATGCATTTCAGTTTCAGTATGTCGAATCTCACCAACTCCAAATTCCTCAAGTTTGAGGCCCTTCATATAAAAGCAATATTTGGATTGAGTGCCACCTGATACAAAGCAATATATGGATCAGGTGCACCCTGATCCGTTACATCACCCCCTGTGAGGCCCAAAACTCCTGGACCTTCCCCAGGCATTGTGAACAGTCTTCCCTTATCTGCCACATTGCCTCCTCCCTTGGGTAACCTTTCCACTTCACCAGCAATTGCTGCAGGCCCTTCACCCATCTCGCATCTAATATCTGTTCCACTTCATATTCTAGAACATCCCCTTCCCTAGAGTTCAACGGTCCTGGTTGCTCTAGCCCTATTCCTTTGAACACCCATAACAGGGAAGCATGAATCACCAGATGGACCTTAGAACCTTCTGGCAATCTCAATTTGAAAGCAACCTGGTTAATGGCTCAAATAATCTAGTATAAGCAAGATCTTTGGTCCCAGCTTATGACTCTTAATCAGAACAGCATAGTATTTAGCCGCCACCAATACCCAGTCCCCAGGCTTAAACTCTGAATCCAGCACTCTTCATTGGTCTGGCTGATGCTTCTGCCAAGCCACTGCTTGCTCCAAATTTTTTCATAAACTTTTTCCCAATATCTGCCATGGTATGTGCCATCTCATCCACCCCCTGACACACTCCACCCACGGATCCCCCATTCAATCTGGGATTTATACCATGATTTGTGAAAAATGGAGTCATTCCCATTAACGATTGACAATTATTGTTATAAGCGAACTGGGACATCTGAACCTATGGAACCCAGTCATCCTGCTGATCAGAGACATAACATCAGAGATACTGCTCAAGTATCTGATTCACCCTCTCCATCTGTATGTCAGATTGGGGATGGTATGAAAAGACTGACCAGGCCTGATTTCCAAATTCCCCAGCAAACTCAACCAAAATTTTGAGACAAATTGTGGACCACAGTCTGAAATAATTTTCTCCAGTAATCCATGCTGGGCAAATACCTCATCAATGAAAATCTTCACTGCATTCTTTGCCAAAAAATCCCTGTACATGGGAAAAACTCAGCGTATTTGGTCAGTCTATCCATGACTACCATAACTGCATCCTTCCCAAGCACCCCAGAAAGGCCCAATATAAAATCAACGCTAATTGAACTCTATGGCGCTTGTGGTATTGGCAGTGGGTTTAACTTACCCAATGGAGGTTCCCTTAAGGGTTTAAATTTTGCACATATCAAACACTCCCTCATATACTTCCTTAAATCCTTCCTCAGGCCCAGCCACAAATAGTCCCATCACACCAGCTCCACTATTTCTCTGCTCCTAGATAACCCGCCAATGGATGATCATGAGAAGCCCAAATTACTCCCATTGTAATGATGGGTTGGGCACCCAAACCTGATAATTGTGGTATACCACCCCACGCCTCTTTATGAAGGCCTTGTGGGACTCATATGGCTGTCCTTCCTTCATCTTGGTCTTCAAATGCTATTCAAATTCTGACCTTATTTGCTTCTGGCAGACTTCCTCCCCCAACTCACTCCCCCCACCCTCAATCATTGTGAATTGGTCTAGTCAGATCATCATGGCTGTATTAAACTCCTCTAATTCATCCTTCTTATATGCTAAGCCTTCATCCTGACTCAACCAGTCTGCTAGAACATTTGTTGAACCCAGCCTGTATTCTACCCAGAAGTTGTATTGGACAAGCTCAAATGCCATCTGGCCTATAGCTGGTTTATCTTCCTTGGTGAACAATAATATTCTAGTGATCTATGGTCCATTCAAATAATGAAAGGGTATCAGGTAAAGAGTAGGTGATGCTGCCACTCCCGCAAGGCTGCCATCACTTCCAGCAGTTCCTTATCATATATTGGATAATTAGTTTCAGTGAGGATCATTTTACAGCTAAAAATAACATACAGGCTGTTTGAGCCCATCTTCCCCCTCCTGTAGTAACACCACACCCACGGCGTAATTTGAAGCATCAGTTTCTACTACAAATGGCCTCCCAGGATCTTGATGGGCCAAGACAGGTGTGGTAAGAACTTACTTTTAATAATTCGAATTACTGCTACTCTTTTCTTCCCCACATGAACGGAACATCCTGTATTAGATGCGTGAGAGGTAAGGTCATTTGGCATAGATTTTTTACAAATCATCATAAGAATTTCAATGTTTTTCCAAAAAACTCCACACCCCCATTTTATTAGTAGGGGCATTCCATGCTTGTACAACATGCAGTTTATCCAGACATACTCCCAACCCATTCTGGAACACCATGTTGCCTAGGAATATCACTAAACTTCGATTGATTCACACTTGGAAGGCTAAATCTCAGACCCATCCAGCTAATTGCTCCCAGAACTTCCTGGACATCTCAGACATGACTCTCTTGGGACTTCAAAAACACTAAGATATCATCCATATAGGTGGCACAGCAATGACTGATCATCCCTCCAAGGACATTATTGATCATCCATTGAAACACCGCTGAGGCATTTCTAAGACTGAATGGCATCACATGGTATTGAAACACCCCCAAGTGACACTTATATGTGGTGTATTTTTGATGTTCCAGTCTCATTGGTACCTTATTGAATGTATCTGTGAGATCTAGCTTTATAAAAATGATGCTTCCAGTAACCATTGGTAGAATATCCTCCAACAAAGGCATTGGTATGGATCAGGATCAGAACCATGTTCAAACATCAGAAATCCACACATGGGCATAGTTTGCCACTCACTTTTGGTAACAGTAATACAGGAGATACCACTGGTGAATTAAAAGGCTCAATCAACCCTTTGTCCAACATTAATTACATGGCTCTCCAATAATTCTTTTGCTCGTTGGTTAAGAGGATATACTGACTTCCCTGGGGGAGCTCCAACCCTTTCTTAAACTGGAATGAAAACGCAAATAAACCAATAGGGGAGTAAGGTGAGTTCCCAATAGGACCAAATGCATCCACAAAGTTGCTATATTCATCCAGTAACCCTACCTCCTGCATTCCACTCATATTTCTGCATCTACTTAGAATATCACTCCCAACCTCCATCTTCCACCTCATTCAAGGCCCCATCAAAGGATTCAAAGTAAAATGTATTAAGCGGTAGATCAACCAGGGGCTGTAACCAATGCCACCATTGCATCCCCAATACCATAGGATAGGCTAGATTTCTGACTGCACAGAAGTCCTCTTTGAACCAAAATGGGTTCTTCTGAACAAATACCCAAGGCTCCAAACGCCATGAGGGAGCCCTCATGGACATGTTGGCAAACACCACCTCAGGACCCTTCTTCATTTCCAACTTTAAACTTTCTGTCAGAGCAAATTCCACATAGTTTTTCTCAGCCCCTGTATCCACCAGGTTCAACACCTTCTTTGTCCAACCTTTCTAATATAACGCCACTGGAATAAATAACCTAGGATAAAGCTAAGAAGTAGATTTAATGTTTAAAGAATTCTCAGATTGCAAATTTGCAGGTAAGGTAGGTTTGGGACCATTGATCTTCCTAGGTCCCTGACTTCCTGTTCTCCATAGTTCCTCAACGTTTCCCTAGTGGAACCCTCCATGGATATTTACAAAATTTCTGGCTCATCCCTGCCACCCTCCTTGACCTCTATGAGCCACTGCAGGTAACTGGCCCCTTCCTGGAGACATAGAATCCTCCCACTAGTTTAACACCAAGTCCAATTGTTTCTCAACCTGTACTGCCAACGCAATTTCTTCAGCCAACGTACTCTGAATTTTAGCAGCCACCATAGCGGCCAACATATCCACTTGCAGACCCTATCAAAACAGTTGCAATGATTGCAAATCTGATACTTGTACTGCTTTCACCAAAGGTCAAAAAATCCGCCCATATTCTTCAACTGATCCTCACCCCTGACTCACCATCAGCAAAGCTGACCACACCTCGTCCTGCACCTCATCTGGACAGGCATCCCGGTAAATCCAATCAACACACTCATCCATGGAACCTGGAAGGTGATCTTGCTCCTCATCCAGTTCTTGCACCCACCCCGCCAGGTCTGAAGGTAGCGCCTCCACAATCTGTGCAATCTGCAGTGAGAAAGGGGTCTCTCCTCATGACTCTTGAGCCAACTGCTCCTGAAAATAAACTCATGACACCACTTGATGAACCTTCTCCAAAGCCTCAATGGGCAATGCCACCTGATCTTTTGGAGATTTAGATATTCCATGGCCTTTCTCCACCTCCATGAAACTTGCACCACATACCCAAACCACCTCTCTTATTATGAATGTTAAAGAGAAACTCACCATTACCACTGTCAAAACATGACAATACCATTCCTCTCCTCCTGGGGCTATCACCTCTTCTTGGGGCTTCTCCATAACTGACAAAAAAGTATTTGAGTTTCATCTGATGTAATGGATGGGTTTACACCAATAAGCCATAAAGGAATTGGGAAGTAAGAGCCATGTAGCTGACCATACTAGGAACAGGCCTGCCAAAGCCCATACCTGAACCCTCCCACCATGCCTCGTTGTTGCCACATATTCCTGCACCCCTGTCCCCACGACGCTGCACATCAACAGCATGATCTGGCTCCAGGAGAGGGCCAAGAATGATGCCAACGCCACGCCAAGCTCACTAGTTAAGCTCATAACTTCATTCTGATACTATAATTCATTAAAATAATATTTTATTAGCAAGAAATTTTTTATTGAATTTTCTGGTTTTCAAAGAAGACACAACTGGCCATTCAAAGCCCAGCCACCCCTAATAAATAGCACTTTACTTGTATTGTAATAAGCTCCCTCCTATGCTAGGCTCTCTTTAACACCATCCAGCACATTGCTTGTGAAGACCCCACATCCCACCAGATCATCATCCATGCTGTGCATAAGCCTGATGTTATATTTTCTCAGATAATTTTGGTTTTTTTAGTACTAGATGCAGATAATTTTGGTTTTGGAATGTCAAATCTCACCAACTCCAAATTCCTTAAGTTTGAGGCCCTTCCTATAAAAGCAATATTTATATTGAGAGACACCTTATCCAAAGCAATGTACAGATCAGGAGCAGCATGATCTGTTACAAAAAGGGGCCAGTCTCCACTGAGGAGTTTAATAATGTTGCAGATGGGACCTGGAGGAACCTCAGAATATCTCCCCTGATTCCAATGCAGGTTCAGCACAACCCTACTACCAACAATAGTGTAATTTGGCTGAGGAGGGAGGGTTGAAGGATTACCCCAATTTGTGGGGTTTCACTGAGAGTCTACCAGGGAATTTTGGGCAATATTAGCCTCATTTACCCCCCAAAACACTCTTCTCACAGTACCAGACATGTAATTGTCTGACATATGTTGATCCATCAAGTCAGAGGATAAATTTCAACATCATCAGCATTTAGATATTAATCTAATATAAAATTTTGAAGTATATGTTTATGATCATATAATTAAATGCAGTATGCAATAAATGGAAGCTTTTTTGGAGTTAATCTTAGTTTTAGACTAAAATTGCACTTCATTGTAACTCCGCCAATTCTAGATAATCAATTGCAGGTAAAAATCTTCATCTTATAATGAGGTCATCAATTTCAACTAATCAGGCAGGTATAAAATCTTTTCACTCTTCAAAACCCCTTCATACCTAAAAAGAGACTTATTCAATTGATGAGCTTTGCTAAATGTGTATTAGAATTGATAAAATATATAAAATTAATAATAAAGATAATTTTTCTAAGGCAGTTTAAGTTAGTGAATCTGATAGATTATTCCATGCTTAAATATTCTTTATATAAAGGAAAATTGAAATATTTGACAATGATCTTAGAAAGATCCTCAATAGTTTTCAGTAGCTTTCTGTTAGGTTTTTTGGTATTAAAATTCTTGGACTTAGTATGGTATCCAATATCTGAAATTATATCAATAATTGTGATAAAAATATGGGGTTTAACTTTATGAAAACATAACTTGAAAGCTTTAAATATAATGTTCCACCATTTTCTATTAACAGAACCATATAAAATTTCAGTACTATAAAGTAAATGAGTAGTGTCATGGCTTTTTAACCTGTTTAATTTTAATTTTAATATTCTATACCTTTTCAGAATAATTATTTTTCAATAGTATATCTTCTACTATCCTAGATGGGGTAAAATATTTTTATTAATGCTATATACATTTTTTCATTTTAATAGAGCTTTTAATTTTTCAACACATTACTAAAGTTTACAGTCAATTTTTATCTACACTTTTCAGATACTTTAATTTTTGGTACAAAGACCACAAAAACTTAACCTTATTAACAGACACAAAATGACTGGATTTCTCAAAATCAAATCATAAATGGTAAGCCTAATACTAGTTGTCATGAAGTTTCCAAACATTTTGAAACCACCTAACTGTGTATACTCTGGATCATGAGGTCTTAATTAGGGATCTAACATTGGAATTCTTATTATTTTAATATTAAAATATAATTCCATTGGAGTGCGCTATTTGTATTAAAAGCAAATAAATGACTAAAAAAGCCACATTGAAATTAATAAAAAGACATTTTCATTGAAAGATGATAAATTCTTTCATTTCTAAAATATAAGATTACCTGCAATTTTATTCACAAAAAAAGTTATAATATATACCCTAATAAAAGTCTATCTTTATAGATATATAGATTTTTAAAGTTTGGGATATTAGGTAAGATTTGGCAAACACTAAGAGATTGAGAATTAGCCTCAGATAAAACCAGGATAACGCTAATTCTATATAAATTCTTATAGCTAGATGTCTAGTTATTAACTGCAATTATTAGAAATATCAGTTCATACTTTCTTATAGATAATACACAAAAACTTCTATTTGGCTGAATAATTATAAGCTTTAAAGATATATATAATTCTCAATATAACAATATGTAGTTTTAATACTAAATTCAGTATATATTTTATTCAATTTATTCAAGATATGCTGACCAGGGGACAGACAGTACAAAATCACAACACTCAAAATGACAAAATAAAACTACTAACCAGGTGGGAAGCAGAAACCGCTAACCCACCATGGCAGAGGGTGAGGAGGGGTTGGGGGGTTGGTTTTCAGAAAGATCCACCTCAATCATGGGATGTTGGTTATAATACCAGATCAGAGCAGAGAGCCAGGGCGTTGGGGCATCCACATAGTGGGGGTGAAGGTTAGCATAGTAAGAGTTTTTCACTTCCTCATCAAGATAATGACAGGAAAGTGTTTCAACAAAAGCTGCGGGAGAACTTCAGCTTCTTTGTGGGCTTCAGGAAGTTGGGTGAAAAGGGAGATACTGTGGCAGGTGATTTTGGATGAGGGGTTGAATGAAGCAAGCTTTGCAACATTCATAACAGCAACTTCAGCATCATCAAATAGTTTTGAGATATCACTGCAGAGAGATTCAGGGAAGTTGGGGGGAAGAAGAGGGTGGGCAGGCCATGCTGGAGCTGAGTCACTGACTGGACCACTGCAGTGCATAGTTTTGGGTACTGAGGAGAGGCTACTGCAGCTAAGGTGAGCTGGTGGTCACTTTGGAAGGGGGCTGTATTGGGCAGAGGAGCAAAATGGTGAGGGGTAGGGGTTTTATCAAAGTTGGGAAGGAAAAATTCTGCCCAACTATAATTGCCTTGGCAGAGAGGTTGACCTATATGCTTACTAATGAGGATATTACCTGATTTGTCAGTCTTAGCTAATAGATCCCATGGATTTTGGTTCACTGGAATAGTGGCATTCAAATTTGGGTGGGTGGGATTGGGTGAATAGGCAGCTGCTTGGATGCCAATGGTGGTCCAAGCATTGCTCTGATTGGCTGGGGTAGATTTAAGTGGGAGAGTGAGGCTGAAGGTTTTGGGGGGGCTGATTTTCTATGTGGACCCACTGAATGAGATTGGAGGGTGGGAGGGGGCAGCAAAGTACCCCATACTGAACCTCCAGAGGGGGGCTCAGAAGCCACAGCAGCGGACTTAACCTGAGGGCACACTTTTTTTACATGGTTGAGGCCAAAACAGAGGGAACAAATCTGCCTACCATTATTGACCTAAGCCCAAAAGAAATGATCAGGTGCTGCAGCCACACTAGTGCAGGGTGAGATTTGTTGGGCTATAGTAGGGTGGTATAGTATGATGGTGGCTGTTGCCCAAGGAGCAGCAAGGTGCTTCGCACCAGATGGAATAGCAAAGATGAGGTTGGGCTGAGTGCCATAAGCCATGAGCTCCATGACCAACTGGTCATACAAAACCTGGGGTGGAAGGTGGGATGGGAGATTTGCAAAGGATACCACTAGCGTGGTGTCTGAAGGGAGGCAAGTACGGGTTGTGGGAATAGGGTTTTTTTTTATAAATTAGAGGAGTTTGTGCTGCTGCTTCAGTTTCTCCTCAGATAGGAACCCAACATCAAAGTAGCCCTTAAAAGGGTGGAAGTCTATAAAGCCAGCTGGCACAAAGGCTGCAGTGGCTAGGTCAATAATTGCTTTATTGGCATATAGGAATAAATGCCTATAGTCTACTCTGAGGCAATAGTGAATGGCAGAGTGAGGGAGGGTGAGAGGATGGGGGTGAGAAGGGTGGACGTGCACCAGGTGGAGCGCTAAGTCCTGTGGGGGGACAATATGGCTGAAAGCAGTGGGTGGGCTGTTTGAGCCTATCCAAATGCGCTTGCCTGTGGGGTAGAAAATACTAGGTGGGGGTGCACTGCTGCCCCACACTGGGGTGGCAGGTGGTGGAGCCAAGGATATCAAAGAATAGGTTTGGGCAGACAGCTGTGGATAAATAAAATTTAAATTTAAAATTGCTCAAAAGTGACTTCAAGTGGTAAAAGAAAGCCTTATGATAAGAATCTTTCAGTATATAATTTATTATTATCAAAATTTTAATATGACTTACTAAAATATTTCCCAAATATAGTATACTATTAGTGATAACCATATATAAAATCAATTTTTAATTTAGCATATTAAAAAGTTATAGAGAAAAAAACAGATGGTATACTATATATAGAGGTTACCTAGTGCTATTGGCAACTATATAATCTTTTGATAAGATTATCAAAGGATATAAACAAAGATAGAACTTCAAACTACATATAAAAATTTGTTAAATAGAGTGAAAAATCTTCCGTTGAGTATCTGCTGTAGCTAGACTCATATGTTTGGAAAAAGATTTAAAAATTAATAAATATTCAAACTAATTTAATAGATATCAAATATTGAATTTTTCATTTTATTGACCATCAGATAGCTTGAGGGATATTATTAACAAATATAAAGATACTAGCTGTACCTGGCCGCGCGTTGCTGTGGCTCAGTCTGGTTAAATGAAAAAGAAAAGATAAAGCACACGTTTCTGATAGTGGAGTTACCCAGCGTTGCTCGGGAATATTTATGAGCTCACACTGACAGCTTAAAGACTGTGCCAGTACTATGTTTGAGCCACTCGGACTAACAGCTCCGCTGTTGCCCTCATGGCTGGTGAGCTGATTATCCTAACTACTTAATCTACTTAAAACTCTAACACTGATTTTTATTTAGTTTCAGTTGAGCAATTTGGTGAATTATTCGATAATATGTGCCATCTCTAACCCACTCGCCCAAATAGACTGAGCCTATCAGACTTGAAGGTTTAAGATTTCAGTCAGTACATCAGTAAGTCAGTGAATATATTTTATTAAGTAAATTGGTAGATAGCTATCAATATGTTCAGAAACTATTAACCTGTTGAATATTCCAACCTCCAACTACTTAGCCAAAATTAATTACGCCTGCAAATTAACTAAACCATTACTTACCTGAAGCCATTGAGCCCATCGAATCAACCTAAATCCACCAACCATCCAGCCAAAACCAATTGTTGAACTTTTAAATCAACCAACAACTAAAACCCACTAACAACTAACCAAAACCAATTTTATCGAAACAACCAATCACTAACTGCTTATTAAAACTATCAAGCTTACTAATCAACCCAAAACCACCAACCGCTCGGCAAAACCATCGAAATTAACGAATCAACCGAATATTAAACTGCTCAGCCGTAACAATATACCGATTTTCATAAAAACATATAAATTTTTCACTTGTTACATATAGACCTTTTTATTTTATTATAAAAATTAAAAATCCGGCTTCGAGGTGCATACGGAACCCCTCCCATCTACCTATATCCAAATTTTCAAAACTCTACATGCTGTAGTTTTGGCTGGGCATCGCGCTCATACACACACTCGCTTTTATCTATATATAAAAGCAAATGTGTGTGTGTGTGTGCGATGCACAGCCAAAACTAGAGCATTTAGAACTCTGAAAATCTGGCTATAGGTGGACGGGAGGGGGCCCGTGTGCACCTCGTAGCCGTATTTTTAATTTTCATAGTAAAATAAAAAATTTTATATGTAAGAAGTGGAAATTTTATATGTTCTTAATGGAAATCGGTATATTGTTACGACCGAGAAGTTTGATATTCGGTTGATTCGGTAGTTTAAACGGTTTTGTCGAGCGGCTGGTGGGTTTGTGTTGATTAATAAGCTTAACGGTTTTAATAAGTTAGTGATTGGTTGATTCGATAAGATAATTGGTTTTGGTAAGTAGTTGTGATCTCGGTTGTTTCGATACATTTAGTTTTGGTTTACGAAGCGGTTGGTGATTAGTTGATTTTTAATCTAATGGTTTTAGCTAAGTGGTTTAGTGGTTTAGTTAATTCGATAGGTTTAATTGGGTATGGCTGAATGGTTGGTAATTTTATATTGATTCAGTATAATTTGACTCCTTAATTTTATCGATAACCGTCTACAAATATAAAAATTATAAGATTATCAGATAAACTTTAAGGCCACAAACAAATCTGTGTTAAACTGGGTATCAACAAGAATTAGCCTAAAATTTCAATTACAAAAGTATCAGTCTGTTAATTCCTTTATATAGATGCATTATCTCGATCAAATAACCAAAAATCATCAAACTTGGTAAGTATTCTATAAAGTTTGGAAACGGAATGCTAATATATAATTATTTAATATAATCATATAAATTTAAATATCAGTTCTATATGAGATCTAGAACATATATTTCTAATGATAATTATATAGCAATTTGGCTGGTTATTTTCATATTTAAATTAATTCGATTTTTTCATAGGTTTTGATAAGGGGTTGGTAGTTTTTGGTTGTTTTGTAAATTCAATAATTGGTTTTTGCTGAGTGGTGGTTTATTTTTTGGCTGATTCGATAGGCTCAATAGTTTCAGGTAAGTGATTGATGGTAAAGTTAATTTGGCAGGCTTAATTGATTTTGGCTAAATGGTTGAAGGTTGGAAGCTTTAATAGGTTTAATGGAATATGAACTTATTGATATCTATCTACCAGTACAGATTTTTTTGAAAAAAAGAACCTCCTTTAAGAAAAGCTCTAAAAAGTATGAAATAATCAAGGAATTATGCCTCCTCAATAAAACCCTTTTCTAAAGTTGGCGCCATCTTCCAAACTGACTTATAAAATTTATCTCACAAATAAAATTTATACCTTATGTCTGGATTGGGTCCAAATGTAAACTACAAGCAACTTAGAATATACAGTGTTGAGTATATAGATTATAAATGCCTATTATAAGTTTGTTAAAATATGGCACCGACCATCTCGTACTAAAAAAATATATGGCACCGAAGGAGGAGGATACCCCAGTGGTAGAATAGGGACCTCTACCGCTGCCTTCCCAAGTTCGATCCCGGTAGTGGACTTTGGGTAGGGGACGATTATGACTGTGTTGGCATTGCGCACCAATGCCCCGAACTGGGATAGAGAATAGCAAAGGCGGTCCATGGAGTTCCTGGCCTATCATACGCCACACATGGAGGTTTTCCGGGTTTTATCCTCCTTTCCCATTTTCTTTACTTCCCCTCATCTGTGCAGTATTGTCCCCAGGTCAGCCCACCTCAAATAAAATTTAAAATATGGCACCGACTTCAGAAAAGGGTTTTATTGAGGAGGCATAATTTCTTAATTATTTTATACTTTTTAAAGCTTTTTTAAAGAAGGTTCTTTTTTCTCAAAAAAAAATTTTTAAAAAGTTCCTTTTTTCCCAAAAAACCTTTACCCTTGTTATTCCCCCCCCAAAAAAAAATTAGTGTATTTTTAAATGTGACTCTTTTTCCTACTTTTATTAAATATTACTATCTCTATATATCCTTTTTGACCCCTTACTATTTCTCTATAATAAACTCATTGTATACATATTATATATAGTATCTTATAAACAAATATACTAATAATTCACTTTATTAAATTTAGTTGATTTTATTAATCAAATTATATTAAATTTACTGATCACCATCTACAACACTTCATTTTATTAAATTTAGATGATTTTATTGGTCAGCATATGCTGAATTTACTGATTGCCATCTACAGTAATTCATTTTATTAGATTTGGTTGCTTTTATTATTCAATCTATGGTAAATTTATTGATTGCTATCTAAAATAATTCATTTTATCAAATTTAGATGAGTTTATTGGTCAAATAATGCAAAAAAATGATAACCATCTATAATGATTTAAGCTCGTCCTGCTATGATCTCATACTGCCTAAATTTTGAGCATACCCCCCAGCCATAGGACATATATCATAAGTGATTGCGCTAGGATTCGTATAACTAACAATTTAAGATTTAAGCTTAGAGCCAAAAGCTGAGCCGATTATGCTAGAGGAGGTATTAGTATCTACTTAAAAAAATTTCACTGACTGACTGACGTACTGCTGACTGACATCTGAAACCTTTGAGTCTGATAGGTTCAATCTATTTGGGTGAGTGGGTGAGAATTGGTGAATCTTATCGAATCTAAAATTATCGAGCTTGATGGGTTCAATCTATTTGGGCGATTGGGTATAGATTAACAAATATTGTTGAATAATTCACCAAATTGCTCACCTGAAACTCAACAAAGATCAGTATTAGAGTTTAAGTAGTTAAGTAGTTAGGATAATCAGCTCATCAGCCACGAGGGCAACAGAGGAACTGTTAGTCCGAGTGGCTCGAGAGTAGTGCTGGCACAGCCTATAGGCTATAATGTGAGCTTATCATCTGATAAACTAAATACCGTAGCGAAGCACGGGTATCTGGATGTTAGGCTTATATATTTTAAAAACCTGCCTAATTTGGTTCACCTAATTAATAAATACTTTTGGCAAGTTAAGTAGAAGTTGATTTAGTAGTTTGGAAGATATGTCACATACTCAATGATTTTGAGTATAAAGAGATGTTTCGGGTAGCATTTTGGTGTTATTTGATTGATTCGATAAATTTATTTTGTTTGGCCGAGTGGTTGATGGTTTTTGTTCGAATTGATAGGACACAGTTTAGTTTTGAGGGGTGATTAGTTATTGGTTGATTTGGTAAGTTCAGTTAGGTTTAGCTGAGTGGTTGGTGGTTTTTGGTTGATTCGATTGAGCAATAAAATTTGGTTGATTCGATTGAGCAATAAAATTTGGCTGAGTGGTTATTGTTTGTTTATAGTATAAAATCTAAGTTAAATTTGAATATCTGAAATTCTAGACACCGTAGTGAAGCACGGGTAACTCCGCTAGTTGTAGATAAAGGAACATTCGTTAGCTTTCCTATTTTATTAATGCAAACTCAAGGTTACTTTGAAGTCTAATAACTTCTAGATAATCCAAAATGAAAAACGATGATGGATAAAAATATACTGCTGTATGATCAATAAATTCGCATATTTTCATTACAAGCAATGATCCAAGTAATAGATGATCGATTAACGCCATAAAATTACCAGCTAGCACTCAGATTAGTTGCAATTCTATTATTAGATCCGATATTGGCATTATCAAATAACAAGTTAGTAAAGTTCGATTAGTCTAACCATCTAGTACTAAAAAAAGTTCGATTAGTCTATTACTTAAATATTACACTGTAGATTTATGATACTGATATGACACCCATAATTAAGGCCTAAAGTTTTACTATAGAAACATCAAGCTAATTATCTAAAAATAATTATATCACTTAATTTATTACACAACTAAAATGATACTATATAAAGATGGACCAAAATCAAAGTCAACCATCAATTGTTTTTGTAAATAAAAATGAAGCTTACTTCCATCTCCAGTGTTATCTTCACTATCATCTACTCAACTGAGGCTGGCCCTCTTGAACGCCGAACCTGCTTCCTTCTCCCCAAAATTTGCTCTGGGTTTCTTCATGGTAACCCTTCTGGTGATAACTCAAATACCAATAATGCCAATAATGCAAACAACAATCATAACGCTAATACCAATAAAAATGCAAACACCAACTTCAATTCAAATTCAAATATCAACTCAATTAATTTGGGTAATCAGAACTACGCCTCTACCAAAAATACTGAATCTGGTATAAACTCAAACACTGACACTGTCACCACAAACAATGGTGATTCAACTTCAACTCAGCCTAGTGGTAGCTCTTGCCCAAGATCTAATTGCGGTAGTAGCTCACATATGGACCAAACTGGTGGTAACCCCTACTCAGGCCCTAGTCGTGGCATTTATTAAGCCTACTAGTATACTCTCAGATCACTATTATACCATTATGATTAGGAAGCATTAAAGCTTTGTTTTATAAAATTTGTTTTTCAAAAATCTTAATTTCAAGATTAGATTAATGTTTTTAAACAGTTTCACTATCTATACAAACCCAAATATAATGATATAAGCATAGTTAATCATTATTATTTGAGTATTTTATTTTAGTATTTGTGGTACAAAATTAGGATTTAATTTTGATTTTATTTTATCAAGATAAGTTGACCTGACAGATATACTTATCATTTTTATTATATATAATGATATATATATATACTATTTTGATTATTATAAATACCTTATATATAGTGTAAAAACTACAGATAAAAATCCATATATGTATTCTACTTAGCAGTATGCTAAAATGCAGAGCTTAACAATTGTTTTAGTAATTTTTATTAAAAACTTGATATAATTAGCATAGATCAGATAACTAAGTATTAATAAGATGTGTATCTTTTATGTAAGTTGAAATAAGGGTATCTATTGCACTAAAATAAAATCTAAATTGGACTTTCTTTTACCGCTTGAAGTCACTTTTGAGAAATTTTAAATTTAAAGTTTATTTATCCACAGCCATCTGCCCAAACCTATTCTTTGATGTCCTTGGCTCCACCGCCTGCCACCCCAGTGTGGGGCAGCAGTGCACCCCCACCTAGCATTTTCTGCCCCGCGGGCAAGTGCGTTCAGATGGGCTCAAACAGCCTGCCCACTGCTTCCAACCATTTTGTCCCCCCACGGGACTTAGCGCTCCACCTGGCGCGTGTCCACCCTTCTTGCCCCCATCCTCTCACCCTCCCTCACTCTGCCATTTGCTATTGCTTCAGAGTAGACTATGGGCATTTGTTCCCATATGCCAATAAGGCAATTATTGAGCTAGCCACTGCAGCCTTTGCGCTAGCTGGCTTTATAGACTTCCGCCCTTTTAAGGGCTACTTTGACATTGGGTTCCAATCTGAGGAGGATGCTGAAGCAGCAGCACAAACTCCTCTAATTTATAAAAAAAACCCCATTCCCACAACCTGTACTCACCTCCCTTCAGACACCACGCTGGTGGTATCCTTTGCAAATCTCCCATCCCACCTCCCACCCCAGGTTTTGTATGACCAGTTGGTCACAGGGGCTTATGGCTTATGGCACTCAGCCCAACCTCATCTTTGCCATTCCATCTGGTGCGGAGCACCTTGCTGCTCCTCAGGCAACAGCCACCATCATACCACACCACCCTACCATAGCCCAACAAATCCCACCCCACACTAGTGTGGCTGCAGCACCTGATCATTTCTTTTGGGCTCGGGTCAATAATGGTAGGCAGATTTGTTTTCTCTGCTTTGGCCTTGACCATGCAAAAAGAGCATGCCCTCAGGCCAAGTCTGCTGCTGCAGCTTCTGTGCCTCCTTCTGGAGGTTCAGTATGGGGCTTTGCTGCCCCCTCCCACCCTCCAATCTCATTCAGTGGGCCCACATGGAAAATCAGCCCCCCCAAAACCTCCAGCCTCACTCTCCCACCTAAATCTACCCCAGCCAATCAGAGCAATGCTTGGACCACCATTGGCACCCAAGCAGCTGCCCATTCGCCCAATCCCACCCACCCAAATTTGAACGCCACTATTCCAGTGAACCAAAATCCATGGGATCTATTGGCTGAAACTGACAAATCAGGTAATGTCCTCATTAGTAAGCATACAGGTCAACCTCTCTGCCAAGGCGATTATGGTCAGGCAGAATTTTTCCTTCCTGACTTTGATGAAACCCCTACCCCTCACCATTTTGCTCCTCTGCCCAATACAGCCCCCTTCCAAAGTGATCACCAGCTTGCCTTAGCTGCGGTGGCCTCTCCTCATTGCCCAAAACTATGCACCGCGGTGGCCCAGTCAGTGGCTCAGCTCCAGCATAGCCTGCCCACCCTCTTCTTCCCCCCTGACTTCCCTGAATCTCCCTGCAGTGACATCTCAAAACTATTCAATGATGCTGAAGTTGCTGTCATGAATGTCACAACAATTGCTTCATTCAACCCCTCAGCCAAAATCACCTGCCACAGTATCTCCCTTTTCACCCAACTTCCTGAAGCCCACAAAGAAGCTGAAGTTCTCCTTGCAGCTTTTGTTGAAACACTTTCCCGTCATTATCTTGATGTGGAAGAGGAAAACTCCTACTACGCTGACCTCAACCCCCACTATGCGGATGCCCCAACGCCCTGGCTCTCTGCTCTGATCCAGTACTGTAACCAACATCCCTTGATCGAGGTGGGTCTTTCTGAAAACCAACCCCCCAACCCCTCCTCACCCTCTGCCATGGTGGGTTAGCAGTTTCTGCTTCCCACCTGGTTAGTAGTTTTGTTTTGTCGTTTTGAGTGATTGTGTTTGGTACTGTCTGTTCCCTGGTCGGCATACCTTGAATAAATTAAATAAATGTCAACTCCAAGCCATATCTGGTTGAACAAAGCTGTCACCCTAGTCAAGGCTTGGTGGGGTTCTGTCAGGATTTACCCTAATTTGGGCAAAGTCTTGTCCTGGAGTTCCCCATTAAGCATAATTGCTTTTGGGATATAATTTCAACTTTCCTGTGTGTGGTGCACTATTGATTCCAATCCTATTTAATCCATTGGGCAGTGCTCCAATGTTTCAAGTTTAAATGGATTCTAAACTCAATTAATTTTATTCCCAATATCACAATTAAGTTGTATGACTTACAACAAAATTAATTGCTTCCCAATTAGGATTATAATTAGTAATCCGAGAATTCTACAGTTATAACAAAAGTTGATATCTCATTTAAATTTCTTATCAAAAATGATAATCAATAATATCAGTTATTAAAAAAAAGATCATATCCTTTATTTAATATGAAGATCTCATTATACTGTAAATATCCCTAAGTATTTTTAGTAATGAAGTAACTTCTCTTGCAGTGTTATCTATCCTTTGAAGTTCATTTGGCATATTTATACCTGGATTTCAGTGTGAAATCTAACAATTGTTTTATTCAGCCTGCAGGAACCTCTGAACCATCATCGCCTGGTTAAGCTCTAATACTAGGGATTTAATAGGACCTTTGAACCTCTAATAAAGGTTAAGTCCTCTTAAATTATTTTATATTGGATTTCAGTGCTTATCCACAATTGACTAACCATTTAAATGAGCTTCAAAGGACCCAACTCAATTCACTAACAGATTCAGTACAAAGTCTGACAGAGCTTGTTCCCAATTTCTTCTTTTACCATTCTCTGTAATAGCTCATCTTCCTGCTGGTATACCACTTGTACCATAAGTAACCTTGATAAGTCATCTGCATTCTGATGAGAAGATCCAGTTTAGTGGACTATCTCATAATCATAAGCCTGTAGCTCTAATGCCCATCAGGCCAGTCATCCTTCCAGTTCTCTTAAATTGTGTAGCCAACGCAATGAGGAGTGGTCCATCACCACTTTGAAGTGCATTCTATGAAAATACACCTGAAACTGTTTACAGATGTAAATGGCTACAAGGTATTCAAGATCAGTCACAGTGTAATTCCTCTCAACTGCTGAGAGTGTCCAGCTCACATATGGTACAGGATGCTCATCCCTGAGCTCATCCATTTGGCTCAGGATGGCACCAATTGTTGTTAATGAAGCATCAGTCTGTATTATATATTCTCAATCGAAATTTGTAAATTTCAAGTTTGGAGAATCTATTAAATAATAGTATAATTTATTATAAGAACTCTGGGCCTCTTCACTTCAAAATAATCATTTTTTGTAATTCAGTAGATGTAATAGGGGCTTGGCAATTCTTGCAAAATCCTGAGTGAATCTTTGATAGTATCCAACCATTACAAGGAACACTAGGATATCTTGGACACTCTTAAGTACAGCCATTTGCTCTATAACTTCAATTTTTTGGGCTTTTGGCTGCAATCCACTAGAGTTTATTAAGAATCCCAGATTTCTAACTCTTTCTTGAATAATTGGCACTTCTTCAGCTTAATTACCAGGTTACCCTTATATAGTCACTTGAAAACTTTCTTCAAGTGGTGTAAATGGTCAGTGAATGTCCTACTGAACACGTTTATATCGTCCAATACAACAGGACGAATGATAACTTCAGGCCATTCAATATGGCATCCATGGCTCTCTGGAACGTCACAGGCACATTGCATAGATTTTGGGGCATCCTTGTTGGTTGATAAAGCCCCTGCGCAGTGATGATCGTGAATTTTCCTGGTCTTCTGTTTGCAAATCAATTTGCCAATATCCAGATATTAGATCCATTTCAGAGAGATACTTAGCTTCTCCCAATTAATCTAGAGTTTTGTCAATTTGTGGTAGAGGACATGAATCCTTCTTCATAATCCTATTGAGATTCAGATAATTGATCACCACCAAATTAGAGCCATCCTTCTTCTTTACAATAAGGTAGGGCTCTCCCAGGGACTCAATGATGGAACTAGAAGCCCATGATTCACTAGTTACTGTATTCTTCCTCCACTACCACTTCAGCTACCTTCAATTATCAAAAGGGTCTCATTCTTATCAGCTAATTTTCCCAGGACTTTGTGGACCACATTCTTCACGCATCCTAAATCATGGTCATCATGGGCAAATACTTCCCATTACTTTTTTTAGTACTAGATGGTCCAATACTTCCCATTACTTGTTGTTGGATTTTAGGATTTATCTAGTCTCCTTGGTGCTTTGAGGTCTAAACTCCAACAAATGGGGGGAAGGCATCCAAAGAAGATAATATAGATAATAAATTTAAAATTTATAAAGTTGAGGTTTTTTATAAGTTTATTTAGTCCTGCGAGGGATAAGATTTAAAACGTACCTCTTAATATCAGAACAAATATTATTTAACTATATTGAGGGTAAAGGGAAATGCAACAAAATTTCTGGAATAGCCTAGAATGGTTAAAATTAGGTAATATTAAAATGTATCCAATTGAAGCTCAGAAAATTCTCTTCACTTTGGCATCACAATAGATGGGGAGATATTTGGCAATATGTACCCAAGAGGTAACAACTTAGTAGATATCAGCCAAACCCTGTTTGATATAATTATTTCACTTTGGGGGACCTCTGCCACGCCTATAAAAAAGGGGTGATCCTCACTTGGGTGGTTGAAGAGAATTGGATGTGGCAGGGGGAGAAAAAGATGATGACTCTCCGAGTTCCTTTACATGGTTAGGGCAATTTTGACTGCATGATTTAATGCTAATTGCCCATTTAGTATTCATAATAGTGTTACCCCAATTTTCGGGGTTTCACTGAGAATTGACCAGGGTGTTTTGGCTGATAAAACTCATTTGTATCATTCATATCAACTTTACTATCATCAGAAACTTATAAATATCTAACATTTCCTCGTGTTGGCCCTTTTGACCAACATATTTATCTTGGAGCTGTGAGGGAAAATGTCCGACATCACCCCCTCAAGAATGTTGGTGTAAGAATAGGGCCATAAAAAGTGGCCATGTACCAAATTTATTGTGTTACTGGTTGCCAACGATTTGATAGAATAATTGTCACCTCTCTTGTAGGTGACAGTGAAGCGACCCTATCAAATAGATCCAAGCTTGCTACTTCTGGGTGTGATGCGATTATGGTAATATGGGACCAAGTCATACACTTTAAAGGAAGGCAGATAGGCTGAAACTCATTTTCACTTGTCTCTCTTTTGTAACCATTTTAGCTAAACCTGTCAACGCCACATTATGAAGCTGAATAATACGTTGAGCCTATCTTCTCATGGCTTTTTCAGATCTCTAAACTTTAGAGGAGAAAACCTCTTTAACTAAAAGGGCGTGTATCACTGGTTCTCACCCACACAAACACAGAATGGGGGAATTTTTAGGATCTGGTGAAACTAATCCAGTATACCATAAGAGCACTGGTAGGAATTGATCCCAGAGAAGTGGATCAGAGGAGGCGATTTAACGCAGGATGGAAACCAAGTTTCCATTGGCTCTGTCCACAGTTCCATTGTTTGAGGAATTATATGGGGCTGACAATAGTTGTTGGATATTCATAGATATAGATAGAATCTTGACTACTCTGGAGGTGAAGTTCTTATCATTGTCACAGAGTAGTACTTGAGGACAGTTATGGAGAGTGAAAATATTTTGAAGTAAAAATGTTGCGGTGGCCTTGGCAATTTGGGCAGGAAGGGCCACTTCTTCAACACACTTAGTACAGTGGTCAATACCTACTAGGCTAAATTTATTCCCACTGGTAGTCTGTGGGAGGGAACCTACTACATCTAGGATGATGGTGTGGAACGGTTGTTGAGGGGTAGTTGGTTGATACTGGTTGTTTAGTCTTGAAACTGGATTGCTTCTTACACGTAAGGAATGCATCCAAGACTTTAACAATAGCTTCCATGATTCCTTTCAAATAAAACCATTACTTAATCCAAACATGGATTTCTTCGCTCCCCTATGACCTAGGGTGGAGTGAGCCTCCATAATAACAGGTGCAAGTCATGTTGCCGTAGATAAGGCAACCACTTTGCCATCACCTGCTTATACAACATCCCGTTCTCCACTTTGGTGTTGCAGGAGCGTTTGGCTAACATCTTCTGGACAGGCTTATCCTCATCTGCGCAGTCATCAGGGGTCATTAAGAGATCATGTAACCTATCCGCTTCACTATTATCCAAATGAAGGACTGGCAGCTGAGTCAACCCATTAACGCTCAAGTGATGGGTCCCAGAACGGTGTTCGTTCTTCATGTCATAATGTTGTAGCTTTAAAGCCCATCATGCAAACCGCCCAGTAGGATCTGTCTTTTTCTGTGCCATTTCAGGGAAGCGTGGTCAGTAACCACAGTGTAGGTAATGCCATACAAGAAAGGATGGTGTTGTTTTACAGCTAACAGAATGGCAAGACACTCCTTCTCTTTGCCGCTATAGTTGTGTTCCGCCTTCGATATCATCTTACTGACATAGGATAAAAGATGATCCACACCATTTTCATCCAGTTGGGCTAAGATGGCTCCGATGACGTAATCTAAGGCATTGGATAACAAGATAAAAGGTTTTTCTATAACCTGGGTGCCGTTCATAGGTCATTGTTGTAAAGGTTGCTTCAGCGTTTCAAAAGCAGCTCATTGTTCTGTACCCCAATAAAAAGGGTGTTTTTAGCCAATAGTCAAATGAGAGGCTCATTGATCTGAGAAAACTTGGGGATGAACTAATGGTAATACCCCGTCATAACCAGAATTCTCTGAATGTCCCAAAGGTTTGTAGGGGCATGCATTTTAGGAATAGCTTCGATCTTATCTTCTAAAGGCTGAATCCCTTCTTGAGAGATATCATGTCCAAGGAAATCTAGCTTTTTTGGAAGAAGGAGCATTTCGATGGTTTTACCTTGATGGTAGAAGCCCGCAGGCGTTAAAAGACTTCTTTTAAAAGCGCGAGATGATCAGTGGCGTTGCTGAAAAAACGGTGATGTCATTAATATAGATGATCACACAGCTTTGCTTGAGGTCCCACAGAATTGGGATCCATTCCCATTATAAGGATGCCGGCGCATTTCACAGCCCTCAGGGTAGGCGGGTAGGCTGGAATAAGCCTTCACTGCAAATGAGAGCACATTTCTCCTAATCTTGGGGGGAAAGATCCATTTGCTAATATCCGCTGGCCAAGTCTATGGTCGAGAAGTATTTTGAGCTGTAGAATTAAACAAGGGATCATCTATGCGAGGGCTAGGATAGCTTTCTTTTTTTTGTGAGGCTATTTATTTTACGGTAGTCCATCACTACCTGGTGACCTCCATTAGCCTTTTTAATTAGCAAAAGAGGAGACTCCTAAGGGCTTTGGGATGGTACTAATATCCCAGCGTCTTATAAATGCTTGAGTTCAATCCTCATTTGCTGCTCTTCAACCTTAGATTTATGGTAAGGTTTATATCAAAATAGGTTGGACATCACCAACATCAATGGAGTGGCTCCACCCTTTCATATGACCGTAATCCATGTCAGTCTGGGAGAAAATATCACTATATTTATCCAATAGAGAATGAACTTACTTAAGCTCATCCAGGTTTGGTCATTTGAGATGTGGACGTTAGGCAGGGAGTACACACCATTTGGTCAGTGGGTAAACCCATATCCAACATCGACATAATAAAGTGGACACTGTTAATCTCATTGATGGAAATTGTAGATCTTTTCCTATCTCTTGATGTTTTTGACAATGATGGGTTTATTAGTAAGGTTCCCCAATAGGATATTAATGGGTCGTTGATAGGCGGGGTCTAGTATACCTGCAACACCTAAGGTTCTAAAGAGCTAACTCCATCAATGCTTGTTATGTGCAGCAGATAGGCTTGGGGGATATGTAGAGTAAAATTGGTTGAGACCACCCATTGTTCACCAGCCTTGACTACTGTTTCCTAAGAAGCATAAAAGGGAATTCCTTCTGAAGCAACCCTTGATTTGGGCAACTTTATTGTATTGTGTCCAGAGGTCATGTAGAATAGGGGTAAAGAAGAAGATGGGTAATTAACTAAGCAGGAGTATTATTTTTATGGGGTTCTCATTGGTGGAGAATAGAGGAACTTCAAAACTGAGTAGGGAGAGTTAACCCTGTTTCATGTTAATTATATCATAATACTCAATCATAAACTGTGTGCCAATAAGCATATTAATAGCGTTATTATCCAAGGCCACAGCGGGAGCTGACAAAATGAGCTTTCCAATCCAATCAAGCAAAGAAGAGTAGTATTCAATAGCACGGGTGTTGTTGGGACCCGCAGTTCCAAACTCCTGCATACATTCAAGATCAGGAGCCAGCTTAATCTTCATGATCAGCTTGGAAGAGAGAAAGTTCATGGGAGATCCAGTATCTAAGATAGCCCTAACCTGGAGTTTTTGAATAGCAACCTCTGCCATAGTTATGGTCTCGCTAGAGTTAGGGGGAGAGCTAATACTTCCTTAAGTTGGAGAGTAGAGGCAATCTTTTTAGCAGTCTCAGGATTTTTATCTTTAATGGACTGTAAGGTGTAAACATGATGAATTGGTCAAATCAACAAAGCAATAACCCGGTCATAAATGCTAGAGGTATCATTAACATCAGGGCACCCTGGCACTTGATAAGGTAGGTTTTTTTAGGATCAGGGCTTTATCTACCCCTTCAGGGATCAGACAATCTGGTATAACAACTTTAACATGGGCTCCTAGAACATAATAGCCGACGTCCTCATAACTCCCTTCAGACTCGTCAATCTCAGGGTTGTCCACATACATTAGGTGAATGCTAGAAGAGTAGTCTGAGGTGGAGGCTATAACTTTATAGCTGAGGGATTATCCGTTGAAAGGATCGCTGGAGGATCAGGAGACTTAGCTTAAGCAGCCTTCTCTTTGATCCCATGGTTGTTAAGAGCAACTGTCACCAAAGGGAGAAGTTTGAGTTTCTTCATAGCTACAAGTTTTGGATTTGTGTTGGCTGGAGGAAATAGCAACGTAGAGGTGGATGCTTTAACTCCGCCAGCTTTTAGTTGATCAGTGTCTGTAAGCCTTAGTGAAACAGGTGGTTTAGCTTTAACGACCTGTTCCTTAAACCCATTGTTGGTGTGGGTGAATGTCACCTGAGAAAGGGGTTTGAGCATAGTAGCAGGCATTTTGAACCACTTGACGAGGTTTGTTAGATGGCACAAGCTGATCTTGGTGGCAAGGTGAGGGCTAGGAGCGTTGTCTCATTGATGCTGATGCACTCTGATTTACTGGTTTAAAAACCTCAGGTTGGCTGGGAAAAGGAAGATTAGGTGTGAGCTACATCGCCAGTGCTGGGCTCAGAGTAGTAATTCGCATAAGAGTCAAAATAGCCTCTTCTACTGGGGCTTCAGTTGTGCAATCCTCAATAATCCAAACCCGGGGATTCATCACAGCTTCGTTAGTTATTGCACAGGTACACAAATCAGCAACATCTAACAAGGCCTATTTAATTCACAGGCGTTTTTAAAAGTTCACTTTGGAGAGAAGATATGCCAAGATATCGAAGGTTGGGAAGCTAACTCAGATAACATAGCTGCGATGGTAAAATCCAGGTTTTGTATGTTAGATGCTGACAACTTCTGAGCAGCAAGATAGAATCGCTTATCAAAGGCAATGATCCGTTCACCTTCATACATACAAAAGCTTAAAAAGCCTGTTTTCCCTAGTTAAACTCTGTTTGGATCCAAATTCCGCTATAAGAACTTTTTTAACTTATGCCCAGGTGTGTATAGTTTCCATATAAGGGACCATCAGTTCTTAGGCCAAGCGACTTAAACGAGGAAGGATGTTCTTGACCTTCTGGTGGTCAGTCGCCCCTTCCATGGCTGCTTCATGAATGTATAAGAATAATCAATACTACCCTCACCAGAGGTGAACTTTTTCCTTCAAGGGACACTTGAATAAGCGCTGTTTGAGCTTTTCAAGACTTGATAAAGCGCTTGCTAGTTGTGGTTCAAGGGCAACTAGCTAGGGTTTTAGAAGTAGAGGGGAGGTTGTAAGGGCCATTCACCCCAACACCCTCCATTTTTGATAATTTTATTGTGGTGCGCTCCCCTGTAATGAGCGACACTTGTTGGATTTTAGGATTTTCCTAGTCTCCTTGGTGCTAATGAGGTCTAAACTTCAACAAATGGGGGGAAGGCATCCACAGAAGATAATATAGATTATAAACTTAAAATTTATAAAATTGATGTTTATACATGTTTATTGAGTCCCGCGGGATAAAAGCTTCAAAATGTAACTTTCAATATCGGACCAATTAGTATTTAACTATATTGAGGGTTGAGGGAAATGCAACAATAGTTTAGGAATAGCTTAGACTGGTCCAAATTAGTTAATTTGAAAAACTAGCCTATCAAAGATCATAAAACTAGCCTTACTATGGCTGAACAATAGATGAGGATATATTATTTAACTGAGGTAAGCTGACCAGGTGATGGACATTACTGAAACTCAAAAAGCTAATAAATAAATCCTTAACTGAATAAAAAAATGAACTGCTTAAAATTAGCGGACAACACACAAAACGCAAACGCAACCAACCAGGTGGGACAGCATGAATTGCTTATCCCGTCATGGCAGAAGGGGTGGGGATCAGGGGGCTCATCCTCAGCCTCTGCTTCACCCCAAAGTAGGGCTTGGGCTATGGCGGAGAGCAGTGGCGTTTGGGCGTTAGCGGGATGTAGAGAAAAATTCTAATGATTGGGGTGGTAGGAAGACAGAGGTTGTAAATAAGAGATTCGATGTAATTGCTCAAAGCTGTTTCAGCTTTTATGCATGCATTGGGGAGCTTTATGAACGTGGCAATATCAATGTGGGTAATCTTTGATATGGGACTCCGCGCTACCACTGTTACATGCTGGATGACGTCATTGGTGGCTTTGTGAGATCTGATCAGCATATTTTTTGGAGCATATTGGTGGTAAAGGGGATAATGGGAGAAGTAATTCCTCCTGCGAGCATCGCCGCTGATTTGGCAGCAGCTTTGCGGAGAGGATGACAATCTGGCTTAGCCAGCTTCAACAGCCAGCTTATGGTTATTGCGGAAAGTTTTGGCATTTTGCTGAGGGTGTATAATTGAGGGGGTAGCTCAGCGTCATGGTCAGCAAATGCAAACTGCTCGAGTTGGATAGTGGAGTCTTCAATAATATTCCCAGACTCATTGATTCAGCCAGTAGATCCCAAGGACTTTGGTTGATTTGAATTGGGGAGTCAACATATGCCTGAGGTTTGGTTAGTTAATTGGAGGATGCATGGGAGCGAACTGGAGTCCAATCCAGTGCTTGAATGGAGGGAGCGTTTATGGCGCTGGGGAGAGGAAGAAGCTGTTTGGTGGTTGCAGGTGTAACTGCAGCAACATGCTTTGAGAGAGGGGTAGGTAGGCTCATACCCCATACTGAAGCTGGTTCAGGGTAGGCGGCGGATTAGAAGCTGACAGACAAAAAATCAGAGCTGTCAGAAGCAGCTAAGGATGGGCAATTACGTTTTGAGTAGTCCACTCAAAACAGGATGGACAGATCGTCCACCCGCCTTCGATGTGAGCCTAGAAATGATGTTCAGGGGCAGAGGTGGGTTGACAGCATGAGAGGGAATTGACTAGGCAATTTTATTAAATTGAGGGCTGATCATGGCATATTCCTGAGGCTAAGCGAGGCGTGTGGCCCATTTGGGACCACAAACTGTAAGAAGGGGTTGGAGCCATAGGCTGCCAAACTGTCCATCAGCTCCTGGTGGAGCACCTTAGGGGGAGGTGGGTGAGCAAACCACTAACTGAACCACCAAAGTAGTATCCACTGGTAGCCAGGTCTGAATTGTAAATAGAGGGGTACTAAGTAAAACCTGGGGCACAGTTGTTGCAGAGGCAGCGTTGGCTTCACAAGTGAAGCTAAAATCAAAATACCCCTTATAGGTGCGGAAATCAAAAAACTCTGCGGGATTCATCACCACCTGAGACATTTCAAATAATGGCTTGGTCTTGGTAAGGAAAGAGTTTCCCATAATTGAACCTAAGGCCAAACCATATTTTGCTCTGGGGGAGCACCAGGGGGCAATGAGGCACCACTTGGGTACAAGCAAGGTGGGCGTTGAGATCCTTGGAAGGAACAAATCATCCCAGGGGTTTGGCTTGACTTGTTGAGCCAGTCCAAGCACATTTTTCTGTCAGAAGGAAAATGGCGGGGGAGTTTTGCCGCTGCCCCACAGTGGGGCAGCCAGCGGGGAATCTGAGGACATTAAAGCAAAACCATGGTGGGCAATCAAAATTTGCTTTTTTTTAAGAATTGTTTGGAATGTTACACCAAGCGTAAAAAGAGTTTTATATGAGGGAGATATTATTTGGCAAGATGTAGACATGAGGTAATGATGAATTTCAGCAAATCTCCTCTTGATAAAATTATTTTATTTTAGGGGACCTCCGCCATGCCTATAAAAAGGGGGTGGTCCCCACTTAGGTGGTTGAAGGGAATTGGACGCGGCAGGGTGAGAAATTGCCAATGGACTCCCCAAGTTCCTTCTCATGGTCAAGGCAATTTGACTTCCTGACTGCCTGACTTCATGCTAATTGCCGTTTAGTATTTATAATAGTTTTACCCCAATTTGCAGGGTTCCATTAAGAATTGGCCAGGGTCTTTTGGCCGATAAAATCATTTATATTGTCTAAATCAACTTTAATATCATCTTAAACTCATAAAAGTCCATATTTTCGCGGCGTTGGTTCATTACAACCCACATTATTCTTTTCTTGGAGCCATGAGGGAAAATGTCCAAACTTGTTAAATAGCTCAAGCACCTCCTCCTGCTCTCTGTCCATCAGATCAGCGAGTTGCTCTTTTTTTAGTGCTAGTGGTGCTCAACCCAAAAGGGGAATCCCCCATGCATCTTTATTTTCAAAAGAGTTATATAAAAAATTATTAAAAAATAAAAAATGACCAATATAGCCCCTAAGTTATCAGCCTAGGAAGCCATATCAGAAGGTGAGGAAGCTTTAAGTAAACTTTTGTCTGGTGCCCGCTTTAGCTGGTGGACCATGGCAGACAACATAGGGGTTTGTTCATCAGCGACATGTGGCATAAGGAGGTATAATTGTGGATTTTCTTTGTCAATGAGGCTGGTGGTGTCCATTGCCTCAACGCATTGAGCAAGTTGATCCTCAGCGATAGTGATAGCAGACACATAAGTGAAAGACTTGATGCGCTGGTGGGTTTGGGGATAATTGGGGTCAAACAAAGAAGATTTTGCCATATTAATACAAGTGCAGCTTGCTCCAAAAGTGAGATCCTCAATTTTATATTTTGTTTCTCATCAAAATCATGGGGGAATAATTTGGATGGGAATACCCTCAACAAGGTGCTACCACCCCATGAAGATGTTGGAAGAGGTGAGTGTTGGCAGGAGCAGCTGCTGCTTAAAATGACATTTTTTTAAATATTTTTATAATTAGGTTAACCGTTTTAGATCTAAAAAGGTGGGGAGTCAATTGAAAGGCATTACAAAAATTCCTCCAAGGTTTAAAAGGCTTAACTATATAAAAAATCAGTATCATCAATACATTTGAGCACTTTAAATTGACTAAATTAGTTAATGCCAAGTCAGCAACCATAGTCAGTGCAGTTGTAGATCCTGATTGGCTGTGAACAGTTGACCATAGCAGCTCAGCCAAAACTGACTCAATAATTAACTCAGGATTCATATTTCTGACAAATTTTTTTAAAAATATAAATTTTGATTGGCTGCTGCTTTAAAAGCGCTATAATTAGCTGAGGTTGGGGGCAGGAGGATTGTTCCCCGCTCAATAAATTTTAGTCAGGCAGCAGCCAGCCTGACACCAGAAGGAGGAGTGGCAGAAGTGACAGAGGCAGGAGTCGCAGGGCACTTGTGCTTTGAATCATCCAATTCAATGCACAAGGGGCATATGGCGCGGCTGTTTTGACATGCGCCCAAAAAGGGTGATCAGGTGTGAATCTGAGCACAGTTTGGGGGTATTGCAAGGTGGGTGTCATGATGGAAAGGGTGGATTGTCACAAAGGCGCAAGACCCTGCCAACTGACCCGCCCTGTTGGGAACCACAAACTGCAAGTTGGTGTCTGCGCCATAAATGGCCAAACCCTCTGTCAGTTCATGGCAAAGATATTAAGAGGAGAGAAATGACAGCAACCCTCAAACTGGACCACCAAAATGGCCTCATCTGAGAGCCGTATGCAAACCCTGGGAATCTGGTTTTGGTTATAGTTAATTGGCAGCTTAGATGCTGCTGCCGCATCAGCCTCAGATCAAAATCTGAGTCAAAATAGTCCTTAAAAGGATGAAAATCGATATATCAGGTGGGTTTGAAAACCGCTTTGTCCATCTCAATGATGGTTGCGCTCACATATGGGAAAAGATTCCCATATTTGACCCAGAGGATGAAATGAATGTTGCTCCAAGGGATCACCAAAGGGCTCTAGACCACTGCCTACGAGCTTGCAAAATGGCAGGCTAAGTCCCGAGGTGGGATGTAACACCTGGTAGCATTGGGAGGCTAGCAGAGCCTGAGAAGCTTCAAGGGTGGCCAAAGGATTCCATAAGGCGGAGCACCACCACCTCAAGTTGGGGCAGCAGGCGTTGATGGCATTAACACTCTGCTTTAAATTGCTTGATTCAAGAAGATGGTTTTTTTGTATTTTTTAAAACTTAAAGTTTTGGCTTTGATTTAGTCAATCAAAGCAAAAGAAAGATTATCAGCGAGTTGCTCTCAATTGTATAATAAATTGATACTTTTGGTCACCCCTGACAGTAATCCCATTTCATTGAGGGTCTTAAAATCGTAAAATTTCCTCAATTCAGCCATTGAGATTAGATGAACTTTTGCGATGATCTGTTATTCTCAATCTTTAGCAGTTCTCACTCAAATTTTCAGGAGAACTCTATTTTTCCATGGCCTGGCATAATTATTCTAGGAGCCACCCAATGCTCTACTCTGGACTTCTTCCAGGGGCTTCCAACTTATCCATACAGCAGCTCAGGTATCTCTAATGTTAACCCCATGTTGACTATGATCTGTGATCCCAATGTTATAGTCCTCAAATTCTTAATACTCAACTGAATTCCCAATTTTCCAGGATTTCCATCGACATTTATCATCTCTTTGGCCAACTAATTGGTAACAGATTGGGACAATGCTGTCATTTTAGATCATATTGATGAAGTAATTACTCCTAGCTAGTGGAGCTTCCCCATCTTTCTGATAAACTAAAATTAACGTCTGACCCAATATGGTCAACAAATTCTCTACAAAGTAAATTTAACTCTGTACTTGCGTAAAAATTCTGTCCCAATCAGAATGGCATAGTTTTAGCTGGCCAAATCTATTGCTAGTGCGGATACCACCAAGGATCTGAATTGCAGTGGCAAAGCGCTATACGCTCCACAAAAGATGGTGGTATTTGACCTGGCTGTCCCATATTCTTTCTTGTGTTCTAAATTGGGCAAGATACTCATCTTCTTCACCAGCTTGGTCATGACAATATTAATAGGTACTCCGCTGTCAACTATCACCTGAACCCATATTTGATTAACCAGTATATCTATATATGTACACTCAGAGTATTGTAAAATCGTATTTACTGAGTGTATAACAGCATTATCTGATTAATCAAGGGCGTGAATTAATTGCACCATTAAATCAAGAAACAATTCCTTGATTGCACTAAGAGGGATAGACAGGTTTACCTCATCTAATTTGACTTTAGAAAATTCTTCCAGATTCTCTGCAACTCAAATCTTGTCTGCCAGCTGTTACACATATGGCTAAGAATCTTACTTAATTATTTTGAGCAATTTTGATTGCTCTAGATCTGGTTACTGCATTCACATCTAAAATGACACATAATATAGTTGATCCTGTGCGTCATCATCAACAAACAGATAATTAATGTCAATTTCTTCATTTAATATATCAGGGGGAATGAGTTTTTCTGAAGCTCTATACTGTTTCCCGTCTAGGCCATATTCCTTTTCCAACTTCTTGTTTTTGGTTTGGACTCTTTCACTTAAACCATATTGATCTGTTCATTAGACTTCTTGAGTGAACAGCAAAGTGTCCTCTTCCTCCATACTGGTAACTGCATTTTTCTTTCTTATTATTCCGCTTGAAATCTTTGGGCTTATTTCCTGTCAGTTCAATTATTAAACTCCTTAGCGCCCTCAGTCCCCTTCATAGGATTCAGTTTTTTACTGGATTTGGCTTGAAACTTATATTCAGAGCATTAAAGGTAGCTCCTAAATTTTTCAAATGATCCACCATCTGTGAGTTGGTAATCTCAGTATCAAACACAGAAGACATCATTCTATATAAATTGCAATAGGGCTGAAGGTCTGCTTGCAGCACGATCTATGCATTGAAATCATCAAGCACATTTGCTCCAAATAAAATATGTAATTCTTGGTAGAAACAATCAGCAAAACTCTCTAATGATTCATCATTCTGAAATTGGATTCCCATGAATTATTGCTTGAGCTTTGACATGTTTGTGGGACTTCCAAATTTTTTCATAATGGCCGCTTTGGCCTCTGAGTACGACCAGATGTTCCCCTCTAGATGGGGTAACACTAGGTTCTGACAAACAGTGTCTAAACAGTTCATCACCGTCAAAGCCTTTTGACAATCTCAATAACTGAACTTTGTCATGTCAAATAAATGAAAAAACGCAGGGGTGATATCATGACTAAAAATAGGTAATTTTGGCATAGCTTTAAATTCCTCCTAAGTTTCTCTAGCCACCACTCTTGGTTCAGCTACATAACTAACTTGAGGAGTAATTTTGGGATTTATCTCCAAAAAAGCTGCGGATGGGAATGGCATATTTTGTGAAATAGTCACCTTTCCAACTGGAGTTCTCAAATCCTCTCTTTGGCGTCAGTAACTGCATAGGGCTCAAATTCACTTTTTTGAGTCTTCAAATACTTGCATTGCTTAATCAGCCGCTTTATATCTGCACTGAATATCCATAATCATACACAATCCGCTTCATGTTTCATTTATAAGAATTAAACTTTTTGAAGTAAATCTCATACCTCTTTATTTAATAACATTACTATTCCTAGTAACTCATTGCCAAAGATAGTGAAATTTTTGACTCCTTCCACGATCTTAGTAAATCTTTCCTCCAAGGCAACAAATTCTCAATGATCCTCAGAATTCAAGGCATTTTTGTTGACAGGTATAAACTCTATCTCGAGTTTTCTTAACTCACTTTTGTTGACATCTTGTACTAATATATCCTACTCAACTACAATCCCTGTAGTGAGCACCAATTGTTAAAATTTAGGGGCTTTGCTGCTTATTCAAAAATATTAACACCTGAAATGATAGCTGCACAGGTTTGGTTGTGCAATCCTTGCATTGTCTGATGAAATGACATTTGATTGATAATAGTATGAAGACTATTATCCGTAATTGAATATATCACTAGTATTTGGTCCAACACTTGACCAATATTCCTCTTCAAAATACCCTAGATGACCACAGTAGGGATTATGACCCTTATCCGCCAAATTGATCCATGATCAGATCCTTAGTTTGCATCCTTTCCTCTGGTGACACAAATTCAGCAGAAATTCCCATCTTGGCTCAACATCTCTTCTCAGGATCCTCAACTCTTTTATTTATCTCATTAAAGAGTCTCCAATTAAAGCAAACAGCAATAATATCCTTGAGATGAAAAGAACAAATAATGATTCTGCTAATTACTGTTTTTATTAACTTTTTTGCAGGGGAATTTATAGAGGGAATATGGCGCCCAACCCTCAGTTGGTGCCTCAGCTATGAAATGGCAGCCGTTGCCATTAGAATCCCTTCTTATTCTCATCAGCAATGGTCTTTATCATCCTGGTTAGGATTCCATCATCGGATATCCTTAAGACCTAAAATCAAAAAAGTCAGAAGACGTGTCCCTAATGCTTTCTACTTGTTCACAATGAACTAACTATATTTGGTGAGCGACCTGCTTAGGTAATGAGATTTGTTAACCATTAAGTCAGGTCACAAATCAACTGTTAGTTTTGCTAGCTGCAGATGGCATCACTCACCTCGCAATTTGCTCCTTAAATTTCCAATCTGTCAATGATGAAATCTGACCAATCCCAATAGTTACACCTGATAGTTAATCAAAGATCAACTATCAGATGCCCAGTATTCGTCAGAAACTATGCCCAATGAGGTCTTAAGCACTTGACCAGATTGATCCCTAATGGATCTGAATCAGGAGAATTACCTAAAATTTTCCAAGCATTGTTAACCCAAAATTGGGGTCAAACAATATTTGTAACGGTCAAGGCGACGCCTGACCGCCACATTGCTCTAATTCTCCCTAGGGTGATGACTGAGGCCAAGGGAGAGGGGCACAATAGCTACTATTTTTGTAAATGGCAATCTGACAAATCAGATGCATCAAAATTGAAGCTAAATAAAAATAGTAAGGCTGATGAGGAAGGAAAGCCACAAAATGGCGCTCTGGCCAACCAGATGCTGCCAAACTGAATATTACTAAATGCAGAAAAAAAGGAGTATACCCTCAGACACAAATTTCCGCCTAACCAGGTGTGGCTGAGTCTGATGTACCAAAATGTATTGACAAGGATGAAAATCCTTATAAATGGCACTCTGGCCAACCAGATGCTGCCAAATAGAATATTACTAAATGTGCCAATGAGTGAGTAGACCCTTGGACATGAATTCCAGACAACCAGGTGCAGCTAAGTCTGATGTCCTTAAATATATATCAATAAAGATGAAAATCCTTATAAATGGCACTCTGGACAACCAGATGCCGCCAAACAAAATATCACTAAAAAGGGCAACAAGGATAACCCTCGTAAATGGCGCTCTGGCCAATATGATGCTGCCAAACCCCTGATAGCAAAATCTAGAAATACGGACAAAGAGAATGGCCCAGGCTTTGAGAACAATTTGAAGCTGAATAATAAATGCAGAAATGTTTCCGCAACCATGAGGGTACCTGGTCCTAGTTCTGGAATGGGTCTCAACAAGGAAATTGAGGGTCTAGATCCTCAGGTTATGCCTGTCATCAAGAAGATGCCCATGAACTCTTCGGAGAACAAGACTCACTCTTCACCCTAAGCTCAGTATAAATCTGAGCTGACAAAACTGTGTGTTGAATCTTGGAAATTCCATATTTATCCACTGAAGGGTTCTTTGCACAGGGTTTCAGCATTGAACAATTGGATCAGACGATATGACGATTTCCTGTTCCTTGGACCACTTGTAAATACTTTAATTTATGATAAAATGGAAGCAATTTCCCCCAAGACACTTCTTTATTTTTTTATATAATAAATCAGCGGATCTTCCTCTAGTCCGCTCTCTCTTTCTTCCTAACTTTCTTCTTCTCTACTTACAAAAAACCTCTTCTTCCAGTCCCCTTGTTTCACTGATATCCCAGTGACCTCAGTCAGTACTGACCCTTTCGCTTAGTTCATTCGTTTCGCCATATTTTCATTAGTTTTGGTTTGTTGTTCTTCAAATCTTTATCTCCCTGATTCGAAGCTATCCAATTTATCTTTTATCAAATGTCGACATTGCCTTACCACCCTATCTTGAAGACAATTTAATATGACACATTATAACCCATTATCGCCTCATCCTAAGGTGATCAATTACTTATAGCTCTGAAACATCCTAATCAGATTCTGTCCATTGAACAATCTGCTGGATTCCTCTCTAATGATTCGCTTGGTCATTTTGGTGGCTTGTTGTCCAGTCATATAGATTTGCAATATTACCCCCTCCCCCCTTTGACTGGATAATAATCTGTACGTCTCTTTTTCCTTTAACGCCATGCAAATCATCATGTGCCAACAGCTGCGAGTCCATGAGTTCACATTATTCTACCATCTATGGCTTGGTGCAGAGTTACCTAACCCAGGCCACATCCCTCTTTCCCAGTTTCCTTTTCCCCCAGCTGATGAGGATGAGGCTGACTTGGACCTTACAACCGTGATAACTAAGGTAGAGATTCTTCCCAAATTTGTCAGCCATTTGGCTTCCAGGCACGCCCCCTTTGGGCACATAGTGGCCCAGGTTTGCTCGCCTTCACTCTGGGGTCATCGCAGCATCAATAACCTCAGCACTGACAATCCATTGCAGTACCTTCCCATACTGGCGTTCTTAGGTAACTTAATTTTGCAACCTTCAACCGCTATAGTTCAGGAATAGAGAAGCACCTAACATCCCTCAAATAAGCCCACCAAGTAGCATTCACCGCAACCACTCCTTTTCCAATAGCATATCTAAGCATGGAGGACTTCCTTGTAGATTGCCTAGCTCTGTGTGCAGCCTTTTTTTCCATTGATCAGGAACTCACCTGCTTACTTTCCAGCCCTTACAACTCTGACCCCCTCTGTTGGCGTACTTTTTATTTCCTGGGATCATCAACGCATGTGGTTGCAAGCTTTGTTCCTAGTGGGGCAAGAACAGTTTTGACATGATCAACCAGCTGAGCTCTCACCACCTCGCTTGTTACCCTGGAACCCCAGTTCATCTTCCTCTTCTAGTCCCATTGAACCGGCCTCCCCTCTTCAGACTAGCGCAGTGGCCCTGGAGCAGACGTCAGCCCCCTCATTCTCACCTTGGCAGCCTTCACCTCCACCCCCAACCCCAGACGAGCCCATAGAAACTATAGCACACTCAAAGCAGCGGAAGAAGAAACAAAGGTCCCATTATAAAAACAAAAGGAACACCGCAAGAAGCCAAAAAAGGACAAGAAGCGAAGACAGAAAAGCAAAAGACCTCAAGTAACAATCCCAATTAAAAGTAATAAAACGCACATATGATACTTCTACAAAATAGTTTCATCATCAGCAGTTACACATTTTTTCAATTTTGGAGGGGCTATATTACTGCTTATATTCCCAAAGGAATTTTGCGTGCACCTGATTTATAATATGATCACTTGCATGATCCTTGATAGTAAAAGCATCAACTCCCATTTTTTCTATTATCTCAAATGGCCTGATCCAAATATTTGCGAGCTTGTGCTTCCACCCAAACCTGCGCTGACCGCGGAATAGCACCATATCTCCATCTTTGAACTGTGTTAGGCCACTTCGCCATACCTGATCAGCAGCCTAATTTTTGATTTTCTTGGCTAAGCTGAACGAGTACGCTTCAGTTTGTAACTTAATCAGTGTATTTGTAAGGGTGGTCAAGTATCATTGCAGTTCCATTCTGCCGGTGTTCTCTACACAGCCATATAGCAGCGCAGGCCAAGTGGGGTGCAGTCCATAAAGTAATTGGAAAGGGCTTTTTCCCGTGTCAGAATGGTAGCTTATATTATAGGCAACACCGCGGTATAAAGAAGGGCACTCCAATTGGAGGGTGTATCCTTAACCAACTTCCATAGTATACTCCCCAAAGTCCCGTTAACCCATTCAACCATTCCGTTGGACTCAAGGTGATATGGGGTTGTTAGGACCCCACGGATGGCCATCAATTTGTTGAGCTTGGAAAATATGAGAGGTGAAGTCAGTTTCATTGTTGGTAAGGATAAACTGTGGGCGGCTGTGACGCTGTATGATGCATTCCATTACAAACTTAGCCACAGTAACTGCCCTCATATCCCAAATGGCTCTCGCCTCAACCCACCTGGTCATGTGGTCAATTGCCACCAGGATATACTTAGACTGGTTAGCTCCAGTTGGCAGAGGTCCCACGATATCAATAGAGACTGTATGCCAAGCAAAGCAAGGTTTTACCAACTAGTATGAAGTCTTCTGGTGGAACGGCCTCTCCACCTAACACTGGGGCAGCAAGACAGGGTCTCTTTTTTTTAGTACTAGATATGCAAGACAGGGTCTCAAGTACATCAAATTGCATACTTTCCCAATAAAGCTGCAGCCTTAACAATTTAAGAGTTTTCCGGCTTCAACATAGCCAACTTCTTGGTGTGCACTCATAATAATATTTGGGCTGGTGGAAGGTCTTGGGATATTTATGGTAACGTCCCCTATACGCTTATACAATTCCCCGTTCTTTAGGAAATTATTGGTCCTGAGTCCATCTAGTAACCTGAGCATTTGAGGCGGTTCATCATCGAACTTTCTGCTGAGAATTTTGTCAAACATTATGTCACTTAAATCTGCTGTAACTGCAATTGTTGACAATCTTGATAAGCAATTGGCGTTTTGGTGTTTTGCTCCTGGTTGGTGAAGAATTTTAAAGTCATAATCTTGAAGCTTAAGAGCCCAAGGGCCAGTCGCCCCTCAGGCTCTCTTAAATTCTGCAACCAGTGCAACGATGCATGACCCGTCATGACTTTAAACTTTACTCCATGAAAGTAGACTCAAAACTGTTTATATGCATAAATCACTTCTAAGCACTCTTGCTCAGTTACGGTGTAGTTCATGGCAATTCAACATATGATTACAGTACGCCATGTGGTACACCTCTCTTTCATCGTCCTTCTGAGACAGGAATGCCCCAACAGCGGAAAATGAAGCATCCATTTGCACTATAAATTCCTTATAAGAATTAGGGTTGCTCAACATGGGCGCACTAATTAATACCATTCAAAGTGTATTGAAGGCGCATTGGCGTCGTTCCATTCATTTGAACATGGCGTTTTTCTTTAGTAGCTCAAACAGTAGACCACTGATGCAACTGAAATTGGGTATGAATCATAGGTAATAACCCACCATCCCCAAGAATACCTGAATGTCCCACTTATTAACTGGCTTAGTCATCTTCTAGATAGCCTCTACCTTGGCTGGTTGAGGTCTTAGCCCAGTTGCATCTACCACAAACCCAAGGTACTCAAGCTGATCCTTGAAGAGGTGGCATTTCCAAGGCTTGATTTTAATATTGGCCTCAGCCAGTCAGCGAAATACCTCTTCCAAATGAGCAAGTTGCTTAGTGAACGTGCAAGAGAAGACGTTTATATCATTGAGATACACAAGAATGCACAATAGCTTCAGATCACCTGTGCTGGGATTTTAACAAGATTAATCCTTCCAATATTATCTGAATTAGGGGTTTCATTTAGTCAGGTGTAATTGCCAGCTAATCGTGTATTTTGATACTATTTCATGTTATATATTGTTCAAGTTTAGGGTCAACAGAAGCTGCGTTCACCACCAAAATGCCATCTGAAGGTCATTGTGGGAGTTTCCAGCGGAAAGCTGATGAATTCATTATAAATCGTCCAAAATGGTTCCATCATCAAAATCTGAGCACCGGCAACTCATGCTGAGGATGCTCAAAGTCTTATTAAAGATACAGATTTATATATGATTGACCAGCGACTTATGTTGAGGATGGACTGACCTAATTTAATATTTGATGATCAGATAAGCAAATCTAAGAGGGAATTGCTATGAAGTATTTACAATCTGATAGAGGTTTGGAATCAAATGGCCAATGAGTTTTACAGCAGATGATTGGCCAAAGAGTGCTTGGGCGCAGTGCAGTAGCTTTGTGCAACTAGAATAGGGAAAATAAGATAGGATATCCCTAATAGGCGCAGGTGATCACGCTTGGAGTGGCCAGCTCTGCCAGCTCACATACCTCCTCCTTATGAGGAACCAGTGGGAACCTGGCCAGTTGGCTACCAGTGGTGAGCTGCTTAGCCATCAACCCTAGCGAAGTGCAGCGCAGAAGGTTCCATAGCTGCCCAAGAAGGGGGATGGACTCTCCAGGGCATGCCCAGATGGGTTGGTGAAGGGTCGTGAGGGTGGGGCAGCGCGGAAGTGCCTGAGCTGCCCAAGAAGGGGGCAGGACTTGCTGGGGCACACGCCAAGGATGCCTGGGGCTAAAGGCGAAGCCATTGGTGGTTAGTTGGTAGGTTGGACGCAGGACTTATAGGGGTTGGTAAGCTGATGAAGGCGAAATAGCAAGGGCCACCAGTCTTCATACTGGTTGGCCTGGTACACTAGATGAGCCCAAGGTCAATTTTGTGACAACCACATTATCCAGCTTGCGAATTATCTTTGATATATACAATTTAAAATAATTGGTTCATTAATTTGATTTAGCTTATTGATTAAGCTTTGTGATGTTGATCAATTATGCCATCTCTTTGGCAATAATCGCTGATTAAATAGTTAATTTAATTCTCATAGGATCATATATTTGATGATAAATTACGGTTACATTTTTCATTGGGGATTGTTGCCAACAATTTGGAGATGAGTAAATTGACTCAAAATGGGTAATTACTCATGGGAAATTATCAGGTTTGGTAGCCAACATATGGGCTGATATGAATGGCAATTTAATTATGCTTTTACATATGAATATCAGCTGAATATTTACCAAAATTGAACCAATATCTCTTTTCTGTTGGCTAGCCGTGCCTAGACCATCGTAGATATCCCTTTTCATTGCCAGGCATGCTGAGACCATCGTGGATATCCCTTTTCGTCAGCTAGGCATGTTGAGAATATCGTGGTTACCATGAATACCCCTAACACATGTCCTTCACAATTTTACCCTATAAATATTTTCTCACTCTACTAATAATAAACACCTTAGTACTATGAATACTTTATTGTTTTCAATTGTTGATTGTTTACTTCAAAGTGAAGTTGTGAAGAACTTTCTGTATAAGTGTCAATGCCAGAGTGAGGCTGAAGTCACTTGTATCCAAATATATTGCAAGAGTGAGGCTGAAGTCACTTAACTTATTATATATTGCCAGAGCGAGGCTGAAGTCACTTGAATTCTTATATTTCCATAGTGAGGCCAAAGTCACTTATAATATTATCTGCCAGATTAGGGCTGAAGCTACCCGTTTATCCAAACTTGACTAGGCTAATTGTTTTCATACAATTAGCAAATTCATATTTATTCCCAGAGTCAGTAGTTAAGCAAACCTGTGCATCAGTAGAAACCCCGCAGTTTTTACATGTGGTGCTCACTACAGGGTTTGAGTCAAGTATACAAGAAAATAATAATGCCAAATTATCTAACTAATATGGGACATTAAAGAAACAAAGAAACAGGATCATCAGCAGACCACCGGGGAAATATCCAATTAGAGGCTGGAATGCTGGTGGATTCCCAATACATCCATATATCAAGATTGGATTAAATGAGAATGCTGTAACAATATACGAACCACCTTTGGAGAAAATCCAAGTAAATATACCCAGTATCAGCGATATCCTAATGAGAGGATTCCAAATTTTGCCAACTGATACTTTAGACTGAATCTGTGGATTATTCCACCACACTACCAATCAGGAAGAGTGAAGATGACACTTTGAAGACTTCCTTAATATGAACACTTAAACTAATAGGATATTTGTGGAGAATTAGTAATATTGGCAATTATATTATCAAAGATGTACAGCCAACTACCCAAAACTTGAGAGCCATCCAAGTACAGCAGCAGGCAGTGATTGCCAATCTTGTTGAGTATACCCAAAACAACAGCGTACAACAGCAGGTGTTAATGCAATAATTAGACATCAGTTTTTAGCAGATTTGCGCTGGTTTGGATACCACATCACAATTTGTCTAACAATCGAATAACCAAATCAAGAATATGATGGCTGAGCTGAATACAAACCTTCAGGGGATAGTCAAAGAGATTATCAACCAAACTGGGTTTAATTACCAATGGAAACATGATGTGGATTAGCATGGCCAATTAGCTGAATTGAATATTGCTGATCTGATTCAAGCTAAGGAGGCAGCTGTGCCAATGGCTGCAGCCAACTTTAAAGCTCACACATTCATACTTGATTTAGTCAAAGGAAGACAGTAAATTAAGAGTAGCATCAATGATATGGAAAGAAAATTAGAATGATTCAACAAAGAAATATGAGCTTGTCATGATTTTAATCAGATAGAATCCTCCAATGATTAGGCGTTATCTGGGATGATATGACCAATTCCAGCGGAATGGTTTATTGACTGAATTCCATATTATTTGGTTCGATTGCTGGTTAGTTGCTCCCCAATTTGGGTTGAGCCAAAATTATTATTCCACCAAGTTTGGTATTTAGATTTGAGTAGGTCCAATTGGTGGCCCCAAATTAGTATAAGGATCATCAGTGACTAATAGCCAAGGATGATCCACTTGATATCAGTCAGCAGAATCAGTGTTTGATGCCAACTGCCATTTGTGGTCCATTGTGGGATTTCCAAAACAAAGCTGACATATCTGCTTTAGACATTCACTGCCTGTACTGATAATCTGATGTTGGCAGATCCAACAATTATGAGTCAAGGTGGCCAAAGTTGTTTCTGGTGTCTCTTTTATTTCTCAAGATAAGATGAGAATAGATGTTGGCAAGATGCTGAGATATTCTGAGTCAAGCAAGAAACCGGAGATGTTTCTGGTGCATTATTATCAATTTGAAGGTTGAATCCAAATTTGACATTTATTTAGATTAATTATTTATATGGCTCACCAGTGACTTAAGGCTAAGGATGAGCCAAAACTAATTCAGACATCAGGAAGGACTGAGCTAGAGGGTTGATGCTAAGGAAGAGATAATGTATAAGAAAAAGAAATAGAAGAAGAAGAGAAGTGGTTGGCTGTGAGAACCAGCGGAAGAGCCAATAGTCCACCAATGGGCGCAGTAGCCCTTTTGTAAATAGTATTAATACCTGGCGCTTCCCTTTCAATAAAGATCTTCCTTTGCTCATTCTCTTTTATGATTTAAGTTTATATTTCTTTCGTTGTTTAGGGAATGAGGATAGGGGATCCCTGAATGGCACAGGTGACATGCCAAGGGTTAGCCAGCGCTGCTAGCCCCAACGCCTAAGGTGAAAAGGCAAAGGCTGACCAGTCTTTATACTGGTTAGCCTGCCAACTAGCAGAGCCCATAGTCAAATTTCTGACAGAGCTGAAATCAATAAGCTTTGCACAGAAATAAAAATTGTCAACAAGAACACTTTAGAATCAGCAACTCAATCCAAATTAGATTCCTTAAATCTTAAAGTAATCAAATTAGATGATGAAATGTCCAAATACAAAAAATAGAACTGTGAATTATATGAGCACTTATTCCATTTCCAAACCTGAGAGGGCAAGCTGCAGAAAGAAATTGAAACCCTGAAAGCAACTTTACAAAGGAAATTGATAAAAATTGTCAACTTTGGGAAAACGACCAAAAACACTTGGCTTGGGAAGATAAAATCCTTAGACGATTGGATGACCTCAAAGATTCTAAGTGTACTTGTTCACGGGATGAGTACCTTGAGGCAAATTTATTTGAGGAGGAATTGGCATCCATTAAGCAGGGAGTATTTCTGACAGTACCATCCAATCTGTTTAGAAATGCCCCAACCATTGTGGCACTCCCTGATTTAACAACTGAAGCAACTTAAGCGTCTGCTCAAATCCCAATTAGAAGTGATGGCCCAATTATTGTTGAAGATTTCAAGAGTACACCAAAGTTGCCCACTTTCCATCAGGATAATGCGCCTGCCTTCTTCCAGTTACATGAAATGATGATTTATGGCTATAATGACCAACAAAAAGCTGTCACCGTCGTGAATTGTCTTGATAATTTGTGCCAAAACCTAGTTTTGCTTTACCTTTGTGGGGAGAACTGGAGTTACAAGGAGGCGAAGTAGGCGATTCTGACCAAATTTGGTCGTCCAGATAAGATGGCAGCTCAGAAACAAGAATTCATGGGCATTCAATTTAAGAAGGATGAAACAGTGGGTATATCTGCCGATCATTTTTATGAGGAAGCTCAGATCCTCAATGGGGCCAACATGATGACCAATTTTGACAGGAGAATTGCGATGCAGAACGCGTTGAGCCCTCATTAAAAATTTCATTGAATGATGTCATCCACTTTGACCAGTAAATAAACCATTGCTCAAATGGTAGAACACCCAAGAGCTTTATCAGCAATGTTCCATGCACCAAATTGGACATACAAGCCAAATAACCAGTCAAATAATAATAATAAGAGACCAGGATGACCCTACAAATCCAGAGATTTCAACAATTGTCGAAAAAAATAAACAGAATGAAGGAGCTAGACCATTAAAGCCTCACTTAACTTGCAATAAGTGTGGACAGCCTGTCATTTCGCCAATAACTGTGGACAACGCAAACCAAAAGATCACGCTAACTTAGTCCAGCATAATGATAAACAGGAAACTTCCAATGGGCAGGGAAAAGACCATGTGGTCTAGATGCATAACATTATAAAACCACAGGTAACCAAGTTCCCCTGGATAAATCGGATGGTTTGGAAAATTTGGTTCTATTTGCAGATGAGTCAGAATTGGATCCCTTTCATCAGATCATGTACCAAGATGTAAACATAATAACAGGATCGAAATTGAAGGAGATTGCCCCTGAAATTATACAGTTGTAGCTCACCCATATGCCCAACAGATAATGGAGAATGTTTAAAATGCTTAAGATGAGATGGACTTATTGAATACCAAGTTAGACGGAGTTAATGTATCAATTCCAATTGGTACAATTTGAGGAACGTTCCCTTGTATATCAGCACAGTTAATTCATACTTTAGATTTGGCCAATGAATCTGTTAAACATGCAATAAACATAAGCTTATCTTATTTTTCCAAGTGCACATATACAGATATATTGGTGAACTGAATCCCCGTCAGAGCAATAATTGACAGTGGAGCATAGATCAATATAGTATCAACCAAATTAGTAAAGAAATTAAAGGCCAAACTGAATTTATAGCATCAGCAGCAGTGCGGGATGGCAGGCCCTGACTCTACAACTTCCAGTGGGGCTTATAGCGCTCTACCACTACAGTTTGGATCCTTGGTCATATTGGCGCCAGCGATTGTTCTAGCCAACCAGAATCATGACATACTCATTGGCACTGACTTCATGTGAAAGTATGGGGTCAAATGTGACTTTGAAGAAGACACTTTGATGATTCTGGGACAAATGCTGCCGATGGTCTATCAACGCAAGGATAAAGCGCCCTTTAGTAGATGGAACATTTTCATCAACATATTCTATAAGGATGGAATACTACCTATTAATTACAAATTAGTTGGAAGGAAAGCCCAGAAATAACCTAAATATGTAAATGAGAATTGACAGATCCCAATCCGTTCATAGGAGATGTCATAATTAAACCTAGAATGCAGCAAATGGTGGAGACTGGACTGATTTTGGAGATCCCGGAGCAGTTATATTTGAAAATTGAATCTCCTTGGCAACAATAGAGGTTTGAACCTTGGGTAGCCCAAGGAATTTTAATCCCTGGTCATGAGGAGATTTGGGTTCTTTTAGCCAATCTGGGAAAATCTCCAATAAAGGTCAAATGACACCAGGTGGTACATTCGCCCAACTAAAACTGGGTATTGGAGATTCCTTCCTTCCATGAATTTGGTGATTTGGATGAATTGGGACTTTCAAAAGAAAATGATGGGAATATTCATATGCTAATCAAATGGGATTGGTTAGCCGGATTAACGGAAGGCCAGAAGGATGAAGTTCTGGCCTTATTTTGAGTTAAACCGAGTTATTTTCACACAGGATGACCATGATATCAGGTGTGTGAAGAATGTTTTACACCGAGTCAATACTGGGGATGATGGGCTGATTCAATTGAGGCCAATTTGTTGGTCCAGGGTGGCAGAGGCAGATGTTGCTGAGGAAGTTTCTAAAGCTCTTAGATCATGGAATGCTCATACCATTGTCCAGCCATGGGCGAGTCCTATATTAATAGTTAAAAAGCAAGATGGTTCAAATCGAGCACAATAGTTTACAGATGGTTAAAATAAAATCACAAAAAAAGGACTCATACCCCCTGTCTAGGATTAATGAAGCGCTGGATTGGTTAGGAGGAGCCAAGTTTTTCTCCGCCATGGACTTAATCTCCAGATATTGGCAGATAGACATACCCCCAGAAGACTAAGAGAAGTGTGCTATTATCACAGCACAGGGGTTGTATTAGCTGATGAGTATGCCTCAAGGCTCATATAATGCCCCTGCAACATTTCCGGGCTATGGACACAATTTTGTCAGATTTGAAGCTGTCCTGTGTCCTAGTCTATCTGGATGACATTAATGTATTCAGCCGAACGTTTACCAATCATTTACAACATCTTGAGGAAGTATTTAAGTGACTGGCTTCAGAGAATCTCAAAATCAAGCCAAGAAAATGCCATTTCTTTAAGGATAAATTGTAATACTTAGGATTCATAATTAACGCTGAGGGACTTAAGCCCCACATCTAAAAGATAGAAGCGATTAATTGGATGTCAGTACCTAAGAGCATATGCATTATTCAAGTTTTCCTCGGAATGGTCAGCTACTATCGCTGATTAATTAAGGATTTTACAAAAATAGCCTAGCCGCTTTTTATTTAACCAAGGTAAGCCAACCAGGGGATGGACATTACCGAACTAAAACTAAAATCATAATAAAAATAATGATTCAAACAAAACGCCCAAAATGGATGGATTGATTGAATAATACCTAACAAAATATACAACCAGGTGGGCAGAGAATATGGCTATCCCTCCATGTTGGATGGGGAGGGGGATCAGGGGGCTCGTCTTTGGCCACATCCATCTCATCCCAGAGTAGGGTGCGTGTTAAGGAAGATAGTAAGGGTGTGGGGGCATCAGCAGTATGGGGTTCAATATCCTTGATGACTGGAACTTCCAAATAGTTGCCAGCCATCATAATGCCAATGATGTATTTGGCCAAAGTGTCTCCAGCTTTGAGGCGGGCGTCTGGGAGTTTAATGAATGTGGCAATGTTGGTTCAGGTTATTTTTGCTTTCAGATTCTGTGCTACTGTTACCACATTCTGGATGGCTTCAGTGATGTTTTTGTGTAAAGTTTTCATATTGATCTTACTTTGTGTAGTAAGATCTTTGGGAATAATGGGAGGTGAAATTCCTCCTGCTAGTGCAGCCACTGATTTGGTGGCAGCTTTGCAAAGTGGACGGCAGTCTGGTGTGGCGGCTGCTTCTACTGCAAGCTGGTGATCGCTGTAGAATGGTTTGGCGTTAGGTTGTGGGATATATTTCCAAGGCTGGATTTTGCATCCCATTCTGCATTACAGAGCCACTTGACTTGCAGCAACAGTTCCTTAATGACATTACCTGATTTGTCAAAATCCAATAATTCCCATGGGTTTTGGTTGAATTGGATTGGAGGATCAGCGTATGGTTGAGGTTTGTTTGATACATTTGTGGAAGTATGGGATCAAACTGGGATCCAAACTGATGTTTGATTGGATAAATTAATTATGTCATTGGGGTGGGGAGGAGGCTGATTGGTGTCTGCAGGTGTAGCTGCAGCAACAGGCTTTGGGGGTGGAGGAGGTAGGATTGTGCCCCATACCTGAAATTATACAGGGTGGGCATCGGATTGGAGGTCAGCGGATGAGTCATCTGATCCATCTGAAGTGGTTGAGTAGGGACATTTTCATTTCAAGTGGTCTAACTCGAAACATTATGGACAGATCATCTGCACACCCTCAACGTGGGCCCAAAACAGATAGTCAGGCGCTGAGGGAATAACGGTGTGTGGTGGAATTGCTGCCGCAATTTTATTAAATTCAGGACTTATCATGGCATATGCCTGAGGCCCAGCAAGTCTTGTGGCCCCATTTGGGACCACAAATTCTAAGATGGGGTTGGAGCCATAGGCTGCCAAACCATCCATCAGCTCCTGGTTGAGCACTTTGGGCGGGAGGTGGGTGGGCAGGCCAGCAAACTGAACCACCAAAGTGGTGTCCGCTGGGAGCTGAGTCTGAGTTGTGGGGAGAGGGGTGCCCTGGAATATCAGGGGCACAGTTGCTGCAGTGGCAGCATCAGCTTTGCAGGTGAAGCCGAGGTCAAAATACCCCTTGTAGGGGTGTAAATCAATAAATCTGGTGGGTATTATCACCACCTGTGCCATTTAAAATTGCTTGGTTGTGTTATGGGAATAGTTTCCTATATCTGACCCTTAGTCCATAGTGCATGTTGATCCGGGGAGCACTAGGGGCAGTGTGGTACCTCTTGGGTACGAGCAAGGTGGATGTCCAGGTCCTTGGGCGGAACAAATTGGCCCATGGTTTTGGAATGACTGGGTGAACCACTCCTAGCGTTTTCCTGCTGGACGGAAAATGGCGGGGGAGTTTCGCCACTGCCCCACACTGGAGCAGATCAGCGGAGAATCTGAGGACATCAGAGAAAAACTACTATGGGCGAATACAATTTGTTTTTTTAAATTCATGTAATTTGGCTTGGAATGTTATGCTGAGTGGAAAACAGTTAACAATAGTCAAGCCACTTTTCCATCTATTGAAAGATCCAAAGAAGGGATTCGTCTGGAGTGGTAAGGCTCAACTCACATTCAATGAATTTAGGATATACTTGATGATGAGTCCAATTTTAAAATACCCAAATTTTGAGAAGCCATTCATTAACCAATCGGATGTGTTGCTGATGGCAATAGGAGCCGTCCTTAGCCAAGTGGATGACAAGGGGATGAACACCCCATGGCATATGTCAGCTGAACTGTTCAAAGGCTGAGATGAACTATACAGTTACAGAGTGAGAATTTCTTGCGGTTATCTATGCATGCAAGCAGTTTTGAGTCTATATCCACAAAACTCACTTCAAGTTGTGACCAACCACACTTCTCTCTGATTGCTTCATAACCTTAAAGAACCAGAAGGGAGATTGGCGCGGTGGGCTTTGAAGTTACAGGCCTATAACTTTGAGATAGAACATCAGGTGGAAGAGAAGAATCAGAACACTGATGGTCTGTCTAGGTTGCCAACCGTTCTTGCTGGCAAGATTGTGCTGATAACTTATTCAAGCGAATGATCCGTGGGGAATTGCAGGAAGAGCTAATTGAAATTTAAAAAGTGTTAAAGAAGGCAATGGTGAATACCAAGCTTTTTAATAAACAATTATTCAAAATAACGGATGAAAATAGGCTTTTATTTCTGAAACCATTGGAATGCTCTGAGATAATTTGGGCTGCCCACAAGGTCATCGGACATGGTGGGTTAAAGAAGAAACTCAAACATATCTGGCAATACTACTATTGGAAGTCCCTGAGTTTTGATGTTTCCAATTATATCACCTGTTGCGTGGAATGTCTGATTCATAAGCCACATAAGAACATGACGAATTACCAATTAGTGAAGCCAGGGTTTGCGTGGCACATGGTATCAATTGATGCTATGGGGCCACTAAATGCAAGTACAGGTGGGGTACATTACATAATACTAGTGATTGACCACCTTATGAGATGGGCAGAAACCTGAGCCTTGAGTCGGGAAGATGCCCTAAGTACCACCAATTTCGTCCTGAGGCAGGTTTTATACCGACATGAGTGTCCCCAAGTGTTGCTGAGTGACAATGAGACTAATTTTACCTCGTTTGTAATTCCACACCTGAATGAATGAATTTGAATTTAGGGGGTAGTGTCTGCACCCTATTGGCCTGAAACAAACGGAGTAGTAGAATTAGTCAATGGGACACTTGCCGCTATGCTAAGGAAGCTGATCTCAGGTAAAGCAACATCTTGGGAGTCTTATCTAAGTTTGGTAACTTTTTCATATAATATTAGTTTCCATCTGGTGACAGGAAAAATGCTGTTCGAATTATTGTACAGTTTAGAGCAGCATTGCTGCCAATTCTCTATTCAGCAGTGGAGCTGACTCTGGGGATGAGCGTGGATAAGTGTCTATATTGACTTGCAAACATAATAGTGGATCTCCAATCTCAAGCCTGTGATATGACAATCAAGAGAAGGATTCAGGACAAAAAAGCTGATGATAAAAGTTGATACACCCTTAGAGAATTTACCGTTGGAAATCAAGTAGCCTATTATGATACTCATGGGTTCAGTTGCCAAAATAAGCTAGATGTGTTATGACCAGGACCATTTGAGGTTATTGCAAAAATGGCAAATGATGCCTAAATGATCAAAAATATATCCAATGGTCATGTGATTAGAGTACACAGAAAATTTCTAAAAAAATGGTATTAAAAAAGTAAAAATAATAGTAAAAAATGGAAAAAAGGTATTTTAAGTTTTTAAGTTTTTATTTTTGTCTCAGGTTGTGAAATGCAAGCTCTTCTTTGACGCCCCTGGGGGAGGAAGGTTGAATGACAATGTTGTGAAAGAGGTCGCTAAAGTCGATCTGAGATCAGATACTTGCAAGGGATAGAGCAAGCCAAAACCAAGTTCTTTGAACCTGAGGTGGATTTTGCGAATAAGCAATGATGGGAAGAGTGATGAGGACGTCCAGTTCAGCAAGTTGGGAAACCCCAGATCAGGTGGAAAACAGTAATGCAAGAATATGCAATCTGCAAACAAGTCCAATGTAATCTTGATATGGCACAGGCACCAGAAGCTGTGTCCAGAGTGCATGACGATGGGCTGCATCAAGAACAATTGTCATATGAGAAAACAGCGAACAAGGGAAATGCGCAGGTGGCTGCCAAAACATACCACCAATTATCGCCATTAATGGAAAAGTCGCCAGATAGTCCCAGTTGCAAAGTAATTATGCAGGCAGCGAACAGCATCTTGAAGGTGGTGGCTGCGGGCCATATGAAACTGGAAGGGAAAGGAAAGGGGAAATTTGGTGAAGTGGGGAGTGAGGTGGCCCATGTGCGAAGTACTTGCCCTGCAAATCGGAGTGCAAAGGAATCAGAATCCCAATCAAGTAAATTATCAAGGTCACAAGGCGCAAAAGAGATATTAAGTGCCTTGGTCAATTTACACCAAAGTTCATGGTATGGAAGTTCAACGTGCTTGTTGTTACCAATTGTCAATTTGGTAGACAAGATAGTTGGTTGATAAAATTGGCCAATTCGAAAAAGAGAACTTGGGAAGAAGATCTAACTCAATTAGAAAAGATTGATCTAGATTGGAAGAAATTGCTTTGTTAGGCTCAAGGGCAAATACTGGATTTAGAACTCTGGGAGCTGAATCCAGTAATGCCTCAAAATTGAGCTTGGTGACAAGAGAATGAGGGATGAATGAATGAGAGTTTAATGATGAAACAGCCACCCCTGTCCCCTCTTCAGAAATTGGCACTGTGGCAGGAAGAGCTGAAGAGGGGATCACCAAATCAAGTTGACTTGGGGGCTAGAACTAGCTGGACTGGAAAGGATACCTCTTTGAGCAGTTTCTGACATTGCTCAAAAATGGAGGCGTCCACTTCATTCAGACTAGATAAGATTCATTTGTAGAAGGAATTATTTGATGAAGAAATTTTTAGCTGATAATCTGGTCAAGCGGGGGGATGTGTGGGAATTTATATGACCACATTATCCAGCTTGCAGATTATCTAAGCTTCAATTAATTAAAATAATTGGTTTATTTATTTAATTTAGCTTATTGATTAAGCTTTGAGATGTTGACTAATTATGCTATCTCTTTGGATAATCACCAATTAAATGGTTAATTGTAATTCTCATAGGATCATATCTGATGATAATTACAGTTACAATTTTCATCAGGGATTGTTGCCAACAATTTGAAGATGAGTAAATTGACTCAAAATGGGTAACTACTCATGCAAAATCATTGGATTTGGTAGCCAACATGTGGGTTGATACAAATGGTGATTTAATTATTCTATTTACTGTGAATATTGGCTGGGATATTTCCAGAATTTGAACCAATATCTTTTTTCTGTTAGCTAGACGTGCCTATACCATTGTAGATATCCCTTTTCATTGCCAGGCATGCTGAGACCATCATGGATATCCCTTTTCATCAGCTAGGAGTGATGAGAATATTGTGATTACCATGAATACCCCTAACACATGTCCTTCATCATTTTACCCTATAAATATACCCTCACTTTAATAATAATAAACATCTTAGTACTGTGAATACTTTATAGTTTTCAATTGTGGATTGTTTACTTCAAAGTGAAGTTGTAAAGAAGTACTTCCTGTCTAAGTGTCAATGCCAGAGTGAGGCCGAAGTCACTTGAATTCTTATTTTTCCAAAGTGTGGCCAAAGTCTCTTATAATATTATCTGCCAAAGTAGGGCCAAAGATACCCGTTTAACCGAACTTGACTAGGCTTATTGTCTTCATGCAATTAGCAAATTGTATTTATTCCCAGAGTCAGTAGTTAAGCAAACCTGTGCACCAGTGAAAACCCCGCGGTTTTTACAACGCTATAATCTGATGTCAAAAGATTAAAATTAAGCTGTTCTGAAGATTTGCTATAAATACCTTGATTTCCCCATGGCCTGGAAGTATGATGCCTGAAGCCACGTGGGGCTCAAGCCATGATTGCTGATATAGACCAATGATCTCTCCGTAGAGCCCAGCTGGCAATTCCACCTCTAACTCAGTGTCTACTACTTGATGTCCAGAGGGAATGGATATAGCTCCAGCTGCTCTAAGTGGTAGCCCTTGATATTTGTATATCTTATGGTGGAGGGCCTGAGTTTTCCCTTTTAATAGATGATAGCGCACTGTAATCACCCCATTGCTGTAGGCAAGGTTGATATCTCTCATATGCCCTGAGCCCTTTGGTACTCCTCTAGAGGTGAAATAAATTGGGATTCGCTGTCCCAAAATGGTTAGGGTCTCTTCCATCATGTCAACTACAGCCCCATAGTGTTGCATGAAGGCAGTCCCAAATAACAGATTGTAGTTACTATTTGGTAATACCACCGCAGGAGCCACAAAAACAATGGATCCAAATCGCAAGAGAAGCACTCTATACGCTCCCTCAGAGACTGTGGTTTCAGCTCCAGCGGTTCCATACACCATCTGGTGGTCTATATCAGGTTTTAAGGACAACTTTGCCACCAATTTAATGGAGACAATCTTAACAGGAACGCTCATATCAATTATAGCATGTACCCAAGTTTTATATACCACAATGTCACAGTAAGTGCATTATGAGTAAGATGAATGTTGGCTATATACTACATGTACGCTAATTAATTCATGTTTTCCCAGGAAACTCATAATACCTGCACAGATTTTAGGGTATTGTGTTACAATAGCATCAACGGGAAGGGCGAAATCTACTCCTCTCAGGGACAAAGCATCTGCGAATGGTTCTTACTGAACTGACGAACTTTGGTTGAACATTTGACAAGCATATAGCTTTGGTCGCTCTGAGGACTCTTTGTATGCCAATTCTTCAACTTGCTCTTGGGTCAACACATTTACTCCCCAAAATCAGCTGTTAGTAGAGGAATGTATCGTCATACTTAGAGGCTTCTGCTACAATTAACACAATAGATTAAGGTGGGCCAATTAAATTCAAGGTAGAGGAAGTAGAGAGTCCCTTCTCTACTCTACTCTGACTTTTCCCTGATAGTCTTGATCCCATTGTACAGGAGTGATCCATCGATTGGGGCACCATTGTCCCGTATGCCCAGTGCAACCACAATTAAAAAACTTACTCCATAGGGCCTACAGCTGTGCTTAATATAAGTTGGTCCACTTGGTATGTGGTTCTGAAAAGAATTGGTGTAACCAGATCCCCATTAGTTGAATGACTGCCACCAATCAGCGTAGTTAGGGCCTAAACACTAGTTGGTCAGATATTGATTGGTAGTTAAGGAAAGATCATTGGACTGCGGTGAGTAACCTGATGGAACCCTCACTGACCGGTTGACTCCCCCACATAATTAGGGTGGACAACAGTGACAGTACAGATTTGTTCTATATTGTGTGGAGGGAAAGTTACAGCTAAGCAATGTACAAACTGAACAAGTTTAAGAAGAGATACATCGTTCTCCAATAATGGGGCCATGACATTGTAAAGTCCAGGGTATGGCTTCACCGCCAAGGCCATTGCCATACAAATCAACTTTTGAAAAATTCCTTCCCCAATCAGCATGTGAACTCTTGTCATAAATCTCTCAGCAAATGCAGTGAGGGTCTCATTTTGCTGAAAGCTGATGTTTAAGAACTCAGCTTTTTGCTGCGACATTTTTGTGGCTCCACCAAACAACTGCAGCACCATCTCCTTAACTTCATGGTATGAAACAGAACTAGCTGAGAGGCAAGAAATGACTTGATAAACACTCCCAAATTCAAGGAGGAGAGCAATTGTTACGCCCTCCGCTGATCCAAAGTTCCTTAAGTTGCAAACTCAAATTGGTAAAAGAACACATGAATATTTCCTTTGAGATCAAATGGTGGCAAATTACCACTGTAAACCTTTTGAAGCAACTCATCCTGCCTTTTGAACACAGTATCTAACATGAGTCTCAGCTCCTCATATGCAACAGGCTCAGCATGTTGTGTATATTCCTTTATCAAAACAACCTGGATGTGACATAGCCGGCGGCTGAGTTTTCATTGTATTGTTATTGGTCAATGGGCCCCCTGTAGTGAGCACCACTGTTGAATCTCAGCAATTCCGTATGTATACACTGAAGGGTTTTTTGCACAGGGGTTTGTCCATTGAACAATTGGAATGGATGATAAGAAGATTTCCTGTTCCTTGGACCACTTGTAGATACTTTAATATATAATAAAATGGAAGCAATTTCCCCCAGGACACTTTTTTATTTTTTTTAATATAATAAATCGGCGGATATTTCTCTAGTCCGCTCTCTCTTTCTTCCTATCTTTCTTCTTCTCTACTCCCAAAAATCATCTTCTTCCAATCCCCTCATATCACTGATATTCCAGCGACCTCAGTTGAAACCAACTCTTTTGCTTAGTTTACTTGATTCGCTGTATTCTCTTTGGTTTCAGCTTGTTGTTCTTCAATTCTTTATTGCTAGATTCAAGGCGATCCAATCTATCATTTGTCAAATGGTGACATCGCCTTATTGACCTATTTTGAAGGCAATCTGATATGACCCGTTATAACCCATTATCGCCTCATCCTAAGGCGATCAATTACTTATAGCTCTGAAAAATCCTCGGCAGATTCTGTCCATTGAACCTTTGGTGGAATTTCTCCAAAGATTCACTTGATCATAGTGGTGGCTTTTTGTCCATTCATATAGATTTGCAATACTGTGTAAAGCTGTTTCATCTTCAATAATATCTAAATAAACTTAATAAAATCAAATTATTTTTTGAAATTAGAATTCAGTTTTATTAGGGCTTAAGCGAAACTGCACATGGACCTCAGCTCGGACTTTGACAGGGCCATTGAGTCTTTATATGCTTTTACTGGGGGTCAGACCTTCTTTCTGAGCGCCAGTATAGTCTGACTTTGGCACAAACTTTCATTGTAAAGTGCTTCTCACATAGTCAGATTAGGGACATTTCCACAGCAGGATTATCCTGCTTGTGGGCACTTACCTGGGCACTCGTGACTACCTGCTTTGTGACAGTGTTCAGAGACCCTGTCCATCACAATATTTAATTCACTCGCTATAGGGAATTATCCCTAGCGACACATGGTAATCTAGATGGCTGCCAATGTGGGCAAAAATACCAACGCGCCTTCATGCAAAAACTGTTTTTTACTACATAGTTTCTCTTTTTGCTGCAGGTAATTTCCACGACCATCCAATCATCAGCTATCTCCACCCACATGTCGTTGATCACCCCACTCCATTGCTCTCTGCCTTGACCTGGACTCTCTCTATGAGGAGGACTCTGATGCTAAGGATGATCCTCCTGATCCCATTTCCCTTTCCACCATGGTGGGATGGCACTTCGTTGCTGTCCCAACTGATTGGATGTGACTCGTTTGTTTGTGATTTGCTTGTCATTTTGGACGATCAACTCTCTATGTTCTGGTAGGTCTGCTCTTTTGTTCTTTTTTTTCTTCACGCTTTGGTAGTGTCCATCCCCTGGTTGGCATACCTCAAATAAATTTAAATTCATTGACATCAGTATAGCATATTCTTTGGACTTGGTGACTGAGGAAGCTTACCCTATCCTAGGAGCTTTAACTTAGCCACTAAAGTGCCACAACATGTTGGGATTGGTGGAGGGTATATGCTCGCTGGTGCAAATTTGCCCCATATTTCAACAAATTTCAGGAGAAATTAAATCTATACTAATAAGTATTTTAAAGGGGGATTTCACTACTAGTTAGAATAATAAAACTTTATAAGATAATACTAAAAAGTTGAGTTTTTATAGTTTTATTAGTGTAGGTGAGGGGAAAAGTGAACCTTCCAAAAAGTTTATGCTGATGTTTAAGCGTTGGGGCTCAAAGTTTGGATTGCTTAATGATGTCCAAATTTAGGAATATTGGGATTTGGCCAATTATATCTGTCAAGACTCGCCTTGCGTTAATGCAAGGGCAGATGGGGAAGTAACAACCTGGAATATATACCCTGAGGAAGGGATTTTATTTTTTTAGTCCAATCAGAAGGCATAAAAAATATTTTCGCCTTGTTGGAACCCACTATGAAACTATATAAGGGACCTGTCTTTGCTGGATATCTTGAATAAGAGTATTCTTATGACAGGGAGGGACCTCCAAATGGCTCCCTTGGTTCCACCGATGATATGGAATATCCCTGATACCCAAAATCGAGCTTTTTGGCTAATGTTAATTATTGTTAAAAGTATTGCTCCAATTCAAAGGTTTTACCAAAAATTGGCCAGAGACTTTTGGCAAAAATTTAAACAATATCTTGAAATCGCTCTTTATACAACATCATAATTGTGATTGTCCGACATCACCCCTTCAAGAGCGTTTGAAGGAGAATAAGGCCGCAATAATTGACCATGAACCTGGGGGAAAGTAATTCCTATAGTAAGGGAATAGATGGAGTACTCCTCCTCTCGCTTGTAAGTGACTACAAAAGGTCCTTACCAACTAGACCTGAGTTTCTCCCTTCTAAGGGTGATATTATTGTGGTAGTAAAGCACCAAGTCAGATACTTGTAAGGAAGGAAGAGGGGACTGGAGCTCATTAGCAGCTTGACCCTCTTTTGTGACAGTTTTGGCCAAATTAGTCATAGCCTCTGATTGCAACTGAATGATGTGAAGTGCCAACTTCATCATGGCTTGCTCATGGTCAGTCCTATTAGTGAAAATGTCATTGTTTAAGAATGCTGGCACCTCAGGTTAATGTCCATATAACACAGAGAAAGAAGACATCTTAAGATTCTGGTGGTAACTGATATGGTAGGGCATGAGGGCACTTGGTAAGTACTGATCCCAGTGAAGGGGTCTGAAGTGGCCATTTTCCAAAATATAGAGACCAGGGTCCTATTAGCTCTTTCCACAGAACCTTTGGTTGAAGGGTTGTAGGGGGGCAGAAAAGAGCTGTTGCATGCCCATAGATATAGCGAGGATCATTACCACTTGAGAGGTGAAGTTTTCCATTATTACAGAGCAGAACTTGGGGGCAACCGTGTCAAGTAAAGATATACTGGTGGAGGAAAGTGGCCGTGGATTTTGCCTTTTGAGATGGGAGAGCCACAGCCTTAGTTTATTTTGTAGTGATCAATCCCCAACAAGATAAAAAAATTCACCTGTAGTTTTAGGGTAGAGGACCAACCACATCTAGGCTTATGGTGCGGAAGGGCTGTTGAGAAGGGTAAGTTGATATTGATACTTGGCTTTAAAGCTGGATTGCTTTTTGCATGTCAGACAGGCGTTCAGGACTTTGATGATGGTCTCCATGATTCCCTCCCAGTAGTAGCGTTCTTTCAACCACTATTAGGTTTTCCGCACTCCACTATGCCCTATGAGGGTATGAGACTCCATAATGACAGGTACTCGCTTTGAGGATTGGAGGTATGAAAACCAGTTCAGCACTACTTTCTTTTATAGATTCTCATTATCCACCTTAGTGTTAGGGAATGGTGAGCTAGCATCTTCAGGACTGGTTCAGCCTCATCCTCCCAAGCATCAGAGATCATTAGGAGGTCATGTAGTCTCTCTGTTTTACTATTATCTAAGTGAATGATGGGCAGCCAAGTCAACCCATCTACATTTATGTGGATCATCCGGCTTGGTGCTCAATGGTCATATAATAGTTCTGTAGCTTCAAAGCCCAGTGTTCCAACCGCCCAGTGAGTCTTTCATATTCTGTAACCACTTTAAAGAGACGTGGTCAGTAACCATTTTAAATGATTATTAAGTAAATAAGGGAGGTAATATTCACCAGCGAGAAAGATAGTCAGGCACTTCTTCCCAGTGACGCTTTAGTTGCGTTCTGCCTTAAGAAGCACCTTGGTGAGATATGAAAGGGGGTGATCAACCCCAGCTCATCCAGTTTTGCCAAGATATCTCAAACTGCGTAGTTGGAAGCATCATAAACAGTATGGAGGGTTTACTATAGTCAGGGTGGTGCAGGATTGGCCGTTGCTACAGCAGCTTTTTTGCGTTTCAAAAGCAGCTTATTGTTCCGCACCCCAATGGAAAGGGGTGTTCTTAGCTAAAAGTCATACAAGGGGCTCACTAAGCTGAGCGATTTAGGGGATGAATTGATGGTAATATCCCATCATATCTCAGAACACCTGAATATTGCGGAGGGTTTTGGGCGCAAGTATCTCGGATATCGCCTCAGCCTTATCATGGAGAGGCTAGATCCCATATGGGAGATGGCGTTGCCAAGGAAATCCAACTTCTTGTGTAAAAAAGTACACTTGTAGGGCATCAGCTTAATGTAAGACGCCCGCAGATTTTGAAAAATTTCTTTTAGTGTTAAAGGTACTCATTAAACGTTCGGGGGAAGATAGTTAAAAGATCAAGATAGACAATTACGCAACTAAGGTTCAGATCCAGCAAAATGTGGTCCATGGTTTGCTGAAAAGTTTTGGACACATAGCGCAACCCTTGTGGTAGTTGAGTAGGTTGTAAAAGACCCTCACTACAGATAAGCGCACATTATTCCTGGCCTTGCGGAGAAAGGTCCATTTTACAGTATCTGCTAGGCATGTCCATGGCTGAAAAAAATTTGAACCCAGAGAGTTAATCCAGAGCATCATCAATTCAGGAGGTTGGTTATCTGTCCTTCTTAGTTTGGTTATTCGGCTTATAGTAGTCCATATCTAACCCAATGCCCACCATTCTTCCTTTTTATGAGCAATAGTTGAGATGTTAAGGGCTTTGTCAAGGCACCAGCAGCCCCGCGTCCAGTAACTGTTTAAGCTCTGTTCTCATCTGGAGCTCATTAACTTTTGATTTCTGTTAAGTCTTGGATTAGATAGTCTTGGCATCACCAAGATCAATGATAATAGTCCAACAATTCATATGCCCTAGTCAGTATCAGTTTTGAAGAAAATGTCACTATATGACTCAAGTAATGAATGAAATTTATTAAGATCAGAAGAAGTTAGATCGTCAGAAATTTTAACTTTGGTCAAAGCGCATTTCATTTGGTCAGTGAATAGTCCCATATCTAGCATAGACCCAATATAATGGACTTGGTGGATGTCCTTAATAGGAATCAGCAGGGATTTCCAAATCTCTTGATGATTCTTTACAACCATGTCCTTGTTAGTGAGATTCCCAAGCAGAAGATTTATAGGTCGCTGGTAGATAGGGTTTAGGATACCTGGCAACACCTGAGGTTCCATAGGACTTATTCCATCAATAATTGTTAAGTCAGAAGGAAGAAGAGGAGAATTTGCATAGTAATCTTGGTGCCTATCACCTTTTGTTCACCCGCTTTGAGTACTACATCTTCTGATGCATACAAGGGAATGCCCTTTGAATCATCCACGGAGTCAGGAATTTTTTTGTGTTTCTGCCCGACATGGTATAAGTAAGAGTGAGGGTTGATAAAGGGTACTAAACAACACATGTGTATACTTTCTTCTTGAGCTCTTCGTTGGTAAAGACTAGGGGAACTTATTAATTTAGAAGGAAGAAAAGTCTCAGTTTCATATCAATAATTCCGTCATACCTAATAATGAATTAAGTCAATGAGTAGGTCGTGTGCATTATTGTTTAAGGCCACAGTGAGAGCAGCCAGTATGAGCTTTCCAATCCCTATGGATAGAGAAGAGTAGGCTTTAATAGCTCGTGTATTGTTAGGCCCTGCAGTTCCAAACTCTTGTGAATAGTTCAGGTCTTGCGCCAACTTAATTTTATTGATAGGCTTTGAAGAGATCACATTCACTGGAGCACCCAATCAAGGATGGCTAGAACGTGCATCTTATTAATGACAACATCTACCTTGGTTATAGTGTTACCTAAAGTGGGGAGGGATGGCGAGAACTTTCTTTGATTGGAAAGTGGTGAAAGGCATTGAGCCATCGCATGGTATTTATCTTTTATAGATTTAAGGGTAAAAACTCTCTAGGTAGATTGGATCACTGTACCAATAAGCTGTTCAGCATTACAGGCAGTTTCAATCACCTCTAAAAACCTCAACTACTGTTGAAGATAGGTTCGTTGTGGTATCATGGCTATCATAATTCTTTCAGACCTCAACCTATCCGGAATTTTCACTTTCATGGCAGCTCCCAAGACAATATAGCCCGCTTCTTCATAGAACCCTTTAGAATCGTCTTTAGCAGGATTTTCAATGCACCTCAATGGGTTGCTAATAAGGGGCTGAGAAAATCACTTGTTATCCTCACAGGGGAGGGCCCTTTGGTACTCATCTACCCTTTTGGATTTTGGAGGAGCATTGTAGCTGCACCAATTTTTGGGGCCAATGGAGGTGAAGTACCCTTCAGCTGTGAGGTCAGAGGAGATACTGTCGTGGAGATGGATGCCTTAACCACGCTAGCTTTTGGTTGATAAGCTGCTATGGGCTTTTTAAAAACAAACAGCTTAGCTTTGGCGACCTGAGCAGTTAACTCATTGTTAGTGGGGTGAATGGCACACAATAAAGGGGTTTAGGATTAGGAGCCACGTGGAGAGGCTCTTTGGCTGGCAAAAGAGATCTTGGTGCAAGGTGGGGGCAGGGAGCGCTGCCCTATTGACGATGGTGTACTCTGACTTACAGGCTTAAGTGACTCAGGTTGGTTGAGTGAAGGAAGATCAGGTTTGAGTTGTGCCGCAGGTGCTGGACTCAGAGTAGTAATCAGCATAGGGCGGCCCATAGGGCTCCTCACAGCCTCATGCGGTGGCGCTACAATTGAGTATTCCTCAATGGCCAGAACATGAGGGTTTGACCAAACACCTGAAGTAGCTTCACAGGTAATTATATCTACCACTTTCACCAGTGCCTCCTTAATATCAAGGATAGTCCTGTGGTAATTTTAATGGATTTAAGATGATGGCTTAGGAGGGTGAGAAGCTAAGCTAACTAGAATGGCACAAGGGCATCATCAAGGGGTTACATTTTTGTGAGTAATAGTGGCTGAACTTCCTTATAAAGTTTACCAAAAAAAGAGACAATTCTCCCTTCTTGATGCTAAGGCACATAAAGGCATGTTTCCTACAATGTAGACTTTAAGTTGAACCAAATTCTTCCACTTGGGCTTCCGTTACCTCTGCCCAGATGATGAGCGTGGCCATATTGGGAAAAATTATCTCTTGGGCCAGGTGTAAAACTTTATAGTTTTTGGATTACTTTTGCATATTAACCCCTATAAATATTAACTGCACAGGTTTGATTTTTGTGCAATTCTCAGTATTGTATGATTATAGTTGATAAAATCATTGATAATCTGGAAACTATTATCAACAGTTGAATGGAAGTATTAAATTTTGGTCCAAAGCTCAGCCAGTATTTCCTCTCAAAATATTTATGATGTTCTAAATAGGGATTTGTTCCCTCGTACTGCCTGACTCAATTTATGCTCAGATCCTTGTTTACAGTTCCTTGTGTTTGACACACTGTCAGCACCAATTCCTGATTCAACTCAACTTCTTCTATGGATCTAATCTCAGATCCTTACTCTTTATCCTAAAGAGTCTCCCAATTAGAACACATAACAATAATTTCCCTGAGAAAGAATAGAACTTGAAATGGATTCTGATAAAGTGGTCTTCTGGCTTCCTGCCATTCAAGTATCTCGGTCCACCAGGCTTATAGATTGCTTTTCATCTGTAACAACCCCAGGATAGGTGACACCTAGATGGAGAGTCAAGCAGATTTGTATCTCTTCCTAACTCTAAGTAGTAGTGTGTTTTTTATTAGTGAATTCTTTAGGGAATTTATAGTGGTGAATTCAGCGCCTAACGCTTAGTTGGCACCTCCTCAATAAAATGGCAGCTATTTCCATTTAATTAACCATCCTCATCTCAGCAGTGATAGTATTTTCCACCTTGGCCAGGATTCTGTCATTGGAAATCCTTGAGACCTAAAAATGGAAAGAGCCGTGCCAGCCATAGGAAGCTATTGGCGGTTAGTAGGTCTAATAACACGAAAACCTTACCCATGACGGAACCAGAAAAATTTTGAGTCCCAATCCAGAGGTGGAAAAACTTTTTTTTTTTATGGAGTTGACCCTGTTCAGGTTTCATGTCATTTCTTTCTTTCTTTCTTTCGGTAATGCCTGTCCCCTGGTCAGCTTGCCTCAGTTAAATAAAATGGAAAGAGTCAGAAAAACCATCTAGTATTAAAAAAAAAAGAAAGAGTCAGAAAACGTGTCCCTAACGTTTTCCTCTTGATCTAAGTGAAATAACCATATTTGGCAAGTGACCTGCTTTGGTAATGGGACTCTTTATCCATTAAGGCAGGTTGTGAACCAACTGATCGATTTTCTAGTTGCAGGTAGCATCACTCGCCTAACAACTTGCTCCTCAAATTCCCAATCAGTCAGTGATGGAACCCAACTGATCTTAATTGGTACACCAGATAGTTAATCAACTATCAGATGCCCCTATTTTGTCAGCAATTCTGCCCGATGAGACCTTAAGCATTCATCTGTATCAATCCCTGATGGATTTATCCAAGGCAGTTATCTAAAAATCTCCAAACATAGTTACCCAAAATTAGTGTAAACTGATATCAAAAGCACTTCACATTAGGGAATTATCCCATAGAAATTCCTGATAATCTAGTTGGCTGGGAATATGAGCAAAAATCCTAACATATCCTCCCTCTTGCCTAGATTTCCAGAGAGAAAAGGATTGAGGCAGGAGAACACCGCTTCAGACACTCAGTCAAATACTTCATTAGTTCAAGCAGAGTACGATCATCAGTACTCAATGGTGCTTGGGATGACCTTTGGAGTGTGGCTCTCTTGCTCTTCCTCCTCGCTAGCACCTACTCAGAGTGCAGTCCCTACAACTTTCTATTGTGCCAGGCTGATCAATTTACTCATGACAATATTAATTCCATGATCCAGTTTCCCCCTGTCAGGGTATATGACCTACTGTCATATTCTGGATTCTTGGTCTGGCGTCCTTGAGTTCCTGATTTTCTCCTCATCCTGGACTGGAAACTCTCGTCAATGATTGTTTTGCAGCCTAATTAAGAATACTTATTTTGGTTCGCCCTTGTTATTTTATCTTCATGACCTCTAGGCTCATATAATTCTTAATTCTTCTCTGGAGAGCTTATCCCATTAATTTTGAGGTTAATTTCTCTGAAATTGAAGCTTAATTGATTTCAGAGTGCATATGGCAACTATCATATAAGTCTGACATCCCCCTCTCATACAGCTCATATGTCAAATTCTTAGTCATGGTACCAACAGCTGCTCAATAGTTTGTTTGATAAAGACCTTTGGCTCTTCCAACAGATGAGTCAATCTGCACAATGGAGCATTTTCTATGGTCTTTCCAGGACTCATACTCATAGTCAAGTACCTTTAGCCAGTTCTTTTGTGGAATTAGTGGAAATGGTAACCAACCCTGCTGAAACCATGTTACAATTGTCTCTAACAATTCACAACCAATCCTTCCTCTGTTGTCAATTCCTGAGTTAAATTTTGAGACTCCTCTGGATTTGTCTCCTTTTGTAGATACTCCTAACATTATCATCCTATCTCCTGAAGTAATGCCCTTCACTCTTGATCATTTGTTCCTCACTGGATCGGACTTGCTTCCAGATTTCCTCTTCCAACTTGGTCTAAATTACAAGACAGTTGTCTTGGCCAATGAGCCAACCATTGGCAACAGCGTACAATTTGCTTCCCTATGCAAAATTAAAGGCCCAAGTCACTGAGGCTTTATCCATAGCTCTGAATTCTTCTGATCTTGAAAACATCCTAGATTGGGATAGTGCAACCTATGCTCTTTTCTTTGCCAGCCAAGTTCTTTAGAGTTGGGCCATAAAGCTTTCAGACTCTCCCAGTTTCCATCTCTCTTTCTGCTTCATCTTTTCAAAAAGCTTGTAGTCGTCCCTTGCAGGATGCTATTCACTCCTTGCACAACTTTCTCATTGCTGGCGCATCCCATCAGTATCTTCCACTGATGGCTTTATAATGGCATGATTCAGAAACCCCCGCCTAGTACCCCTTGCTAAATGCCGGCCCCACATGTCTAGTGTTATTGAAAAAGCCTATTGGCAAGAGCTCAATATTAATCTTCCAGATCAAGTGCTAAATCGGATTACTCAGGGCTATTTGAATACTGCCTCTTCTTGTTCTGTTGCTTCCCTCCCCAATCCAAGGTATTGCATTTGGCAAGTACCAACACTACCATCTTGCTTCCCTTAGCTATATTCTCACATGGATATGTGTCCACTCAACTAACCCAGTTTTGAGTAGGTCTAGCTCTCACTAACATCCAATCTCTTATAGATTAGAATGAATTTACTCTTACTGCGATCCATCCTCATATGTGATGGTCAAGGCGCTGCCTGACCACCACATAGCCCTGACCCCCATAAGGAGAGGATTGGGGCTCTTAATAAAATAATAATAATAATAATAATAATAAAAGCATAGGATTTGAGGCAATGAACCTCAAAAATGGCATTTTGAAAAATTAGATGCCGGCAAATTGACTAAACCTCAGAGCAAAATTTGCAAGGGTTGACGTAAATGGCAACCAGGCCAATCAAAGGCCGCCAACCTGAAGTCCAATGAACTAAATAATAATAATGACAATAGCATTGGGAAGCCCAGCAAATCAGGGGCTGCCAATCCAAATTATTCCAAAAGTGGAAGTGTCAAGAACCATGGCATTGGGCAGCTCAGTGAATCAGGAGCTGCCAAGCCAAATTATACTAAAAAATGGAAACATTGAGAACCACGGCATTGGGAAGCTCAGAAAATCAGGGGCTGCCAGGCCAAATTATCCCAAAAATGGAAACATTTGCAATAAGGTTGACACAAGAATGCCAAGCTCAGCTCTGTTCCCAACAAACAAAATTATATGTGTAAAAGTTTCCATACCGCCTAGGGTACCCAACAAATGGTCTACAAGGCCTAGACAGGAATATTGGAGGCTGAGATTTTTAAAATAGGCTTGCAGATAGCCCGCCGTCTGTGGACTCTGTGGGAACAAATTCCTCCATATCCCCCACTTTCTAATATAAATACAACCAGGCGAAGGTTTTTAGGACAACTTCATCTTCAAATATATAATTAAAACCTCAAATTTGATAATAAAAAAATTAAATTTTAAAATCATTTATTCGTTTTTGGAAGAAAACCCTAGATTTTATAAAAAATGGACCATTCCTCGGACTTTGACAGAGCATTCGCCTCTCTGTATGCTCTCTCTGGTGGACAGACTGTTCTCCTCAGTGTGAGCATCATACTCACCATATTCCAAGGAAACCTCAATCGCTCATCAAGCCAACAAACAAAGGACCTAACCATAGCAGCACTCTCATGTTTGTGGGCCCTCGTCTGGGCCCTTTTGCCCAATTGTTTTGTGGCAATGTGGAAGGACCCCGTTTGTCACATTAGACTAAGCTCTTTTAATCTCATCTCCCTTTATGGGATGGGGAAACCATATGAGAGAGCCCTACCCGCTTGGTATGAGCACACAACCACTCTCCTGATTGTTATCTTTTCCATTCTGTTCCTGCTGAGGGAAGCCTCTCGCCTCCTCACATCCTGAGGGAATTCCATTGCTTATGTCTAATGCATTGATACCACGTCTGAGTTTAGACAAGCACTGACCTCAGAGGAGTTGAGTGTAATTCACAGAACCTTAACTCACATTGGATTTCAGACTCGCCTCACAGCGGCCACTGGGGTTACAATGGCTGCATCCCTCCAGATAGCTCAGGTGATAGCGAACCTGCCAAAGAACCTGTCCATCTGGCTCACTGACCTCTTGGAAACACAGCTGGCCCTTCCAGCCTCTCTGGAGGACTGCCTCCACTTTGTTGAAAGAGCCGCCACCCCAAATAACTTTCAGGATTCCGTCTGGTCAGCGCTCTTGGCCCTCAGCCAAGAGATAATGGCCATTAAGGAGTATGCTTGGCTGTTCTGGCCCCTAGCCAAAGCCACAAAAGTGTCTCCTTCCCAGCTCGCACAGATGTTTAAACAGAATCTTTGCCTGGACATCCTCACAGCTATGGCCGCTACCCGCCTAGGGGAAATCTTGTAGGAAGAGGTCACTGTTGCCTCTCAGGTAGAGAACCAGCTAGCCTTGGTCCAAGCCAGGACCCCTGTGCCTGGGAACCATGGTAGATTCTGCGGATGACATGTGGAGTCAGAGCCCATCTCAAACCATGTGGGGCAACAAGAACAGGGGAGGGCTCCGGTGAAACTGCCCCAAGCTCTTCAGCTCTGGCACACACTACTCCCAGCGGCTAAGATGGCCCCACCTACAACCTTTGCCCGACCCCCACTTGCATTTCTTTGCTCAATAAAAGAAATGGTTCCTCCTAACTGTTTATTCCATTTACTTTGAAGTGAAAGAAGAAAGGGAAATGTGCCAAGTTAGAAAAACTGTGGGCGCTAGTGGACAATGGAGCTGAAGAAAAATACCTGGACTGGAAGTTAGCCAAGAAATTGGAAGTACAAATGTAAGAAAAGGGTATCATAAATCTTGTGGACACCTCCAAGTCGGAATGCTGGGAGATTGAGCCCAGGATCAAGCTTCAACTGGGACTCCACTACTTCTGGGAAGACTTTTGAGATTTCCAGAACCTGCCCCATCCCATTGTTCTGGGCATGAGATGGTGGCACAAGTACTACCCACATTTATATCTAGAGTAGGGCCAGGTAATGCTTCACCTCAAGGATCAAGAGCCTATAACGTTAGAATTCTTTACCTCAGGCAGGAGCAGGCCTGGCGTGAACTCTGTGCACCTAGGGACGGAGAGGTAAAAGATACCCAAGGAATTCAGAGACTATGAACACCTGTTCCAGAGGAGCATCGCCGCTACCTGCACTCCACAGGTCCTCTTTGCATTCTCGTTCAAGTTCAAAGGAAATGCTGGGCTCCCAAAAGGAAGCCCAGTGTACCCCCTGAACCCCAGAGCGAGGGAAGCCCTAGACCATTATGTGAATGATATGTTGGAGCGAGGAATAATTGTGCCTTCGAAATCTCCAGTGGTGTCTCCCATCCTCCTGGTCCTCAAGGCCAATGGCAAGCTCTGCCCCTATATCGACTGCCACCATTTGAATGCCATAACTGAAATGGACCCCTATCCCATTCCGCTAATGGAGAGCATCTACCAGATAATCGCTGGAAGTCAGGTGTTCTCAAAGTTGGACCTGGTCAACGCCTTCAACCAAGTGCCAGTAGTATCTGAGCACCAACAGTACACAGCTTTCAAGTGCTAACTAGGGGTATATGAGTACAAGGTCATGCCGTTTGGACTTAAGAACGCCCCAGCTTTTTATCCAAAGGACCATTGACCATGCCCTGGGCGACTTGATTGGGAAATGCTGTGCCATGTATATGGATGACATCCCAGTGTTCTCTATGTCTTGTGAGATGCACTCAGAGGACGTCAAGAAGGTCCTCATGGCACTGGACAAGTTTAACCTGCGACTAAAGCCCTCCAAATGCGAGTTCTACAAGGGCTCAGTATATTTCCTAGGTAACGTTGTATTTGATAAGGGAACAGTCATCTGCCCAGACAAGATGACAGCAGTGAAGGAGTGGGTAGCGCAAATGGATAAGACAGATGTGCACAGTTTCTTAGGGGTGGTGAATTTCTTGAGGAGATTCACCAAGGAACTCTCAGAAACAGCCGCCCTGCTTACCTGGCTGACTGAGCAAGTCCCTTTTCAATGGGGAGAGGAGGAAGAAATGGCGTTCCAGGCCTCAAGGAGTCCCTTCTCAAAAGCCAGTCCTAGCGCACCCAGATGCAAATCATCCTTTCATTGTGAGATAGATGAGTCGAATTTCGCCATTAGAGTAGTCCTCTTGCAGACAGGGGAGGATGGTTGGAGCACCTGGTATGCTACTTCAGCAGGAAGATGCTACTGGCGGAAACAAATTACCCTGTCTATGACAAGGAACTCCTGGCAATTGTCACAGAACTAGATGATGGCAGCATCATCTGTTGTATGAGCACCACCCAATCATGATCTGGTTGACCACAAGGCCTTGGAGTTCCATAAGAGCCCCATAGAATGAACCAGAGACAAGCCCGCTGGCAACTAGAGCGGTCTCAATATGACTTCAAAATAGAATACAAGCCTGGGGAGAGCAACTTACTCCCAGACCTACTTAGCCAGGACCCAAAAATGGCCATTGTGAAGGAGGAGCTGGACGAGTTAAACACGGCCACTGTAAAAACTGCGGGGTTTCTACTTATGCACAGGTTCACTTAACTACTGACTTCTGGTAATAAACACGAATTTGCTAATTGTATGAAGACAATTATCCTATTTGAGTTCAAAGAATTGGGTAGCTTCAGCCCTACTCTGGCAATATAAAGGGTTAAGTTACTTTGGCCTCACTCTGGCAATTTATAAGAATTTAAGCTACTTTGGCCTCACTCTGGCGTTGACACTTAGAGAGGAAGACTTCTTCTAACTTCACTTTGAAGTAAACAATCCACAACTGAAAACAATAAAGTATTCACAGTACTAAGGTGTTTATTATTAGTAGAGTGAGAAAATATTTATAGGGTAAAATGATGAAGTACATGTGTTAGGGGTATTCATGGTAACCACGAGGATTCTCAGCACATTTAGCTGACAGAAAAGGGATATCCATAAGGTTCTTGGCACGCCTAGCTGATGAAAAGGGATATCTACAATGTTTTGGCACACCTAGCTGACAGAAAAGGGATATTGGTTCAATTTCAGGAAATATTCCAGCTGATATTCATGAGGAATAGCATAATTAAATCACCATTTGTATCAGCCCACATGTTGGCTACAAAACCCAATGATTTTGCATGAGTAGTTACCCATTTTGAGCCAATTTAATCATCCTCAAATTGTTGGCAACAATCCCTGATGAAAATTGTAACTGTAATTATCATCAGATATGATCCTATGAGAATTACAATTAACCATTTAATTGGTGATTATCACTAAAGAGATGGCATAATCAATCAACATCTCAAAGCTTAATCAATAAGCTAAATTAAAAAAATAAACCAATTATTTTAAATTAATTGAAGTTTAAATAATTTGCAAGCTGGATAATGTGGTCATATAAATTCCACACATCCCCTGCTTGACCAGATTATCTGCTAAAAATGTCTTCATCAAATAATTCCTTCTATGAACAAATCTTATCTAGTCTGAATGAAGCGGACGCCTCCCATTTTTGAGTGATGTCACAAAATGCTCAAAGAGGTATCCTTTCCAGTCCAGCTAGATCCAGCCCCCCAAGTCAACTTGATTTGGCAATCTCATCTGCTCTCCCTGCAATGGTGCTTATTTGCAGAATTCACCTCAGGTTCAAAGAACTTGGTTTTGGCTTGCTCTATCCCTTGAAAATATCCAATCTCAGATCAACTTTGGTGACCTCTTTCACACATCATCTAACCTCCCTCCCCCAGAGGTGTCAAAGAAGAGCTCACAATTTGCAACCTGAGGCATAAAAAAAATAAAAAAATTAGAAATTAAAATAGTAACTCTTTTTTATTATTTTTTTCCATGTATATATATTTTTTTTAATACCATTTTTTAAAAAATTTGTTGTGTACTCTATTAATCACACAACCATCAGATATATTTTTGATTGTGTAGGCATCATTCCCCATTTTTTCAATAACCTCAAATGTCCTGACCATAACACATCTAGCTTATTTTGGTGACTGAACCCATGGGTATTGCAATAGGCTACTTGATCTCCAATTGTAAATTCCCTAAGAATGGATTGACTCTTATCATCATCTTTTTTAGCCTGCATCCTTCTCTTGATCATTGTATCACAGGCTTGAGATTGTAGATCCACTATTATGTTTTCAAGTCAATATAGATATTTATCTTCGCTCATCCTCAGAGTCAGCTCCACTGCTGAATAGAGAATTGGCGGCAATGCTGCTCTATGACCGTACAATAATTTAAACAGCATTTTTCCTGTCGCCAAATGGAAACTGATATTATATGCAAAAATTACCAAACTTAGATAAGACGCCCAAGATGACGCTTTACCCAAGATCAGCTTCCTTAGTGTAGTGGCAAGTGTTCCATTGACTCACTCCACAACTCCATTCATTTCAGGCCAATAGGGTGCAGACACCACCCCCTTAATTCCCATTAGTTCATTCAGGTGTGGAATTATGAATGAGGTAAAATTAGTCCCGTTGTCACTCAGCAACACTTGGGGACACCCATGTTGGTATACCACCTGCTCCAGGATGAATTTGGCGGTACTTAGGGCATCTGCTCGACATAAGGCTCAGGTTTTGACCCATCTCATAAGGTGGTCAATTGCTACTATTATGTAATGTACACCACCTTTACTCACACTTAGTGGCCCCATGATGTCAATTGAAACTGTGTGCCAAGCAAACCCTGGATTCACTAATCAGTAATTTGTCACGTTCTTATGAGCTTATGGATTTGACATTCCACACAACAGGTGATATAATTGGTAATGTCGAAATTCAGTGACTCCCAATATTAATGTTGCTGGAAATGTTTGAGCGTCTTCTTTAACCCACCATGTCCAACAACCTTGTGGGAAGCCCGAATTATTTTAGTGCATTTCAATGGTTTCAGAAATAAAAGCCTTTTTCCATTTGTTATTTTGAATAATTGTCCATTAATAAGCTTGGTATTTTCCATTGCTTTTTTTAACACTTTATGAATTTCGATTGGCTCTTCCTGAAATTCCCATGGATCATTTGCTTGAATAGGTCATCAGCATGATCTTTTTTTAGTACTAGATGGTCCCAAAACATCAGCATGATCTTGCATGGCAAGAATGGTTGCCAACCTAGACAAACCATCAGCGTTCTGATTCTTATCTCCCGCCTGATGTTCTATCTCAAAGTTGTAGGCCTGTAACTTCAAAGCCCACCGCGCCAATCTCCCTTCTGGTTCTTTAAGGTTATGAAGCCATTGGAGAGAGGAGTGGTTGGTCACGACCTTGAAGTGCGTTCCATGGATATAGACTCAAAACTGCTTTCATGCATAGATTACCACAAGACATTCTCTCTTCATAACCATATAATTCTTCTCAGCCTTTGACAATGTTTGTCTGACATACACTATGGGGTGTTCATCCCCCTTGTCATCCACTTGGCTAAGGATGGCTCCTATTGCCATCAGCGATACATCCAATTGAATAATGAACAGCTTCTCAAAATTTGGGTATTATAAAATTGGACTCATCCTCAAATATTTCCTTGATTCATTGATTGCGAGTTGAGCCTCATCACTCCATACAAATCCCTTCTTTGGATCTTTCAATAGGTGAAAAAAAGTGGCTCAGCTATTTTTTCAAAATCCTTGATGAATCAGCGATAATAGCTAATCATACTGAGGAAAACTTGAATATAGCGTATGCTCTTGGGGACCAACATCTGATTAATCACTTCTATCTTTTGGACTTGGGGCTTAAGACCTTCATCATTAATTACAAATCCTAAGTATTCTAATTCCTCCTTAAAGAAATGGCATTTTTGGCTTTATTATGAGATTTTCTGAAGCCAGTCACTTTGAATACTTCCTCAAGATGTTGTAAATGATTGGTAAACATCTGACTGAATAGATTAATGTCGTCCAGATAGACTAGGACACAGGACAGCTTCAAATCTGACAAAATCATGTTCATAGCCCATTGAAATGTTGCGGGGGCGTTGCATAAGCCTTGAGGCATCCTTGTTGCTGATACAACCCCTGTGCTGTGATAATAGCACACTTCTCTTGGTCTTCTGGGGGCATGTCTATCAGCCAATATGCAGAAATTAAATCCATGGCAGAGAAAAACTTGGCTCCTCCTAACTGATCCAGTGCATCATCAATCCTGGGAAGGGGGTATGAGTCCTTTCTTGTGATTTTATTTAACTGATGGTAATCTATTATGACTCAATTCAAACCATCTTTTCTCTTAACTATTAATATAGGACTCGCCCATGGGCTAGATGATGGTACAAGCATTCCGTGCTCTATTAGTTTTTCAATTTCTTTGGCAACAACTGCCTCTGCTGCCCTGGACTGTCAAATAGGCCTCAATCAAATTGGCCCATCATCCCCAGTAATGACTCAGTTTAAAACATCCTTTGCGCACCTGAGATCATGGTTGTCCTGCGCGAAAATAACTCAGTAATTCTATAACAAGGCCAGAACTTCATCTTTCTGGTCCTCCATTAATCTGGCTAACCTATCCTGTTTGATTAGCATATGGATATTCTTGTCAGTTTCTTTTGGAAGTCACAATTTGTTTAATTCAACAAATTCATGGAAGGAAAAAAATCTCCAATATTGGTTTTAGTTGGGAGAATGCAACCACCTTGTGTTGTTTGAACTTTATTGGAGATTTTCCCAGATTGGCTAAAAGGACCTGAATCTCCTCATGACCAGGGATTAAAATTCCTGGGGCTACCCAAGTTTCAATCCTCAATTGTTTCTAAGGAGCTTCAATTTCTGAATATGACTGCTCTGGGATCTCCAAGGTCAGTCCAGTTTCCACGAGTTGTTACATTACCAGTTCAATTTATAATATCTTCTTATAAAACAGATCAGGATCCCACAATTTTTGTTTATATATTTAGGTAATTTCTGGGCTTTTCTTCTGACTAATTTGTAACCAATAGGTAGTATTCCATCCTTATAGACTAAGTTGATGAAATTGTTCCATCTACTAAGTGGCGCTTTCCCCTTGCGTTGATATACCAGCGGCAACATCTGCCCAGAATCGTCAAAGTGTCTTCCTCAAAGTCACATTTGACCCCATACTTCCGCATGAAGTCAGTGCCAATGAGTATGTTGTAATTCTAATTGGCTAGAACAATTGCTGGTGCCAATATGACCAAGGATCTAAACCATAGTGGTAGAGTGCTATAAGCCCCACAGGAAGTTGTAAAGTCAGGGCCTGCTGTCCCATACTGCTTCCGGTTCTCCAAATCTGGTTTGGACTTTGATTTCTTTACTAATTTGGTCAATACCATATTAATTGGCGCTCCACTATCGATTATTGCTCTGATGGGGATTTGGTTCACCAAAATATCCATATATGTGCACTTGGAAAGTTAAAGATAAGCTATTGTTTACTGCATGTATAGCAGATTTGATGGCCAAATCCAAGGTATGAATTAACTGTGCTGATATATTGGGGAACGTTTCCCAAATTGTACCAATTGAAATTAATACATAAACTCCGTCTAACTTGGTATTCAATAAGTCTGTCTCATCTTCAGCATTTTGGACCTTCTCCATTATCTGTTGGCCATATGGGCGAGCTACCTCCTGTATAATTTTGGGGGAAATTTTCTTCAATTTCAATCTCATTATTACATTTACATCTTGGTACATGATCTGTTGAAAGGGATTGTTTAATCTCGGCAATTTGGTAAGTACTCGCTAAAGGGTTTTTTATACAGGGTTTCCCTATTGAACATTTAGAACAGTCAATATGATGATTGCCGGTTCCTTGATACACCTTTAGCCACTTAATTCTAATAATAAACATGGGAACAATTTCCCAATCACTTCTTTATTAAAAGAATATATCTTCAGCAGATCTTTCCTTTGACCATGCTCTTCCTCTCTCTTCTTTCTTCACTTAATCCAAGACAAGACTTTTAGTCTCCATTTTTTAGTACTAGATGGTTGACTTTTAGTCTCCTTGTTTCACTGATATCCCAGCAGCATCTGCTAGTAGCAACTCTTCCGCTTGGTTTATTCATGTTGCCATCTTTTCATTGGTTTCAGCATATTATTCTTTAATTATCTATCACCTTGATTTAAGGCGATCTAAAACCCTTTTGTCAAATGTTGACATCGCCTCATCTCCCTATTTTGAAGGCAACCCAATAAGACCTGTTATGACCCATTATCACCTTATCCTAAATCGACCAATCACTTATAGCTCTGAATAATCCTCATCGGATTCTGCTCATAGATCCTTTGGCGGAATTCCTCCACTAATCCTCGTGGTCTTAATAGTGGCTTGTCATCCAGTCATATAAATTCTCAACATTACCCCCCTTTGACTGGACAATAAGCTGTATTCCTCTTTTTTCCTGTAATACCTATAAGAGCTGTTCCGCGCCAACATCTGCGATTTTGTGGGTACACCTTCTTCTACAGGTTGTGGTTAGGGCCGGAATTACCTGACCCAGGCCATATTCCACTTCCCCAGTTCCCATTTCCCCCCAGCTGATGAATATGAGGCTGACGTGGACCCTCACAACTGTACTGACCCAGGAAGAGATTCTTCCTGAGTTTGTCAGTCACTTAGCCTCCTGGCGCGCCCCCTTTGGGGACATCGTGGCCCAGCTCCGGTGGGGAGGGGAGTGGAGTTGAGGGCCTTCTCATAATGAAACAGCCCAACTTTTGGCAAGCGGCTTTAGTCGCCTAGTGCTTCTGACTCCTGTAGAACCCCATCCAGTGCCTCTGTTTATACAGCGGATGCTGTGCTTTGTGCAGTGGGTGATAGCCTGCTGGTCAGGGTCATTATCCAGCTCTCCTGCTCACTTTTGATCCTTAGGTAAACTTCCGCAACAACCAATTAACTCGCCTTTGTTCCAGGGTCACCACGGCATTCACCGCCCCAGCGCTGATGATCCATCAATGTACCTTTCCCATCATGGCGCTCATAGGTAACTTAATTTTGCATCCCACCACCGCTTTAGGTTCAGGAATAGAGCAGCACTGGACAGCTCTCAAATGGGCCCGCCACATAGCATTCACCACAGCTGCTCCTCTTCTGATAGCGTATCTGAGCATGGAGGACTTCCTTGTGGATTTCCTGGCCTTGGGCGCAGCCTTTTCTCCTTAAGCTGGCACACACCTGCTCACTCGCCACCCCTTATGACTTTGGCCCCCTTTGTTGGCATACTCCTTGATTTCCTGGGAGCATCAACACATGTGGTTACAAGCGCTGCTCCTCATGGGACAGGAACAGTTCTGACTCAATCAGCCAGCCAAACTCTCTCCACCTCGTCTGTTACTGTGCAATCCCAGTCCATCCTCCTCTCCTAGTTTCGTCACACCATCCTCTCCACTTCGACCTATTGCAATGGCCCAAGGGCAGACACCAGCCTCTTTGCTATCACCTCAGCAGCCTTCACCTCCACCCCCAACCCCAGGTGAGTCCATAGAAGCTATGGCGCTTCTGAAGAAGCGGAAGAAGAAACACAGGTCCCATTGATTGAAGTAAAAAGAACATCACAGGAAGCCTAAAATAGACAGGAAGACAAAAACAGCAAAGCAAAAGACCTCAAAAGACAACCTGCAACAAAAAACCTGCTAGCACTCACACATATATATTTATGATATGTATTATTATCTTTCTTTTTGTTCATTTATATCTATTTTTTATTTTTTTATTATTATTTATTTTTATTTTTATTTTTATTGATGCTTATATGGTTGAAGGAACTTTGCGTGCACCCAATTTATAATATGGCTGCTCGCAGGATCCTTGATAGTATAAGAATCAACTCCCACTTTCTCTATTATCTCAAATGGCCCAATCCAAATATTAGCTAGTTTGTGCTTCCAGCCAAACCCATGATGGTCGTGGAATAACACCATATCCCCATCTTTGAACTGCATTAAACTACTCTGCCGTGTTTGATCTTCAGCCTGGGTTTTAGATTTTCTTGGCGAGGCTGAATGAGTATTCTTCAGTTTGTAACTTAATCAACATGTTTGTAAGGATGGTTAAATATTGCTGTGTATCCACTCCGCCGGTGTCCTCAATACAGGCATATACCAGCGCAGGCAGAGCAGGGTGCCACCCATAAAGCAATTGAAAGGGGCTTTTTCCCATAGTCAAATGATAGCTTATGTTGTAGGCGAATACCGTGGTAGAAAGAAGAGTACTCCAGATGGAGGGTCTATCAATAACCAGTTTTCAGAGTATATTCACCAGAGTCCCATTAACTCGCTCAACCATTCTGTTAGACTCAGGGTGATACGGGGTTGTTAGGACCCCACAAATGGCCATTAATTTGTTGAGCTTGGGTATAATGTGGGAGGTGAAGTTGGTTCCATTGTCAGTAAGGATAAATTGTGGGCAGCCATGCCGCTGTATGATACATTCCATTACAAACTTAGCCACAGTATCTGCCCCCAGATCCTAAATGGCTCGTGCCTCCACCCACCTCATCAAATGGTCAATTGCCACCAGGATATACTTAGACTGATTTTCTCCGGTTGGCAGGGGGCCCACAACATTGATAGAGACAGTGTGCCAAGCAAAGCGAGGTTTTACCAACTGGTATGAAGTCTTCTGATGGAACTGCTTCTCCACCTGGCACTGGTGGCAGCAAGACAGGGTCTCAAGCGCATCATATTGCATGCTTTCCCAATAATACCTTGGTCTTACCAATTTAAGAGTTTTCCAAACTCAACCATGGCCAACTTCTCGATCTGCACTCATAATAATATTTGCGCAATTTAAAAGCCTAGGTACATTCATGGTAACGTCCCCTATATGCTTATACAATTCTCCATTTCTTAGAAATGTATTGGTCCTGAGTCTGTCTAGTAACTTGATTACTTGAGGCGGTTCATCTTTGCATCTTTTGCTGAGCATTTTATCGAACATTATATTGCTTAGGTCTGCTGTAACTGCAATTGTTGGCAATCTCAATAAGCAATCAATGTTTTGGTGTTTGGCTCCCAGTCAATGTAAAATCTCAAAGTCATAAGCCTGCAGTTTAAGAGCCCATCGTGCTAGCCACCCTTCAGGCTCCTTTAAATTCTGCAACCAACGCAATGATGCATGATCTGTCATGACTTTAAACTTTACTCCATGCAGGTAAACCTAAAACTGTTTATATGCATAGATCACCGCTAAGAATTCTCGCTCAGTTACAGTGTAATTGTGTTCATGACAATTCAGGCTGTGACTACAATATGCCATGGGGTGCTCTTCTCCGTCATCATCCTTCTGAGACAGGACTGCCCCAACAGCAGAAAGGGATGCATCTGTTTGCACAATAAATTCTTTATCAAAATTAGGATAGCGCAACACCGGCACACTGGCTAACGCTTTTTAAAGTGTATAAAAGGCTCATTGATGTTGCTCCATCCATTTTAACATTACTTCTTTCTTCAATAACTCAAACAGTGGACCTCTGATGCAACTGAAATTGGGTATGAATTGGCGGTAGTAACCCACCATTCCCAGAAACACCTGAATGTCCCGCTTATCAAAGGGTTTAGTCATCCTCTGAGTGGCATCTACCTTGGCTGGTTGAGGTCTTAGCCCAGTCGCATCCACCACAAAACCCAAGATACTCAAGCTGATCCTAAAAGAAGTGGCATTTGTGAGGCTTGATTTTGATATTGGCCTCAGCCAGTCAGCGAAATACCTCTTCCAAGTGGGTGAGATGCTCAGTAATTGTGCAAGAGAAGACATTTTTATCATTGAGGTATACAAGAACTCATTACAGCTTCAGATCACTCAGTATGGTATCCATCGCTCGTTGAAATGTAGCTGGGGTGTTACATAGTCACTGCAGCATGCGTGTTGGTTGGAAAAGCCCTATCGAGGTGATTCTCACACATTTTTCTTGCTTCTCCCTAGGCAACTCAATTTGCCAATACTCAGATTCAATCTGTGGCAGAGGGTATGAATCTTTTTGGTGATGCTATTGAGCTTCTGGTAGTCAATTAATACATGGTTAGTGCCATCCTTCTTTTTTAAATTAGGACAGGCGAAGCCCATGGGCTCTTGGACGGTTCAAGCATTCCCTGCTCCAACAGTTTTTCAATTTCCTTGGTGACAACTTCTTCAGCTGCCTGTGATCAAAGGATTGGTCAAGACCTGATGGGAGGATGGTCCCTAGTATCAAGTCAATGAACAACCCCCTGAGCTCACCCCAGATCATGATTGTCAACTGCAAAGATCTCTTTATACTTTTGAAACAGCGCTTCAGCCCGCTCTTTCTGATCTTCTGATAACCCCAATAAATTTTCCCTCAGTACAACCACCATTGCACCAAGAGAGGCGGTTCAATGGGCAAACCAAATTCATCCAGAGAACTGAACTCATGAACCTGTTTAATCTCTTTTACCAAATTCAGATGTAAATATGCTATAATCTGATGCAGGAGGATTTGAATGGAACTGTTCTGAAGATTTGCTATCAATACTTTGATTTCCCCATAGCATGGTAGTATGATGCTGGGAGCCACATGGGCTCAAGCCGCGATTGATGATAAGGCCCAATGATCTCCCCATAGAGCTTCGCTGGCACTTCCACCTCTAGCTCAGTGTCAATTATTACTTGATGTCCAGAAGGAATGGATATAGCTCCAGCTGCTCTAAGCAGTAACCCTTGGTATTCTTATATCTGATGAGGAAGGGCCCACGTTCTCTTTTTTAAATGATGATAGCGCACTGGGATCACCCCATCGCTGTAGGCAAGGTTGATTTGTCTCATGTGCATTGAACTCTTTGATGCTCTATGAAAGGAGAAATATATAAGGATGTTCCGATCAGTAAATCATAGTTTCTGTTTTGCAATACCACCGCTGGAGCCACCACAACAATAGATCTGAACCACAAGGGAAGAGCGCTATATACTCCCTCAGAAGTGGTGATTTCAGCTCCTGAGGTCCCATACACCGCTTAGTGGTCTATGTCAGGTTTTAAGGACAACTTCTCCACCAATTTTGTGGAGACAATGTTAACAGGCATGCCTGTATCGATGATAGCCCATACCTGAGTTTTGGCTACCACAGTGTCACAGTAAGTGCATTCTGTGTAGGATGCATTCTGACTATTCACCTTATGTACACTTGAAGATTCAGGTTTTCCCAGGAAACTCAAAATACCTGCACCAATTTTAGGGTATCTGTTTACAATAGTATCCACTGGAAGGGCAACATTTATTCCTCTTAATGACAGGGCATCTGCGACTGGATCTATCTGGTCTAATAGTTTTTGGCCGAACATTTGACAAGCATAAAGCTTTGGTTGATTCAGAGAGTTTCTGTCCGCCGTTTCTTCAACGTGTGCTTGGGTCAGCACATTTACTTTCCCAACTGGTGGGTGGTAGAGAAAAGTATCATCATACTGCAAATCTTCAGCTATTTTTAACACGGTGGACCCAGGTGGGCACATGTAAGTTCAAGGTAGCGGCAGTAGAGAGTCCCTTCTCTACTCCGCTCAAACTTTTCCCTGATAGCCCTGCTCTCGTTGCAAGGGAGGAATCTATTGATTAGGACACCATCATCCCATATTCCCTTTACATTCACAATCAAAACAACTTACTCTGTAAAACCTACGACCGTGTTTAAAATAAGTTGGTACATATGGCAGATGATTTTGAAGAGGTTCAACATTACCAGACCCCCCACAGTATAATGACCACCCCCTTGCAGCGTTGTTAGGCCCAGACCGGTAGCAGGTTTGATATTGATCAGAAATTGAGAAACATACATTGTACTGAGAAGAGTATCCTGATGGAATTTCCATTGCCCAATTATCTCTTCTCACATAATTAGGGTGAATAACTGTAACACCGCGGATCTGCTCAGTATTGGGTGGAGTGAAATTAGCAGATAATCGACATACAAGCTGAACAAGTTTAAGTAGAGGTACGTCTGGCTCTAACAACGGGGCTATGACATTGTAAAGCTCAGGGTATGGCTTCACCGCTGAGGCCATAGCTATACACACATCAACTTTGGATAGAATGCCTGCTCCAATCAGCACATGTGCTTCTGTAGTAAATTGGTTAGCAAATGCAGTGAGGGTCTCATTCCGATGAAACTCAATGGTCAAGATCTCAGCCTTTCACTGTGACATTTTTGCAGTTCCATCAAACAGTCGCAGCACAGTCTCCTTAACTTCATGGTATGAAATGGAACTAGCTGGGAGGTAACAGATGACTTGATCCACACTTCCAACGCCCAAAGAAGAGAGTAACAGCTTTTCCCTTTGTCAATCTGAAGTTCTCTCCATTACAAACTCAAATCAGCAAAGGAACCCATAAATATTTTCTTCACAATCAAATGACGGCAACTTGTCACTGTAAACTCTTTGAAGCAACTCATCTTGTTTTTCAAGAACTGTATCTAACGCAAGTTTCAACTCCTTGTAGGGCCCAGGGCCATTGTTTAGTGCAGATTTCGTCTGAAAACCAGAATGTGACATAGCCGCCGGTTTAATTTTCATATTTTTGTTATTGATCAATGGGCCCCCTGTAGTGAGCACCATTGTTGAATCTCGGCGATTTGGTAAGTACCCACTAAAGGGTTTTTTATACAGGATTTCCCCCATTGAACAATTAGAATGGTCGATAAGATGATTGCCGGTTCCTTGATACACCTTTAGCCACTTAATTTTAACAATAAACATGGGAACAATTTCCCAATCACTTCTTTATTAAAAGAATATATCTTCTGCGGATCTTTCCTTTGTCCGCGCTCTTACTCTCTCTTCTTTCTTCACTTAATCCAAGACAAGACCTCCAGTCTCCTTGTTTCACTGATATCCCAGAGGCATCTGCCAGTACTGACTCTTCCTCTTAGTTTATTCATATCGCCATCTTTTCATTGGTTTCAGCATATTATTCTTTGAATATCTATCGCCTTGATTTGAGGCAACTTAAAACCCTTTTGTCAGGTATCAATATCGCCTCATCTCCCTATTTTGAAGGCAACCTGATAAGACCCATTTATGACCCATTATCGCCTTATCCAAAATCAACCAATCACTTATAGATCTGAATCATCCTCGGCGGAATTTGCTCATTAATCCTTCAGTGGAATTCCTCCACTGATCCTTGTAGTCTTAATAGTGGCTTGTCTTCCAGTCATATAAATTCTCAACAGGGATCTAATTCATGATCATCCTTGAATAGATCCAGCTTGTCAAAACTATCTGATTTATCTAGGGGAACTTAGTTTCTGCAGTTTTAGAATGTTCCATGTCTAGACTGCAGGGTCTTTTCACTGCCCATCGGAAGTTTCCTGTTTATCTTTATGCTGGACTAAGTTAACCTGATCCTCTGGTTTGCGTTGTCCAAAGTCATTGGCAAGTGCCCAGGCTGTCCACACTTACTGCAAGTTAAACAAGGCTTGAATGGTTTAGCTCCTTTATTCAGTTTGTCTTGATTCCCACAATTATTGAAATCTCTTGATTTGTTGGGGAATCGTCTTGATCCCTTATTATGGTTTGACTAGTTATTCAGCTTATATGTATGAGTTGGTGCATTGAACGTTGCTGATAAAACTCTTAGGTGTTCTACCATTTGAGCAATGGTGTATTTACTGATCAAAGTGGAGTACATCATTTGGTGTAATTTGCAATGAGGGTGCAACATGTTTTTCATCACAATTCTCCCACCAAAATTGATCATCATGTTGGCCCCATTGAGGATCTGAGCTTCCTCATAAAAACTGTTGGCGAACACACTCACCGTTTCATCCCTCTTAAATTGTTTGCCCATGAACTCTTATATTCTTTGCTGCCATTTTATCTGGACTACTGAATTAGGTCAGAATCACCTCCTTCGCCTCCTTGTAACTCCAGCTCTCCCATGAAGGTAAGGCAAAACTAGGTTTTGGCATGAAGTATCGAGACAATTCATGAGGTGACAGCTTTTTGTCAGTCATTATAACTGTACATCATTATTTCAAATAACCAGAAGAAGGCAGGTGCATTATCCCAATGGAAAGTGGGCAACTTTGGTGTACTCTTGAAATCTTCAACAATAATTGGGCCAGAATTTTTAATTGGGATTTGACCAGACACTGGAGTTGCTTAAGGTGTTACTTCAGGAAGTTCCACAATGGTCTGGGGCATTTCCCAAACAGATTGGACGGTGCTGTCAGCGATACTCTCTGCTTCAATGGATGCTAATTCTTCCTCAAATAAATTTGCCTCATGGTATTCATACCATGAACAAGTACACATAGAATTTTCAAGGTCATCCAATAGTTTAAGGATTTTATTTTCTAAGCCAAGCGTTTTCAGTCATTTTCCCAAATTTGATAATTTTTATCAATTTCCTCATGTAAAGTCGCTTTCAGGGTTTCAACTTCTTTCTGCAGCTTGCCCTCTCAGTTTTGGACATAGAATAAATGCTCATACAATTCACAGTTCTCTTTTTCATATTTGGGCATTTCATCATCTAGTTTAATGACTTTGAGTTTCAACTAATCTAACTTGTATTGAGTTGCCGATTCTAAAGTGTTCTTGTTGACAATTTCTATTTCCATGCGAATCTTATCAATTTTGGCTCTCATCTCTTCATTGAGTCATTCAAATTTTCTTTCCATATTGTCAAAGGTACTCTTAATTTCCTGTCTTTCTTTAACTAAATTGAGCAAGAATGTGTGAGTTTTGGTGTTGGCTGCAGCCATTGGCACAGCTGCCTCCTGAGCTCAAAATAAATCAGCAATATTTGATTAGCTAATTGGCAATGCTTATTCATATCATGTTTCCATTGGTAATTAAACCCAATTTGGTTGATGATCTCCTTGACTATTCCCAAAAGTTTTTATTCAGTTTAGCAACAATATTCTTGATTTGGGTATTTAATTGTTGGACACACTGTGAAGTGGAATCCAAACCAACGCGAATCTGCTGAAAACTGACATCTAATTGTCACATTGGCACCTGCTGTTGTATGCTGTTATTTTGGGTATACTCAAAGAGATTGGCGATCACTGCCTGCTGCCATACTTGAATGGCTCTCATGTTTCGGGTAGTTGGCTGTACATATTTGATAATATAATCGCCAATATTGCCAATGCTCTGCAAGTATCCTATTAATGTTGAGGTGTTCATGTTAAGGAAGTTTTTGAAGTCTCATCTTCGCTATTCCTGATTGGTAGTGTGGTGGAATAATCCACAGCTTTGGTCTATTGTATTGGTTGGCAAAATTTGGAATCCTCTCATTAGGATATCACTGATGCTGGGTATATTATCTCGTATTTGCTCTGAAGGTGGTTCATAAATTGTTACAGCGTTCTCATTTACTCCAATCATTGATAGATGAATGTATTGAGAATCCACCAGCATTCCAGTCTCTAATTGGATATTTTCCCGGTGGTCTGCTGATGACCCTGTTTCTTCATTTCTTCAATGTTCCATATTAGTTAAATAATTTGGCATTATTATGTTCTAGTAAACTTGACTCAACCCCTGTAGTGAGCACCACATGTAAAAACTGTGGGGTTTCTAATGATGCACAGGTTTGCTTAACTACTGACTTCTGGGAATAAACACAAATTTTCTAATTTTATGAAGACAATTAGCCTAGTTGAGTTTGGATAATTGGGTAGCTTTGTCCCTACTCTGTCAATATAAAGGTTTAAGTGACTTCAGCCTCACTCTGGCAATATATAAGGATTTAAGTGACTTTGTCCTCACTCTGGCGTTGACACTTAGACAGGAAGACTTCTTCACAACTTCACTCTGAAGTAAGCAGTCAATAATAGAAAACGATAAAGTATTCACAGTACTAAGGTGTTTTTATTAGTAGAAAGAGGGAATATTTATAGGGTAAAATGATGAAGGACATGTGTTAGGGGTATTTGTGGTAACCACAAGGTTCTCAGCACGCCTATCTGACAAAAAGGGATATCCACAAGGTCTTAGAACGCCTAGCTGACGAAAAGGGATATCTACAACGATCTCGCATGTCTTGCCAATAGAAAAGGGATATTGGTTCAATTTTGGGAAATATTTCAGCTGATATCCACAAGGAATAGTGTAATTAAATTGCTATTCATATTAGCCCACATGTCGGTTACCAAATCTGATGATTTCCCATGAGTAATTACCCATTTTAAGTCAATTTACTCATCTTCAAATTGTTGGCAACAATCCCAACAAAATTGTAACTGTAATTATCATTGGATATGATACTATGAGAATTACAATTAACCATTTAATCATTGATTATTGCCAATGAGACAGAATAATCAATCAACATCTCAAAGCTTAATCAATAAGCTAAATTAAATAAAGAACCAATTATCTTAAATTAATTGAATCTTAAATAATTTGCAAGCTGGATATTGTGGTCATATAAATTCCCACAGTCTGTGATACTAAAGATATTGATTTTAATAACATTTTTCTCAGCCAAAAGACCTTGGCCATTTTTTGGTGGAATCCTAAGAATTGGGGCAACACATTTACAAATCCTAATTGGGCAAATAACACCAAGTCAGGAAATCAGATTCCTCCAACCTCGCGGCCTATTCCAGGACACCCATTGAAGGGTTTTCCACCAGCCACATCTAGTCCCCTTCCAACTGCTGGGATAACCCCAATACAGATTGATGGCCTAATCCCAGGGGATACCCACCTGGACACATTGAATATCGCACAATGAAGGCATCTCTTGGCTTACAGGATGCTCTTCCCCCAATTCACCAATCCTTCCCCATATGACAAACCCAACATATGTGAGGGACTGCTCATATCGATGAGTTGTATTGACCACATCCTTATCCCACAATCTCCACTCAAGAATCTCCAAATTTACAAAAAAGATCAATTTTTCAGATCACTGATTAGTTACAGTTCAGTTAGTGCCAACCCAATCCCACACACAGGTGTCGCCTTGGAGAAAGCTTCACCCAGAAAATATAAGATTGCCTGAGATATCTGACTGGGTTGAAAAACAAGGCTACAAACCCAGAATTTACAGCCCCATTCACTTCAGATCCCATCAGAACATGGGAAAATTTCAAAAAAGATTTAATCAACAAAACCTGACATATTGCATCACGCAAGTACACCGCGGACACAGCCACAATCAAGCGTAACTTGGCAGAACTAGACCACCTGGAATAAATACTCCGAGATCTGGCTATAGCCCTAATTGGGGATGCAAATGGGCAGAAATTTCAGCCCAACTTAACAATCTCATCTTTGAACACCAACACAGCATCAAAGTATCGAACAAAGGTAAGTTCATAAAGGAAGGCAAAACCTGTTTGACATACTTTTTCCGCCAATTCCACTCCCGCGGAAACCAGCCCACATGCACACAGGTCCACAAGACCAATGGCACTGTGGCAACTGACCCTGAGGAGGTCAAAGCGGAAGTACACCGCTATTACTAAATTATATCATGATATGCCAACAGATCCACAAAAATTAAAGAATTTATTCAAAATGCCAAGATATAAAGTACACCACCAAACTACAATATACTATCCCTTATCACATGGGAGGAGCTTTGGGAAACAATTCGCGGTGCACCATGTAGGAAATGCCCAGGGCCTGATGGGATACCCTACGATTTTTACAAAAAGTATTTTCAACAAATCTCCCCCTCCTATTGGCGTCAATGATCCAAAGTTTGCTGGAAACACGCCTATTACCAGGAGGCCATGAATCCTACGTTATAACCTTGTATAAAAAGGGTGACAAGTTGGACCTGGCCAACTGGCGCCCAATTTCGCTCTCCAACACTGACACAAAAATTCTAACAAAAATTCTAGCAGCTAGATTAGGCGCAATTGCATCTGACGTCCTATCACCCAACCAGTTTGGGTTTATACCAGGGTGTTCAATCTGGAACAACATACACCCTGTTGCAAACATTTGCCAATCCAAAGCAACTGGTGCCCTGGTCTTCTTGGATCAGGAAAAGGCGTATGACCGTGTTAGCTGGCCATACCTAAAAGAATGTCTACATGCCCTCAAACTCCCACCAAGATTCATAAAATGGGCGATGATCCTAACAGAATCTGCAACCATGGCTGTATGTGGCCCTGGATTCCTAACAAACAATATCAAACCACACAGAGGGCTCAAACAAGGGGATCCCCTCAGCCCACTGCTATACAGTTTCAGCTTTGACCCAGTCCTCCGAGTAACTGACTCACGTCTCATGGGGATAACCGCACAAGGACAACCAACAGTCAAGATACTGGCCTTTGCAGATGACTGCGTAGCAGGTATAGCAAACAATGAAGATGCCCGACAGCTGGAACACACTCTAGAGGAATACTCTAAGGTGAGCAATGCATTGCTCAACAAAAGGAAGACAGAAATCATCCTCTTAGGCAAATACACAGACAATTGGGCCACAACATCAGAACCTTACACCAACACTCGAAGAATAAACCCAATTATTTTACCCTTTGCAACACCTCCCATCACCACTCCTATCCAACACCTTGGAATCTGGCTAAAATCAGGGGGATATGCTAATGAAACAATGGAAAGTAACCTGTTACAACGGGTATCCAAACGCGTCGCCTCCCTCAAGGGAAGAACCCCAGGACTAACAGGACGAGTTACAGTTGCTAACTCGCTCATCCTCCCAATACTGTGGTACCAGGCCCATGCAATAGCCTTCTCACCTACCTTTATAACCTCAATTTGCGCGCTTATCCAGGGCTGGCTGTGGCCTGGCTCTCACCCTCCTATACAGATGGAAACACTATTTGGCCCACGCTCAAGCGGAGGCATGGGACTAATAGATTTTGAGAGCCATGCCAATCACATCCTAGGTACCTGGATAAAGGAAATCCTTGCTCCAGACCTCCCGCAACAACATTGGTCCAGAACAGCAAGGACTAACTTTGCACAGGCGCTCAAATTAACCAACCCACATAGTCCACCCAGACTACTTTCATACCTTGCCAAGCACCCTACTGCAATGGGTCCGCATGGAACCTCCCCTCACTTCAAACATATCCTCCAAACTATCTGCCGTATGGGATGGACCATAGAGAACATGGGTACTATACAGGGAAGGGGACGACCCAGCCCCCAATTCAAATTAAGAAACCCAGAAAACCACCTTAGAGGGATATTCTCACAACAACCCCAAGCATAGCTAGGATAGAATACCTAGATATGCTGGACATTCCCTATGATTTAACCACACAGAAAGCAATGTGGAAAATGACACACCACCTACTCCTACAGCCAAGGATAAGAGCAAACGCCTGGCGCGGTCTGAGAAGGACCTATAGGATGACGGACCATTCCAACTCCCTCCACAAAACATGTGCAGTATGTGGAGGGGAGGGATCCCTACATCACCGCCTAGAAACATGCCTCCCAACCAAAGCTATATGGCAGGAAGTCGCACGCCTGCTCAAGATTTATAATGAACAGAAATTCTCAATATCAAAGAGTATCTTCGCGCTCCAGATCAAGTCACCAATCCCAGCTACCCTCCGCTCCCTAATAATACCCATTGCAATGTGGACAATACACAAAATTGCATTAGATGCGTTCAAGGGCATGGTCCCAACCATTCATGGGATTATTAACAGATTCCATGTCCAGTTACTAGAGCACTTCCAAGTCTGGCTCTATGGATATATGAGACCAAGTCAAGAAAGCGCTCATAGAATCATGGTTCCCACTCTGGTTCCTCCACACAGACCCTTTCCTTCACACCTGCTGCATAGCAGGGGAAACCCCTCGGAGTAGTGCACCAATCCCCCCATACCTGGCAGTCCCGCTGGCAACAGGGGTAGCTTGAGTACCCTGGGGTGCCCAATTTTTTTATATTTCTTAGTTATTTTTTTAGTTTCACATATATTCGGTAATGTCTGTCCCCTGGTCAGCTTACCTCGGTTAAATAAAAGCACATCTAGTCCCCTTCAAACACCTACGTGGGGACCACATTCTTTTATAGGCGTGGCAGAGGTCCCCAAAGATGTAATATTTTTAGCAAAAGAGGATTGGCTAGAATATAATAAGTTGTTACCCCACAGGTACATCTTTCCCAAAATAATCCCCTATTCGTCATTTATCCTAAAGGAAGTGAGTTTTGGCGCTTTGATTGGTTAGAATCACATATTACTAAATTTGAAATTTCCAAGCCATATGAATGTCGAGCCTTGACATTTTAAATAACTTTATCAATTTATTAAGTAGATACTCTCTTTTACCCCTGCGTGGCGCCTATTAAAAAAATTAAAAATTAACCCTTTTTTATATTTATATGTTTCAATTATTTTTTACAGGTGGTGAGAGAAGCCCCTCTAAATTGTTGTTGGATTTGAGGCCCAAAGCACCAGTGAGCCTCCTTATAAGCCAAAAATCCATTAAGTGGTGCTCACTACAGGAGCACTTGTACACCACAAAAACCATTAAAACGATAGCAAAATAAACCTTCAGCTAGCCTCCATTGACCTCCAGCTAGATAGTACTTTGTCTCGCCTTAAACAGCTTGAGAAGCACTCACAACAATGCCCTATTATAAGAAAACCCCTTCACAAGGCAAGTTCATACCTGGAGAGGGCAGCATTGCCTCCTTCCTATATGATTATGAATCTTCGATGGAGGGAGCAACTGACTGGAAAAAATACAGTACATTCTTCCTTGTTTAAATCGAATAGCACAAGAAAGAATGGCCCCCCCTCCATGGTCAACCTCAACACTTGGGAAGAGGTTAAGCAAGTGCTGCTTGATGAATTTGGCTCTGAACAAAGTTTACAGCGACAAAAACAGGCCTTTATGTGCCTTAAAATGCAAGAATGAGAGTTGATCATCTTTTTTTAAGAGCTTCTTTAGTAAAGCTCAATCTTTGTTGCTTGCCCAAATAGTCCCTCTCAATGATGAAGTTGCGGCTATCTTGGCTTGCTTGGCATCTCATCCCTCCTTGGTGATGCATATTTCTTCTGTAAAGTACACATTTAAAACTGTATGGGGTATCAATGAAGCTTTATTAGCATTTGCAGATATCTATGAGCTTGACCCTACACAAGGTGCTATGAGCCAAGCTTCTACACTTCCCAATTTAGCATCTAGTGTTGCTGTTTCCCTCTGAAAACCGGCTCCTATGGTGTTGCCATCACCCACTGTTTCCTCTTCCCATAACATTAATCAGTTGGTAATGGTGGTGATGGGGCAATGCTCCCCTTCATCTTCAGTTCAAGATACTCAGCTAATGAAAGCCGTCACCCTTTTGCCTTGCTCATCTTCTTCTTCATAGCGGCTTCCCCAAGTGGTCCCAAAACTAGCTCCTAAGTCTAATCCCCTTTCTCAGGTCACACAAGCTACACCGCCTATTTCACAGAAGCCCACAGCCGCCAAATGACCCATAGTTGTTGAAGTTAAAACATCCACATCCATGGGTGCTATCCCCATCAACCTCTCAATCAACTAACTCTACTCTAAACCCTGTCTCCTTAAGGCAGAAAAAACCCCTTTAAAAAACTATAGGTTTTCTGATTATTCTCAGCCAATAACCCCTATAAATATATTGCTTGCACAAGTTCAGGTTTTGTGCAATCCTCTGCACGTGTATAGTAGTTGGTATAATATTTGATAATAGTATGGCAACTATTATCCATAGTTGATTGGAAGTATTAGATTTCAGTCCAACGCTCAGCCAATACTTTTGAGAAATTAATTGTGATGTCTTGAATAGGAACTTGTTCCCTCATACCACCTAACTCAATCTACTCTTATATCCCTGTTTATGGTTTCTCTAGTTTGACACACATTTGGCAGCAGTCCACAACCTGATTCAGCTTCTTCTCTGGTCCTGCTCAGATTAATTATTCTTTATCTTAAATAGTCTCTCAATTATTTACACACAGCAATAACATCCCTAAGAAAGAATAGAACAAATGGATTCTGATAAAGTTTACTAATATAATACTCTAGTAAAAAAATCTAATTATTCATGATTTTGGTAATTTATGATTTGGAAAATTATGAATATTTATTAGTGAACACTTTAGGAAATTTATAGCAAAGAAATTTAGCTCTCAATCCTCAGTTAGCACCTCCTCAATGAAATGGCAGCCATTGTCATTGAATTACCTCATCTTCATTTCAGCAGTAATGGTCTTCCCCATCCTAGCTAGGATTACATCATTGGACATCCTCAAGACCTAAAAAACAGAAAGTGTTGGAAAATGTGTACCTAATCATATTCCTCTCAATCCAAGTGAACCAACTATATTTGGCAAGTGACCAGCTTAGGTAATGTTACTTGTTACCTATTAAGGCAGGTCATGAACCAACTGATTGATTCACTAGTTGAAGGTGGCATCACTTGACGCACAACTTACTCCTTAAATTCCCAACCAGTTGGTGATGAAACCTAACTGATTCCAATAAGTACAACTGATAGTTAATCAGCTATCAGATGTCCCTATTTTGTCAGCAACTCTGCCTGATGAGATCTTAAGCATTCATCCAGATTGATCCTTGATGGATCTGACCAGGCGAATAACCTAAAATCCCCCAAACATAGTTACCCCAAAATCAGGATCAACCAATATATAATTCACCTCACATTAGGGAATTATCCCTAGTGATCACTGGTAATCTATCCATTTGGGAATATGGGCAAAAATCCCAACACACATCCCCCCTCTTGCTTAGATTTCCAGAGAGAAAAGGATTGGGGCAGGAAAACATCGCTTTGGACACTCAGTCAAATACTTTATTTTGCTCAAGCAGAGTATGATCATCGGTACTCAACGCTGCTCAGGACAACCTTTGGCATGTGGCTCTCTTCCTCTTCTTCCTTGCTACCGCCTACTCAGAGCGTGGTCCCCATGACCTTCTGTTGTGCTAGGCTGATTGAATTTACTCACGATGTATTAGTCCCATGATCTGGTTTTCCCCCATCAGGGCATATGACCCGCTGTCATATTCAGGATTCTTGGTCCAGCATCCTCAATTTTCCTGATTTTCTCCTTGTCCTCAACAGAAGATTCTTGCCATTGATGTTTGTTTTCAGCCCAATTAATAATGCACATTTATGTATGCCCTTGTTATTTTTCTTCTCATAACCTCTTAACTCTTATCATTCTTAATTCTTTTCTCTTGAGAGCTTATCCCATTAATTTTGAGATTAATTTCTCTGAAATTAGAGCTTAATTGATTTCAGAGTGCATAATGTCAACTATCATATAAGTCCAACATTCCCCCTCTCATTCAGCTCATATATCAAATTCTGAGTTGCGGTACCAACAGCTGCTCAATAGTTTGTCTGATCAAGATCTTCAGCTCTTCCAGCGGATGAGTCAATCTGCATGACGGAACCTTTCTATGGTCCTTCAGGACTTATACTCCTATTCAAGTACCAGTGACTAGTCCTTCTGTGGAATTACCAGAAACAGTAACCAACCCTGCTGAAACCAGGTTAGCAAACATCTCAAATGACTTGTGGCCAATTCTTCCTATGTCATTGATTCCAGAGTTGGACAATGAGATTCTCCTGGACTTGGATCCTTTTGCATATACTCCTAACATCATCATCAAACCTCCTGAAGTAATGCTTTTGCTCTTGATCATTCATTCCTTGCTGGATCAGACTTGCTCCCCCAGTTCCTCTTCTGACTTGGCCAATATTACAATCCAGCTGTCTTGGCCACTGAACTCACCATTGGCAACAGCATAGATTTCAAACTTCATATGCAGAATTAAGGGACCAAGTACTGAGGCTTTATCCATAGCTCTGAAATCTTCCAATATTAGAAACATCCTAGATCAGCATATTGCAGCTTATGCTCTTCGCTTTGCCTTCCAAGTTCTTCAAAGTTGGGCCATGAAGCTTCCAGCTTCTCCCAGTTTCCATCACTCTTTCTGTTTCAGCTTCTGATAAACTTGTAGACTTCTCTTGAAGGATGCCATTCTCTCTTGCACCACTATCTCATTTCTGGTGCATCCCATTGGTATCTTCCACTGATAACTTTGATAGGGGGCATGATTTGGCAACCCCATCTAGTATCTCTTGTTCATTGCTGACCCATATGTCTGGTGTTCTTGACAAAGCCTGTCAGCAAGTGCTCAAGACCAATCTTCCAGCTCCGGTGCCATATTGGGATTACTCAGGGTCATTTGCTGACTTCCTCTTCTTGTACTGTTGCTTCCCTCCCCGCTCTGGTGTATTGCATTTGGCTTTTTCTGACATCTCAATTTCTCTTCCCTAGTTACTTTCTTGCAGTGTTCTGCATCCACTCAACAAACTTGGTTTCATGTAGGTCTAGCTCTTGCTAGCATCTAATCTCACATAGATTTTGACAGGTTATTTCACTCCTACTGCAATCCATCCTCCCTCCCCCAAGAGGCAACATAGGCGAAATCATCCCCAAATTGAGGATAATCAATAAAAAATAAAACTTATAAAAATACATTGTTTTTCTCTCTGTGGTTTCTATTAATCTTTTTTTCCAATATTTTAATCAACCTTTTATTTTTTTTTTTTTATGGGACTTGATCTTGTTTCAGTTCAGAGGTTCACCTCTTTATTTTATTCCCCCAAACTGGATCCTTGCTATACTTAGACCTACCAGTTTTCTATGGTTCAGAGGCCTTACTTTTTAAGTCTTAACCATCTATATTGGTTCAGAGATCCTTTTTTTCTGGAATTGACCAAATCATTAGGACATAACAAACTTAATGGTTCAGCGGTCCTTCAGGAACTCTTTTTTATTATTTTTTTCCTTGATCCATTGCTTTAAATACTTAGCATGGACTTGATTCATTACCCTTCCATCCAAAAGATTCTTGATGGAGTAGGCATACGTTGCCATCTTTGAGATAATCTCAAATAAAGCTGATCACAATGCATCCAATTTGTTTCTTTCCCAAAACCATGTGTGTTGCAATAGGCAACTCTTTCGCCTATTCAGTATTCTGATAAGGCTGGTTGGTTCTTATTGTCCATCATTTTTGCTCATATCCTTTTCTTCAAAGTCATATTGAATGCTTGTGATTGCATTTCAAAAAGGATATTTGTCAATCAGTTTAGGTACTACTTGGCACTCATCCCTAATGCTGGTTCTACCACAAAATATAATATCAGCGGCAACGCGGCTTTCTTCCCATATATCATATCAAACTGCATTTTCCCATTGCTATATGATGACTGATATTGTAGGCAAACGTCACCAAACTCAGGTAAGTTCCCCACATGGAGGTTCTTCCTGCGACCAGCTTCCTCAGCGCCGCAGCCAGCGTTCCATTAACTTGTTCCACCAGTCTGTTCATCTCTAGCTGGTAGGGTACAGACACGACTCCTCAGATCACCATTATATCATTTAACTGTGGGATCACATGAGATGTGAAGTTTGTCCCATTGTCACTCAGAAGGACTTATGGGCAATTATGCCAGTATACTACTTGTTCCAGGATAAACTTTGCAGTACTGGTAGCGTCTACTTTCACCAGGGCCTTCATCTCAACCCATCTCATTAGATGATCAATCACAACTAAAATATACTTGACTCCCCCTGTGCTCATTGTCAGTGGTCCCATCATGTCAATGGACACCATATGCCAAGCAAATTCAGGTCGGACCAATTGGAATCCTGTTGTATTCTTATGTGGCTTGTGCAACTGGCACTCCACAAAACAAGCTAGATAGTCAGCGACATCATAGTTAATTGACTCTCAGTAATAATACTGGTAAATATGATCATTTGTTTTCTCAGGTCTCCATGCCTGACAACCTTATGATTGGCTTGAATGATAGCTGCTCTTTCCAACAGCTTTGGGAATAGTACCTGCTTTCCATTAATTATCTTAATAAACTTGTCCATTCATGGTCTCAGTGTTTTTCATCGCTTTCTGAAGTGCACCTTAAATTTCTCAGGGCTCATTCCCAATTTCTCCGTTGACCATTCTCTGGAATAACACATATGCTTGCTGGTATACCATCTGGACCATTGGCTACCGCAATAAGCCATCTGCATACTGATGAGAAGCCCCCACTTGGTGGACAATCTCATAATTGTAGGCCTGTAAGTTCAATGCTCATTGGGCCAGTCGTCCTTATGGTTCTCACAATTTTGTAAAGCCAATGTAACAAGGAGTGGTCTATCACCACTTTGAAGTGCACTCTGTGGATGTACACCTGAAACTGATTACAGGCGTAAATGACCATAAGGCATTCACTCTCAGTTACAGTGTAGTTCCTCTCAGCGGCTGAGAGTGTCTGGCTCACATATGCCACTGGATGTTTGTCCCAAAGTTCATCTACTTGGCTCAGTATGGCGCCGATTGCTGTCAACAAAGCATTGGTTTGTATTATAAATTATCAATCGAAATTTTGGATATTTCAAATTTAGAGAATCTATTAAGTACTGGCATAAATCATCGAAGGATTTCTGTGCTTCTTCATTTCATACAAATCCTTTCTTTGGATCCTTCAAAAGATGAAATAAGGGCTCAGCGATTCTGGTGAAATACTGAATAAATCTTCTATAGTATCCAAACATTCCCAGGAACACTTGGATATCTCAAACACTCTTTGGCACAGCCATTCGTTCTATGTCTTTGATCTTCTAACCTTGCAGTTTCAACCACTAGAGTTGATCATGAATCCCATATATTCCAACTCTTTTTTAAAGAAGTGACACTTCCTTGGTTTAATCTTCAAATTGGCCGCGGACAGTCTCTTGTACACTTCCTCCAAGTGGTGTAAATGGTCAGTAAACGTCCTAATGAACACATTGATATTGTCCAAGTACACCAGGACGCATGACAACTTCAAGTCATTTAATATAGCGTCCATGGCCCTCTGGAACGTTGCAGGCGCATTGCATAAACCCAGGGGCATCCACGTCAGTTGATATAGCCTCTGCACAATAACAATCACGCATTTTTCTTGGTTTTTTTTGGCAAATCAATTTGACAATATCCTAATATCAGATCCATCGTGGAGAAATATTCCCCTTCTCCTAATTGATCTAGCGCATCATCAATTATTTGTAGGGGATACAAATCCTTCTTTGTAATCTTGTTCAGCTTCCAGTAATTGATCACCACCCAATTAGAGCCATCCTTCTTCTTCACAGTAAGAATTGGACACGCCCATGGACTTGATGATGGAACTAGAAGCCCATGCTTCACTAGTTTGCTGATCTCTTGTTTCACTACCACTTCAGCCACCTTTGACCATCAAAACAATCTCATCCTGATCGGCAAATTTTCCCCAGTATTGACCTTGTGGATCACATAACATGTGCATCCCAAATCATGATCGTCCTGGGTGAATACTTCCTGATACTTCTAAAATAATTAGAGCACCTCCTCTTGCTGTCCTTCCACCAGATCAGTAAGTTGCTCTCAATCACCAATAGGGTGGTACTCTCAGTTATCCCAGGTGGTAATCCCATCTCATCAAAGGTCCCAAAATTGTGGAAGTTCCTCGGTTTGGCCTTCAGGATTAGATGAACAAATGCAAAGATCTAAATTCTTTCCAATCTTCATCAGTTTTCACTTAAATTTTCCAAGAGAATTCTTTTTTCTCCATGGCCTTGCATTATTACTCTAGGAGACACCCAAGGCTCTACTCTAGACTTCTTCCAGGGGCTTCCAACCTCACCATACAGCAGCTCAGGTATCTCTAATGTCAACCTCATGTCGACTATCATTTGTGATCCTGGTAGTATGGTTTTTGCGTTCTTGATCCTCAGTGGAATTCCCCAATTTTTATAGGATTTCACTGGCATTTCTCATCGCTTCTGGCCAACTAGTTGCTATCAAGTTTGGGATAATGCCATCATTGTATATCAAGTTGATGAAGTTTTTTCTTCTACTCAGTGGAGCTTCCCCATACTTCTGATAGACCAATGGTAACGTCTGACCCAATATGGTCAACGTATAATCCTTGAAGTTACATTTAACTCCATACTTTTGTAGAAATTCCGCTCTGATCAAAAATTCATAGTTTTGGTTAGCCAAAACTTTTGCTGGTGCAGAAACCACCAACGATCCAAATTGAAGTGGCAAAGCGCTATACGCTCCTCATGAGATGGTGGTATTCAGCCCAGCTGTCCCATACTCCTTCTTGTGTTCCAAGCCAGGCGAGATCTTCATCCTTTTCACCATCTTGGTTAAGACAATATTAATAGACACTACGCTGTCAACAATTTCCCTCACCCATACTAAATTCACTATTATATCTATATATGTACACTTAGAGTATTGTAAGATAGTATTTACTGAAATTATAGTGACATTATTAGCTGAATTAATGGTGTGAATGATTTGCACAAATAAATCAGGAAATGATTCCTTGATCGCGCTGAGGGTGATTGACAGGCTTGCCTCATCTAATTGAACTTTGGTCAATTCTTTGGGATTATCTGCAGCTCGAATCTTATCTAATAGTTGTCAGTCATATGGCCAGTCAACTTCTTTGATTATCTCAGGATCAATCCCCTTCGCCCAGGATCTTTTTACTAAGTTCACGTCCAAATTGACCACTTGATACAGTTGATCCTGTACGTCTTCATTCACAAACTGATCACTGATGTCAATTTCCTCATGCATAATATTGGGAGGAGCAGGCTTCTCCAAAGCTCTAGACTGTTCCCTTTCTAGGCCGTGGGCCCTTTTCATGACTCCTTTGCGGTTGCAGATTCTTTTGCTTGGACCACGTTGATTTGATCCTTAGGTTTCTTGCAATGTAGAGCGAAATTTCCCTTTCCTCTGCATTGGTAACAGACTTTCTACTTCTTATAAATCCATTTAAAGTCTTTGGACTTATTACCTGGCATGGTTCAGTTGTTCTTCTCCTTAGTACCCTCATTCTCCTTTGTGCGATTTGAATTACATACTGAATTTGATTTGAAACTTATGTTTGGGGCATCAAAGGTTGCTCCCAAGATTTTCAAATTGTCTCCCATCTGAGAGATAGTAATTTCCATCGCATACATGGAAAACATCATTCAGTGCAAATTGCAGTGAGGCAAAAGTCCGTTTGTAATGCAATTATGGCATTAAAATCATCCAGCACCTTTGCTCCAACCAGGATTTGCAATTCTTGGTAGAAAAAATCAGCAAAGCTTGCTAAGGATTCATCTTTATGGAATTGAATGCTTAAACTTTTGTTTGCGCTCTGAAATGTGCCTCAGGCTTCCAAATTCCTTTATAATGGCCACTTTGGTCTCTGAGTATGACCAGCTGTCTGTATGGAGAGAGTCTATAACTCTTCTGTTCCCAGCGTGGTAGTACACGATGCACAAGGCAACGCCAGGGAACTAGCCGTTAGTGCTAAAGTAATTAGAGCCCAGCAGAGGGTGCTGGAGCAATAAGAGCTTAGGCATAGAAAGGTGAGTTTTACGAAAAACCCAATTAAAAGCAATGCAGTGCACATATTGAAAGGGGCTAAGCGACCCAGGTTGGAGGGAACCTGGGTGAACAAACAGTGCACGAGTTGAGAGCTATAAGGTACTTGCAATGGCAAGGGTAATGGAGCGCGAGACTTCCTCAAAGAGGTTTGTGCACAGAAGCGTTCAGAATATCCTAAAATTTAAAATAACATAAACGAGGAAATGGTTTATTTGGGAACTCAACCAAAAAGGAATGTTGGTCAGGGAAAACATATTTAAGCTTGAATGGGAATAGGGGTTATGATGCAGTGGGCCCAAGCACTGACTCACCATTAGGGCAACACTGCCATCTGAGTTAGTTGAATAGGCTGAAACTGACTTTACTTAAGTGATCAATCGAAGTTGGATTTGACCTGAGCTAGTTATTTCATAAAGGGAACAGGTTTCAAAACCCCGTTCATTGACAAACCAATTTGAACCATCCACATCTATTCAGTAGATCATTTGTTTTAATGCCTGGCTCGACGTCAGGGGCTGGACGTTTGGCACACCACTAGTCCCAACCTGGGCATATTTTGCCTAAACCCAGCGTTGCTCCAGGGTGTGCCTCAGGTCAATAAGGGCCTGTAGCTTCACCCTTTGGACCTCCTGGAGCCCAGCCTTGTTTTTGGGGTTGGTCCCCACTATTATGTCATGTGCACATGACACTGTCCCCCTCCAGGTGGGGCAACTCTAGGTTTTGACAATCGTTATCTAGTTCATCACCATCAATGCCTTTTGACAATTGCCATATCCATACATTGCCATATCAAAAAATCAAAAATGCTGGGGTGCTATCTTGATGAAAGGTCAGCAATTTTGGTGTCGCCTTAAATTCCTCTGAGGTTTTTCTAGCTACCTCTCTAGGTTTGGCTACTTGGCTCACTTGGGGAGTGCTTTTGGGTGTCTTCTCAAAAATAGGGGTAAAAGCAGGCGGAATGTTTCTTGGGGTAGTCATCTTCCCAATTATTGTATGGGGAATTCTTTCTTTGGTGTCAGTTTTCACTTATGGCTCACAATCGCATTTGAGAGTCTTTAACTCCTCAACCTGTTTAATCAGTCACTCAATATCAGTTCTGAATGCTCTTAAACAAATGCGATCAGCTTCCTGCTCCGTTTTCAGAAAAAAGACTTCTCAGTTTAAGTCCCTTTCTTTCTTCTTTAATGACGTTATTTTTCTAAGTAACTCATTCCAAAAACTCACAACATTATTGATCCCTTCCTCCATCTTGATGACTCTTACTTCCAAGGCTGCGAATTCTTGATGATCCGCTGAGTTCAGGGCGTTCTGATCAATGGTTGCCAACTCTGTCCATAGTTTTCTTATCTCATCTTATATGACATCACTTCTAAGTTCTTCTACTCAAATAGACCCCTGTAGTGAGCAACACTTTGTGAAAATTTATAAGTTTCCTAATTATTCTTAGCCAATAACCCCTATAATTTCATTACTTTACACAGGTTTAGGTTTTGTGCAATTCTCCACATTGTATAGTAGTTAATATTATTGTTTGGTAATAGTATGGCGATTATTATCCGTAGTTGAATGTAAGTCTTAGATTTTGGTCTGATACTCAGCGAGTATTTGAGAAGAAATACTTATGATGTCTTAAATAGGGTTCATTCCCTCATACCGCCTAGCTCAATCTACATTTAGATCCCTGTTTATGGTTTCTCTAGTTTGACACACAATCAGAAGCAATCCCTGATTTGATTCAGCTTCTTCTCTAGTTCCCCGCTCAGATCATTACTTTTTATCTTAAAGAGTCTCCCAATTATCACACACAGCAATAATATCTCTGAGAAAGAACATAACAGATGAAATCTAATAAAATTTACAAAGCTAATACTCTAGTAAAAGTGATCTATTAATTCATGATATGGTAAATTATGATCTGGAAAGTTATGAATGTTTATTAGTTAATTATAAGAAATTTATAGTGGGGAATTTGGCTCTCAACCCTCAGTTGGCACTTCCTCGATGAAATGGCAGCCATTGCCATTGAATCACTCATCCTCATTTCAGCAGTGATGGTCTTCCCCATCCTGGCTAGGATTCCATCATTAAACATTATCAAGACCTAAAACATAAAAGCGTTGGAAAATGTATCCCAAACACCTTCCTCTTGATCCAAGCGAACCAACCATATTTGGCAAGTGACCAGCTTAGGTAATGTGACTTGTTACCTATTAAGGCAGGTCATGAACCAATTGATTGATTCACTAGTTGCAGGTGGCATCACGTGCCTCACAACTTACTCCTTAAATTCCCAATCAGTTGGTGATGAAACCTAACTGATCCCAATCAGTACAACTGATATTTATTTTTTTAGTACTAGATGGTCCCAACCCAAGGGGGGGGGATTCATCGATGTTACAACTGATATTTATTCAACAATCAGATGCCCCTATTTCACCAGCAACTCTGCCTGATGAGATCTTAAGCATTCATCCAGATCGATCCTTGATGGATCTGACCATGCGAATAACCTAAAATCCCACAAACATAGTTACCCTGAATTCAGGGTCAACTGATATCAAATTCATATCACTTTAGGGAACTATCCCCTAGTGATCCCTGGTAATCTAGCCAGCTGGGAATATGGGTAAAAAGCCCAACATGGTCACATTCACTTTTGCTTTTATAGAATTGTATTAGCCTTTTATAAGACCAAAAAGATGATGGGTATCTTTTAAAGTTTCATTAGGCCCTGTAGAATTATTAGCCACTTCAAGAGTTAATGACAACTTGATATTATCTGAATCAAAACTTAAATTGGTGATACTAAACAAACCTTATATATACAAATTTTAACTTTTTACCAAGGTACACATTTAGTTTGTAAAGGTTTTTCTTTCTGCTCAATTTCACTTTCAAGAAAATTTTATTATAAAGCTCATTTTACCAGCGCCTCTGATCACATCCATTTTCCAATTAATGTCCTCAGATCTGCTACCCTCTGCTGCTCTAGTGGGGAGCAATGGCGCTCTGCCATCTAGCATTTTACACCCTGCAGGCAAAAGCATTTGGACGGGCTCAAGTAGCCGGCTAACCTCTTCTTGTCAATTTGTCCCTCAACAGGACTTAGCATTCCACCTTGTGTGCATTCATCCTTATCACCCCTATCCTCTCACCCTTCCTCTTTCCAACATTTTTTTCTCCATGTTGACTATGGGCATTTATTCCCGTATGCTGACAAATGAAATAATTGAGCTAGCCACTACTGTCTTTGCACCAGCTGGCTTTATCAATTTCTGCCCATTTAAGGGCAATTTTGACATAGGCTTCAAAATGGAGAAGGATGCTGCAGCAGCGGCTTTGACTCCCCTAATTTATAAAAACACTCACATTTCTACTACCTGTACTCGCCTCCCTTCTGACACCACACTATTAGTATCATTTGCATCCCTCCCTTCCCACCTCCCACCCCAAACTTTGTATGAACAATTGATGGTGGGGCTTATGGCTTATGGCTCTCAACCCAACCACATCTTAACTGTTCCCTCTGGTTCAGAGTGCCTTGCTGCCCCTCGCACCACTGCCATCATAATCCTACATCACTCCACTAGAGCCCAACAAATCCCCCATGCTTGCATTGCAGCATCACCAGAGCATTTCTTTTCGGGCTCACGTTGATAAAGGTCACCAAATTTGTCACCTATGTTTTAGATTTGACCATTCTACTGATTCCTGCCCTCTCACCAGTTCCTCTGATGTGGCTTCTGAACACTTATTAGCGGCGTCTGAATGGGGTGTTTTGTTGCCTCCTCCCACCCCCATACTAGATCATGGGGCCATAGTGGGAAGTCAGCTCCCTTTAAAACCTCCAGCCACATTTACCCACCCAAATTCAACCCATCTAATCAGAGTCAGGCTTGGACCACCATTTTTATTTAAGCATCCACCAAATTGTTTGCTACCACCCTCCCAGATTCTGCCTCCACTATTTTTGTGAACCAAAATCCTTAGAACTATTGACTGAGGTTGACGAATCAGGTAATATCATTGCAAATGAGGAAACTGGTGAAAGTCTTAGCCTGGATAATTATGATTGGACTGAATTTTATATTTCTGATCTGACAAAACCCTCTCACCCAAACTATTTACTTCTAAACCCAACGCCTGCCCCTACCAAAGTGACCACCAGCTCACCTTAGCAGCAGTGACCTCACTCCATTGTCAACACCTCCGCAAAGCAGTGACCCAATCAGTTGCTCAATTCCATGAAGGGCTGAGCTCAGTTGACTTCACCCTGATTTCCTTAACGTAGCACAGGAGGAAGTCACCAAATTGGCCAATGATGCCAATTCCACTGTCATGCATGTTGCAAAAGTAGCAGCATTCAACCCAATTTCTGAATAACCTGCAGAATATAGCCAGTTTGGCCCAATTCCTGAATGCCCACTTTCAAACTGACCATCATGTTGCAGAGTTAGTTGAGGCTGTATTCAAGGTCTATCTTGAGGTAAGTAACCTATATTTCACACACCTCCAACCCCACCATGCTGATGCCCCAACGCCCTTGCTCTCAGCTTATGTCCACTACAACAACTGTTGTGATTCTATCATGAAAAATAAGCCTGAAGAAGAGATGCCTGACCCTCCCTCCCCTCTGCCATGGTGATTAATAGTACTCCACGCCATGCCTGGTTGTAGGCTTGTTTTTTGTTCCATTTATTTTGGTTCTTTTGTCTGCTCTATGAGTATCAGTAATGTCTGTCTCCTGGTCAGCATATCACAAATAAAATTTAAAATCTTAATTCCTGTCCATATTGTAAAAAACTCTATTTATAGATGGTTCCCATAGACTAAAATTTAACTCACACAAAATCTACTAAAAGCTCATATCTGTATTTATTTATTTATTTATTTGAGGTAAGCCAATCAGGGGATAGACTTTACCAAATAAAACTTAAAACCGAAATTAATGTAGCTATTTGGTTCAGACAAAAATTGTCAGACAGACTGCAAGTAAGAATTAGACTGGCCTGCCAGTTGGGATGCAAAAGCACCCAAATGGTAAACCAGAATGCCAACGGCACTGCTGCTGATTTGACGGATATGGAACTGGAAAGGAATCTCACCAAGAACTGCCAATGAGACAGAATCTCATATAGGCACATAACAGAATACCAGATGAGTATGTCTGTTAACCCTGAGGGGGTGTGTGAGGGTTGGCAGAAAAGGCGGTTTAATTTTCCAACATGAAAACAAAATTTTATGAAAGGATTTAATGGAAAAATTAGGAAAGAAAAATTGACCAACAATTATCTCAGTGCAATGTGACTGATTGAATAGTGGTCTATTTAGAGAGGAAACAAGCCAGGATTGGGTCCCGCAAGTTTGACTTAACTGGTAAATTGTTTGGGAATGTGGAACAGATAATTTAACTGGAAACTGACATTGAAGAATTTGGCAGCAGGCCAAGTCACTGTTGGTTCAACCTCAAACGTCTGAACTGAGGCTCAGATACATTTCCAATGGTTGGCATGACGGCGTTTGACCTGATGAGCAATGGGAATCTCCCAAGGCCACCCCATGTAGGGGCAGGCCCATTTGGTTGGAACAGGTTTGAGATGCCCAACCCACCCATGCCTAGTCACTGGGCCATTTGTTCAGTCAGAGACGTTGCATCAGGTGCAATGCCCAATTTGCCAGCAGGGAGCTTCAAACCCTCATTGATGGTGTCCGATGTTGTTATCTGCCCATTGGGGGTGATCCCTGACAATTTCAAAGGGGTTAATTTTTTTGATCATAGCATTAGCTGAATCAAAACAGTTGGGCATGCCAGCCAATGAGGCAGTCTTCATCCCTTTCTAACTACATGGAATCTTACTATTGGGCTGACTCCCACTCAATTTTGGGTCAATCAATTTCATTTTGGCAATCTTGGTGCAGATTTACCTGATTAACTGTACCAGTTCTGCTGAGGTGGTGTGGGCACCAGGGAGGAATTTGAAGCGGAAAAGCTGTTACCCAGCGCTTGTCTACAACGTGGGCGAGGTCGCCCTGGGTAATGAGGGGTACAGCTACCCTATTTGATACCTTCTTACTCAGGAATGGGAAAAGGGCCCTATCAACAGCCAGAGGATGTTCCTTGGGACTTACATTACCCTTTCCTTTTTCCAAAGGAAGGGCACCACCACTGTGGAACTGCACAAGGGCCACATTTTTGTGCGCCTTGAGTAACTTAATTGCCATTACACCCCACAGTTTTTGGGGAGGGCGGGGAGCATTGTGGTGGGATTTGTGAAATGCTTTGACCAGTTCCATACAGTTTGCACAATCACGTGCCTTGACCCAACTGTTCTCATAGGCTGGATAACCTTTCCAAGCAATGAGATATTAAACGAACCATTGGTACTTGTGGGATGCCAGAATATTCTCCACCTCGGCCTCATCCACATCCTTGATGATGATTTGTTCAGGTTCTGTGGAAACTGTACCCTTGAAAGGTGACAGCTGGGAAACGTGGAAGATTGCTGTTTCCAGTGAGCCGGAAGCTTCAACCAGAACTCACCATTACCCAAGACCTCTTCTTAAATAGGGCCTGAACGCTTACTTGCGAATTTATGGGAAGGAGCTTGAATTTATAAATGGCGGGTATCAAGCATAACATAGGAGCCCACTGTTATATCATGACCCAGGAGCCATTTTTGATCTGTGAACAGCTTGTAGTCATCAATAGCTTTGGTGAGGTGTTCCTGAACCAATGATTGAGTTGACCTAATATGTTCAGCGTGATCTGCGGCATCTTGGACCTCAGGCTGCGAGCAAGGTCTGACCAAAAACAAAGGTTTTTAACCCAATGTCACTTTGTAGGGTGAAAACCCCATAGATGCATGCGTTCCATTGTTATAAGCATATTGAGAAAGGGGAAGGTCGTTGCTCAGGTGTCCTGTGCAGCCGCAGCATAGCAACGCAGGTACTGTTTGAGGACTTGTTGACTCGCTCAGTCTGTCCATCAGACTGGGGATGGTATGCTGTGGAACAGCAGGGGGATATTTTTAGGATAGATAGGAGTTCACCCCAAAACCACGCCGTGAACTGTGAACCACGGTCACTGATGATCTCCTGTGGGAGACCAAACATCAAGAACACATGACTTACAAAAAGTCAGGTGGTCTCCTCTGACATAATCGCGGAATTGCAAGGAATATAAAGGTAAAATTTAGTGAAACGATCCACCACCACAATCACCGCTGTGAACCTGTTAGAGCAGGGGAGTTTGATGATAAAGTCTATGGACACCGACATCAATGGACCCTCCGCCTGCTGTAAGGGGTGTAAAAGACCGTTTCTACTGGAGCAGTCTTACTTAGCCTGAGCACAAGTAATGAAGTCAGCGATCCAGGCTGGAACTTCTTTTTCAAATCCACCCAATTGTAGGTCCGTTTGATCAAATTGATGCATTTCTTATTACCAGGATGACCAACCGTGGGGGATCATGATGTGCGCGGAATACCTCAGTACTGAAGGAGGGGGAACCCAAACGTGTGACTGAAAATAAATAAGACCATCCTTCAATGAGTATAGGGAATGTTTATACTTCTGGTGAGATAACTGCTTGACCAGCTCCACGCCCTCAGGGCAGGCCATTTGACTGGCTAAGACCTGAGCAACTAATGGAGCGTCAGGGGACAGAGCGACGGAAGAAATGGCAGGGGGACAATCAACAGGATTTGGGCAGCAGGAATCATGGTAACGAGATACACTTCCTCCAGATCCGCAGAACAGTGGGTGGGGCTGCGGCTGAGAAAATTGGGAAGTATGTTGAGCGCACCTTATATGAGCTTGCATTTGAAATTAAACCGCACAGGTCCCTATAGGTTCAGGATTGCTAATGTGCCAATTTTTGGTGTTTACAAAAGTACAAGAGAGCCTGGTGGTCCATGCAGACCGTTAACTCATGTGGAGCACCCTGTAACAGATACCTCCAATTAGTTAATGCCCATGCAACAGCTGCCAACTCCTTGTCATAAATGGCTCAGGACTGCTCTGTAGAGGTGAACTTTCAGGAAAAATGGGCGACCAGGTGTTCCAAGCCATCGTGCTCCTGGAGCAACACCGCCCCCACAGCTACCAACAAGGCGTCACATGAAATGATATATGGCTTGGTGGGATCGGCGTGTTTCAAAATGGGAGGGGACACAAACAACTCTTTAATTGATTTGAACGCCTGTTGATATTTGGTCATCCAGCGAAATGGTAAGTTTTTCCCTGTAAGGGGGTGGAGCGGGGGCAGCAAGCTGGGAAAGTGCTGGGAAAACTATTTTAGAAAATGATGGTTCCCAAGAAACTCCATAATTGTTTCTGGGTTGTCAGGGTTGGCCATTCTCGGATAGCATCAACTTATTGGGAGGAATTGTGTAGCCATCTTTAAGGACGAGGCTCCCAAGAAAGGTAACTTCCTTCTTATAGAACTTACATTTGGAAGGCTTAACAAACAAGCCTGCCTTATGCAAGGCGGCCACGACCTCTTCCAAGTCAATAGCATATTGTTCAGGAGTTGAGGATTGAACCAGAATGTCATTGATGTATGCAATTGCACAGGTAAATCGGAGGTCACCCAGTACATTGTCAATCATGCGTTGAAATGTAACGGGAGCATTCTTCAGCTCAAAGGGCATTACACGGAATTGGAAAATTGCCTAGCTTTGTCCAGATTGCTGTTAACCATTCTTGCCCTTCCATTACCCAAATCTGGTTAAATGCATTGACGAGATCCAGCTTGGAAAACACCCGAGATTTGGCGATTGCTTGGCTTATCATCTGTTCTAAAGGCAGGGAGTAGGGATCGGAAACTGTGATTCTATTTAAGTGTCCATAGTCCACACAGGGGCGGAGGGAACCATTGGCTTTTTTAGCGAAGACAATGGGAGATGCTACTGGTGATGTCTCCTTGAACAACCACCCTTTTTCAACATATTGTCCAACCAAGTGTTGAGCGCAGCCTCCTCCTCTGCTGTGTGGGGATACAACAGGCAGTTGATATTCACCAACTCCACCGTCGTACAAAATCCACAGTCAAATCTAGTGTGTGGAGGCAGATGATCCGCCTTTTCAGAATTGAAAATGCTTTGATAGCGCATTAAACTTTCTGGAAAATCGGATGGTATGCACATGGGAGAGACAAGGACATGATAGAACTGCGACCTTGAGCTTTCTTAAGAGTTTCATTTAGGGGGAATTCACCCCCTCCAGTTGATCATTAATGAACAACAGCATGTTAGACTCCAGGTGGATCTTGACATGTTGCCGGCGCCACTATCCCACTCCTAAGATCACTGGAAACACCAAGTTTGGCATAGCAGAAAAGTGGTCGCAGAAGCTGAACTGGTGTATTGAAAATGTGACTGGTCAATGAACCAGGTATGAGGTTTGGGAGGCTGACGACGCAACCATCACTGAAGGACCTGCATCCAGGTCAAGTTCCAATTGCTGGGCCAGTTCTACACTCATAAAATTACCTGCAGCTCCGGTGTCCACCAGGGCCTCAAAGGAGACGCGATGGGACCCAACACTAATCTTCATGGGTAATAAGAAGTAAGCGGAGTTCTCTTTATTGGTAGTTGTGGATGAATCCAGTGATACTGAAGAGATAGTAGTGGGGTCAGGGGAAGCCGCTTGGCTCTTATGGGGGGTAGACTCGTTGCAAGTTGGGATGTCAGATCCTACTGACATGGGCAGAATAGCCGCGGCAACTATGGGGTATAAATTTGAAGTTTAAAAGTGGAACTGGACTATTGTGGACAGGAAAATCTTCTTCACAACCTGGTCAGTTGAAAAGGAAGGGACATTGCTGCGCCAATATCTACAAGAAAGGCGGAAATGGTTAAAAATAATGGTTAGTCAATTATGTCAGGCAAACAGCAAGTAAGAATTAGACTGGCCTGCCAGTTGGGATGCAAAAGCACCCAAATGGTAAACCAGAATGCAAACAGCAGTGCTGCTGATTTGACGGATATGGAACTGGAAAGGAATCTTTAAGAACTTCCAATGAGCCAGAATCTCAAATATAGGCACATAACAGAATACCAGATGAGTATGGCTGTTAACCCTGAGGGGTACGTGAGGGTTGGCAGAAAAGGCGGTTTAATTTTCCAACATGAAAACAAAATTTTATGAAAGGATTTAATGGAAAAATTAGGAAAGAAAAATTGACCAACAATTTTCTCAGTGCAATGTGACTGATTAAATAATGGTCAATTTAGAGAGGAAACAAGCTGGGATCAGGTCCCGCAAGTTTGACCTAACTGGTGAATTGTTCAAGAATAAGGAACAGATAATTTAACTGGAAACTGACATTGAAGAATTTGGCAGCAGGCCAAGTCACTGTTGGTTCAACCTCAAACGTCTGAACTGAGGCTCAGATACATTTCCGATGGTTGGCGTGACAGCATTTGACCTAATGAGCAGCGGGAATCCCCAAGGCCACCCCATGTAGGGGCAGGCCCATTTGGTTGGAACAGGTTTGAGATGCCCAACCCACCCATGCCTAGTCACTGGGCCATTTGTTTGGTCAGAGACATTGCATCAGGCGCAATGCCCAATTTGCTAGCAGGGAGCTTTGAACCCTCATCAATGGTGTCCAATGTTGTTACCTGCCCATTGGGGTGATCCCCAACAATTTTGAGGGGGGTTAATTTTTTTGATCATAGCATTAGCTGAATCAAAACAGTTGGGCATACCATCCAATGAGGCAGTCTACATCCCTTTCTAACTACATGGAATTTTACTATTGGGATGACTCCCACTCAATTTTGGGTCAATCAATTTCATTTTGGCAATCTTGGTGCAGATTTACCTGATTAACTGTACCAGTTCTGCTGAGGTGGTGTGGGCACCAGGGGAGGAATTTGAAGCGGAAAAGCTGTTACCCAGCGCTCATCTACCATGTGGGCGAGGTCGACCTGGGTAATGAGGGGCACAGCTACCCTCTTTGATACCTTCTTACTCGGGAACAGGAAAAGGGCCTGATCAATGGCTATGGGACGTTCCCCAGGACTTACAAAAATGCCCAAATGACTGGATTAAATGAAACACTTTGAATGAACACAACCAACCAGGTGGGCAGCAGTAAATGCTTATCCCTCCATGGTGGAAGGGGAGGGGGGATTGGGGGGCTCATCTTCAGCAGCAGCTTCCTCCTCTCAGATTAGGGTACATTTCAAGGTGGACAGTAAGAGCGTCAGGGCATCGGCGGCACGTGGTTCAATATTGTAATTATTGGTAATTCAAGGAAATTGCAAGCTAGAAAAATAGCACTGATATATTTGCATAAAGCTATTTAAGCTTTAATGTGGGCGTCTGGGAGTTTAAAAAATGTGGCAATATTGATTTGGGTAATTTAAGCTTTAGGATTCCATGCTAATGTTACCACGTTCTGGATAGCTTCATTTATATTTTTGTATAACTGATAAATTGTGGTTTTATTTTTTGGAGTGAGGGTTGAGGGGATCACAATAGGGGTAATACCTCCTGTGAGCATCACCACTGATTTGGCAACAGATTTTCAGAGGGGATGACAATCTGGTGTTGCAGCTGCTTCAACTGCAAGCTGGTAGTCACTGCATGATGATTTGACATTTGGATGTGGGGTATATAGATGAGGGGGGTATCTGGCATCCCAATTTGCATATTAAAACCGCTTAATTTGCAGAGATGGTTCTTCAATGAGCTTAACTGATTTATTTATTTCAGCCAATAACTCCCATGGGTTCTGGTTGAATTAATTTGGGGAATTGGCGTACAGTTGACGTTTGGTTGTTTCATTGGAGGCTGCATAAGATTAAACTGGGGTCCAATCCTGCGCTTGATTGGATGAATCATGTGTGGCACTGGGGCGAGGAGGAGGCTGATTGGTGGCTGCAGGTGCAACTGCAGCATCAGGCTTTGGAGGAGGGGGAGGTAGGATCATACCCCATGCCAGGATTTGTGCAGGGTGGGCGGTGGATTGTAGGTCAGTAGACGAGAAATCTGATCTGTTGGTTGTGGTTAAGGAGGGGAACTTGTGTTTTGAGTTGTCAACTTGAAACAGGATGGACAAGTTGTTCACCGCCATCAACATGGGCCCAAAACAGATGGTCAGGCACTGAAGGAATAACAGCATGAGGGGGAATTGACATGGCAATTTTATCAAATTCAGGGCTGATTGTGGCATACGCCTGAGGCCCAGCGAGTCATGTGGCTCCATTTGGGACCACAAATTGTAAGATTGGGTTGGCGACGTAGGCTGCCAAACCATCTATCAGCTCCTGGTGGAGTACTGCAGGGGGGAGGTGGGTGGGAAAGCCAAAAAACTGGTCCACTAAAGTGGTGTCCGCTGGGAGCTGTGTCCAAATTGTGAGAAGAGGTGTACCCTGGAATACCAGGGGCACAGTTACTGCAGTGGCGGCATCAGATTCACAGGTGAAGCTGAGGTCGAAACACCCCTTATAGGGGAAGAAATATATAAATCTAGTGGGTTTCATCACCGCCTATGCCATTTCAATAATGGCTTGGTCGTGGTATGGGAAGAGTATCCCATATTTGACCCTTAGGCTGTATCGCATGTTGCTCTGGGGAAGCACCAGGGGGAAGTGAGGTACCGCTTGGGTATGAGCAAGGTAGGCGTCAAGATCCTTGGGAGGAATGAATCATCCCATTGGTTTGTAATGACTGAGCAAGCCAGTCCAAGCGCATTTTCCTGCTGGACAGAAAATGGTGGGGGGAGTTTCTCCACTACCTCACACTGGAGCAGCCAGTAGAGAATCTAAGGACATTGGAGCGAAACTACAATGGGAGATTGAAATTAACTTTCTTATTAATTTGTGTAATTTGCTCAGGAAGTTAGGATGAGTGGAAAGAAATATTCATATCTGTATATAGGTTTAGATAAATAACTCTTCCTGGTTACATTATATTTGATTTATAGAATAAGATTAGCAATCTATAAACATTGATGAGTTTATGGTTACCTTATTTAAAATTTCATTAGGTCCTGTAGAGTTATTAGAACCTTAATGAGTTGATGATAACTTGATTTTAACAGAATCAAAACTTAAATTGGTAAGGCAAAACAAACCTAAATGTAATAAATTTAACTTTTTAAGTTAGCACACACTTACTGCTTCACTAGCTTATAAAGATCCTAAATGATCTTAACTTCCATACTATTTTAATCGTTAAAAAGCTTGTAAAGTGTCATCTTTTTCTATTTATTTGAACTTACACTCAGGCGAATTTTAAGTTAAAAAAAGTTAGTAACTATATCAAGCTGCTGATACAACGCTTTCCAACTTTGTCATCAGTTTAACCAATGGGTGCTCCAGTATGGTGCAGCAGTGCACCACCCCTATAATTTTCCGCCCTATGGGAAAACGCATTTAAACTAGTTTAACTAGTTACCAATTGATCCAGCCATTATGTCCCTCTTAGGGACTTTAGAGATCCATCTTGAATGCCCGTCTGATTTTCCCACACCCTCTCGCCCTCCCTCATTTCAACATTCATATTTTCTCTGAGTCAACCATGAGAGATTATTCATGTATGCTATTAAAGCAATAATTGAGCTCACCTGTTAAATTTTAGGAACTCTACTCTAAACATTTTAGCTCACCTTTGGTCCCTTATTTTTAACTGCACAGATTCTTTACAAATTACATTAATCAAATTGATTGAATAAACTGGGGAAATAAAAGTATGAAGACTATTTAAGTTGAGTGCTCTCAAAGCACATTGAGTATAAGGTCCAACGCTTTACATGTGCTTCTACCTCTTGAAGATATATTGAACTGGTAAGAATCTTCCCTATTCTTTTCATGCAGTGCAAGTGTAGATCTGATAACAAACAAACTACCCAAGAATATCAAACCATTGTAATCTTATCTCAAGTGTAAATTATACAACCAATTTATAAATAAACAAGTTTTTATCAAAATCAAGATCTGCTTTATTAGGGAAATATTGGGGGGTTTTAGCACATCAGGCGCACAGATTTTCAGCTGCTCATTGGAGATTAAACAATTATTTTTAGAAGGTTTTGACCACTTAGTTTAACTTCTGAATACTGGAAGGTTCTTTTCCTTGATTTTCTTCAGTAGTAATCCTTGATGTGCAGAATCATTTTCGTAGTGCAGGAGCCAGACACCAAATTAATTAAAGCCATGTTGCCTGATGATGCCTACTACCACCAAAACAAGCATCAAGAACACTTTAGTAGTTTTGACAAACTCTCCAATCGTTCAATTATAATGATACATCATAGTAATTCGATCAATACTGTCAAGGATTATCCTCAACATAAGAATAATCAAAATAATCATCAGATCCCATCCACCGATTATATATGATTAATAATTTAGTCAGCAATCATTAGCAAATATTAGATTGTAATACTAATCTTCAAAATAGTTAATCAGTCATTGGGTTAAATAATGTGGTCAACTGTAATTCCAACATATCCCCCTCTTGACCAGATTATCCAGCGGAAGATAGAAACTTTAGGGATGGAAGTCACCTCAAGCCATGGTCATGTTCAGCCATCATATTTATATAACTTCAGAAGAGCTAAGCTCTGTCCACACTAAATGCTTTCATGCCACGCTCAGCATCAAAACTCTTTTCCTTGATTGCTGACCGCTGTCACCTCTTGAGCGCTGTTCCCACAACATCAAGCTGTTCCAGTACCATATTGGCCATATTTGTGAAGGTATGAACTGGCAACCTGTATAAACCTCAGGACGGGTTCCCAACGGCGTCTCGCCATTCAACCTTAACTAACCCCAGGACAGTTTCCAATGACTCCTCATCATTCACAGGATCCTCTCAGTTGAACTTTACTGAGTCCTGTACTAGTGCCTCAGGACTACTTACAGTGGACCCAGTTTCAACCTGAGCTGGACCTACCAATCATCAGGACTCATTCCCTCATAATCTTCCCCTCCTCCTCACTTGATAGGTGGAAAAAACACCAGGTGCACTTCTATGGTGATTATTAAAAATTGATTTTTTAATATAGTTTTTTAATTTTTTTATTTTTAGCTTATTTTTATCTTTTTTCATCATCATTTCCCCCTTTTTATATTTTTAATTTTTTATATTATTTTTTCTCCTAAGTCCAAACTTTATGTACTATGTGTGGACTCTAACAATTATACAACTATCTCCAATATTCTTGATCATATAGGCATCAGTCATCAACTTGGTGATAATTTCAAATGGATCCAAACCCTAAGGCATCCAACTTGATTTTTGAACCCATGGGTGTTACAATAGGCTACCCTATCTCCCACATGGTATTCTTTCAATGACAACTAATTCTTGTCATCTACTTTCTTTGCATTATTTCCCTCTTCAGAGTCATATCAAATGCCCAGTATTATAACTTAATCATGATATTGGCCAGTTGGGATAGGTATTGTATAATACTCATTCACAAAGATGATTCAACAGAGGTCCACAAGATTGCCAGGTAATGTGGCCCTTTGCACATATAAAAGTTCAAAAGTTGTTTTCCTTTAAAAATGGTACCTGATATTATAGATGAAAGTGACCAAACTCAGATAGGCTCTCAAGAAGAAGCTTTCCTTACAACCAATTTTTGTAATGTTGTGGCTAGAGTTGCATTACTATTTCCACCATCCCATTCATTTCAGGGTGGTAGGGAACAGACACAATTCTTGTATTCCCATTAGTATGTTTAGCATGGGAATCATGTAAGACATAAAGTTGGTCCTTTTGTCACTTAATATGACTTGAGGGCATCTGTGCTGATAGACCACATGGTCCAAAATAAAAGTAGCCGTGATCATTGCATCCACTCTGCTCAGGGCTTTTGTTTCAATCCATTCGGTTAGATGGTCTATTGTGATAATTATGTATTCTACACCCCCAGTACTGATAATCAACAATCCCATTACATCTATGGAAACCATGTGCCATGTGAATCAGGACGTACTAGCCTATATCCCATAAAATTCTTGTGTAGCTTGTGTAGTTGGCACTCCACACAGCAAGCTAGATCGTCTGTGACATCTTAGTTAATTAATTCCCAGTAGAACTGTAAAATATGATCCATAGTCTTCTTTAGACCACCATGTCTGACGACTTTATATGAAGCGCATATAGTTTCCACACTTTTAGACGGTTTAGGAAATAAAAACATTTTCCTCAATTATTTTATATAACTGATTATTCTTAAATTCAGTGTTCTCCATCGCTCTTCTTATTGCACTCTGTTTTTCTTAGTTTCATCCCCATTATTGCCTTCAATTATCCGCGGATATAGCTTATCAGCTTGATAATATACAACTTTAAACAACTGGCAATTGTGACAGTCAGTCAGCATTCTGATGCACCGCTTCTTCTCTGTGGGTAATTTTAAAGCCGTATACTTGCAGCTTTAAAGACCAACATACCAGTCAGCCCTCAGGTTCCTTCAGGTTGTGAGGCCATTGCAGTAATAAATGATAAATTAAAAATTTAAAGTGCGTCCCATGTAAATATACTTGAAATTGTTTGCAGGCTTGGATTACCGCCAGGCACTCTCACTCTGTAACAGTATACTTTCTTTCAGCTGGCAACAGGGTTCTGCTCCTATAGTTCTACTAGTTGTTCTTCCCCGTTGTCATCTACTTGAATTAGGATGGCACCAATTGCATTAATGAGGCATCTGTTTGGATTATGAATTCTTAATTAAAATTTGGGTACTTCACCACAGGACTACTCATATGATAGTTCAGAGCTTATCAAACAATTTCTGGACTTCATCATTTCACATGAAACCTTTTTTGGATCCTTTAGTAGGTGGAATAAAGGCTTGGCGATTTTAGCAAACCATTGATGAATTAGCAATAGTATCCAGCCATCACAGAAAGGCTTGATTATCCTGTACACTTTTTAGGATCAACATATGTTCAAAGGCTTCTATTATGATTGATTGCAGCTAGAATCCGTCAGAGTTTATTGAAAACCATAAGTATTGAACTTTTTATTAAAAGAAAGGCATTTTAGAAGTTTTAGATTCAGAATTGCTGTTGCCAACTGATCAAATATGTCTCCAATTGTTCTAAGTGTTCTGTAAAGGTCCTGATAAAGGCTTTAATATCTTATAAATATACCAACATTCAGGATAACTTAAAATCACTAAGTATTCTTTACATGGACCTCTGGAATGTCGCCGGCACTTTACATAATCCTTAGGCCTTCTGGTTGGCTGATACAACCCTTGCGCGGTAATTATCACGCTTTTTTTCTGATCTTCATTTTGCAAATTGATTTGCTAATACTTTAAAATCTGATCCATAGCCAAAAAGAACTTTACTTCCCACAGGCGACCAAGTGCGTCATCAATTCTTGGCAGTGAATAAGAGACTTTCTTAGTGATTTTATTTAATTAGCAATAATTGATCACTACTTGATTTGATCTGTCCTTTTTTTAAAAGAGAGAATTGGTCTTGCCCATGGACTTGACGATGGAACAAGGAGCCCATGCTCTATTAGCTTACTGATTTCTTCGCTGACCTCAGCTTCAGCTAGCTTTTGACCTAAAGACAGGTCTTATTCTTATTTGGTGATATTCCCATGTACTGACTTTGTGGATTACGTTTTTTTCACATCTTAAGTTATGGTAATTTTGAGAGATTTTCATATTTTTTGAATAATTGGAGCACATCTTCTTGCTACTGTTTGGATAAAACAGCCATCTGCTTTCAATCCACCAAAACGTTGACATTTTTGGAAGTTTCTGCTGGAAATCCCATTTCAAGTAATGACCCAAAAAAGAAAAATTCACTAAGCTCTGCCATTAAGAGCAGATGCAGAAATGTGATAATTTAATTCTTTTCAACTTTCATTAGAATTTCTCCCAGATTGGTAAGGAGTACTCTTATATTTCACTAACACCCGGCATAATGATTCCTGGCGCCACCCATGGCTCAATCCTTGATTTCCTCCATGGGCTGATAACTTCTCTATATAGATGTTCTGGTAGTCTGATTATTAACTCTGTGCTAACTACAATTTGAGTTCCCAACAGAATCATGTTTATTGAATTTATCCTTAAAGGTAATCCACAGTTCTCCATAATTTCCATCAGAATCCATTTCTGTTCTGTTCAACTGATTTATATGAAATAGGTATAATATCATCTTTGTAAAATAGGTTGACAAAATTATTTCTTTTTGTCAGCGGGGTTTATCCTTTCCGTTGATACACCAAAGTCAGCATCTGCCCCAATATTGTTATAGTGTTTTCTTCAAAGTTTCACTTCACTTCATACTTCTTCAAGCACTCCATCATGATAAGTAATCATAATTCAAATTGGCCAACTATAAGTTTGGGTGAGCGCCCCCTCTGCTTGGATTGGGTGGCGTTCCCTTTCCCAACAAAAAAGTATGAGAAGGCCAGCTGCCCCTCTTGTCTCCCATGATGACCTTTCCCATGTTATGGATGGGCAGTGGGTAACAGATTACCCTTTGAGGACCCCACCACCTATACCATTATTAACTTCAGCTGAATTAGTACTGTAATTAAGGGAATTTGCGGTGATCAATCAGAGACAGCATCCCCATTGTAAGTCTAAGGGAGCGCCTCCTCCACTTGAACTGGGTGGCATCCTTGTTCCCATCAAAAAAGGGGCTAAGAAGGCAAGCTGTTCCCCTCTTTTCTCCAAGGGTGACCTCGCTCATATGGTGGATGAGAGTTGGGTAACAGCTTGCTTTTTAAGGGCCCCGCTACCCATCCTGGTATCGACTTTGGCCAAATTAGTATGGCAAATTTAGGGTTTTGTACTGAGCTTTTGGATAATTGGCATTTTATAGGGATGAAGTGTTTGAACAAAATTTATGGCAAAGAGAATTTGGCAACAAAGCCTGAGAGCCCCAAACCCACGGCAACAAAGCCTAATGGATGCGCAATTGTAAATAATGAAGTACCAAGTGTAGATTTTGCCAGCTAAACTTGATGGCATCAGTCCATCAGGAAATTCAGAACACAGTTTAAACCCGCCCCAGACACACCAAAATTTCTGCTTGGCCAAAAGAATGCCAGAGTGAAAAGGTGCAGGAAGGTTGGGTATCCTGAACCTGTTCCCAACCTCATGGGACCGCCCCTACGTGGTGTGGCCATGGGAGGTTCCCGTGGCCTATTGTTTGAGATGCCATTGATCTAGTCATCGCTATCAAAGAAAATTGGCAACTTGGATATCCAAGGTCAAGCTGACTGTGAGTCAGCCTGCCACTGACAATTTCAAAGTTGGTTCATATTAAATCATTTTCCCCTCACTCAAAGTTTGCCAGGTTAGGTGCATCCTCAAGGGCCCTGGCCAAAGTTTTGCTAAGCTATTCTCCAAATCAATAGTCTATTTAAGCAGTTGAGACACAAAAGAGAAATGATGGTTGACTTTATAAATTTTAAACTCAATAACATTTCATGCCCAAAATTGACTTTTTCCTTATGACAAAAGTTAAACCACCCCTTTCAATCTCACTTTTCCCACCATTTAAACCCATGGGCCCTGAGGCTGTATCAGCCTGGTTCGTTGCTGGGGTCTATTTACAATTACAATCTATGGCATTTTCTGGTGAATTTTATCTACTCAATTAACGTCATTCAGTTATCAGTGCCTCTGGCATTTGGGCTTGCCTTCTGGGTGTTTGGGAATCCATACTGGCAGGCCAGTCTAAACTTTATCTGCCGTCACCATGATTAATTAACCATCCATTATTTTCGCCATTTCTGCTCTTCTCATTGAGATGGGTTCAACAGTGATCACCTTTTAACAGATGAATATACAGTTGAGGGTTGTGAAGGAGTTCAGCTATGGCTGCACTGCTCCAATGCCTTCTACGCTCTAGTCGGTCCACCATAAAAGTATGATCTTCATTCTTGAAGCTGCCAATGTGGCCTCTGTTTCAGAGTCCAGCTTCAAATCAGTATCCTCATTGATTTTAAAAACTGACTCTGCCCAAGCGCCCATGTTAGTTGTTCTAGCACACCAGCTTATGATTGTTGGTGGTCCATCCTGAAGAGGAAATGATTCAAACCTTTTTCCATGCTAGTTCTTCTATCACACACCTTGTTATTCCCCTGATCCAGTTGCAATCTCTTATAAAAAGACATGACCACATATGCCAATAAACAGTATTCCACCTACTTCTTATTACCAATGAAAATTAGTAGTGGGGCACAACAGGTGTCTTTCAAGGCCTTGGTCAATAAGGGTGAAGCGGGTAACTTCATGAGTATGAAATTACCCAGCAGCTTGATCTAGACTTGGACGTGGGGCCATTGGTGTTGATTGCAACACTGACTACACAACCCTCCTTCGGAATACAGCGTCCCATGCCTTTCTCAGTCCACAAGTTTAGTTTTTGTGATCACTTCTCTGCGATGCCCAACCTGGTGTTCCCAATTATCTTGGGTGTGGGTTGGTGGCGTTGACACCATGTGAGAATCCACCTGAAGACAAACATGCTGTCCTTTTACAATAATCAGGTGGAGGGCGAGTTTCAATTAATGGATACCCTCACAAAAGCTTGTGGCTGTGGTTCTATTAAAACTCTTGTTTCCATGTTGGTCTTCCACCATATTTTCCCTCTGAGTTGATGGGCTATCAGAGCATCTTTGACTCTGACAAAGTTAACTGTTTTCCCCCTTTATATGGAATTCAACTTAAATTTTTGGACAACGGTGAAAGTGGTCAATATAAACTGTCCATTGTATCCGCATACAGCAGAGGAGGATGTGGCTCTCAATGCATGGTCGGATGACATACTATAGAAGGGTTGGTTTTATAAGAAGACAAAACCAAGAACTTCCCATTGTCTTTGCCAACAAAGCAGATGAATCACTTTGTCCCTGTGTAGATTATGGGCACCTCATTAAGATAACGATCCACAATCTCTACCCCCTTCCATTAGAGCAGACCATAGTCCTGGCGATTAGCAAGTCGTAAGTTTTTTCATAACTTGATCTTGTGAATGCATATAACAAATTTGGGTGAAGGAAGTTCAGGTATGGCTTACTGCTATCCGGACATAAGGAGTCATATTCCAATTTTGAGTTAGTCCCTTTGGGCTGAAGAATGCGACCACAACATTCCAGAGAATAATTGATACCGTACTAGGGGATCTCAGATTCTCCTGCGCGTTACACATATATTGATGATATCTGGTACATTCCCCTCAACCAAACAACATGTGAAGGATCTGGAGGCGGTAATAAGCGGTACTGCATAAAGCTGGCTTGTTTGTCAAGCCATCAAAATGCAATTTTACTGGGAATAAGTCACTTTCTTGGGTAATATCATTTAGAAAGATGGTTATGCCATCCTGCCCAGCAAATTGGATGCCAACTGGGTGTGGCCAAATACAACAGCCCAGAAGCAATTAAGAAGCTTTTTGGCACCATTATCTTTTTGAAGAAATTCTCCCACACTTTCACTTTTGACCGCACCACTGCATCCGTTTACTGGTAAAAATGTACCATTATGTTGGACGTCTGAGTGCCAGCAATCATTTTATTATATTAAAGGGGTGTTCTTGTTGCCTTTAATCTTAAGGATGTGGATTCTTCCAAACCCTATATTTTAGCGTGCAACGCTTTTTCCATCATGGTAGGGGCTGTCTTGCTACAGGTGCATGGTAAATTGAAACACCCGGTTGCTTACTACTCCCACAAGTTCTCTTCAACTGAGCAATCCTGGGCCATCTATGACAAGGAGTTGGCAGCCATGGCGAGGGCCTTGACCCACTGGCGATATCTGTTACAGGGTTCTCAGCACAAGTTGACTGTGTGAACTGACCACCACATGCTACTATATTTCCTCAAGTTGCAGAAGTTGGCGCACCACCAGGCCTGAGCCTATTGGGACCTGTGAAGTTTCAACTTCAAATATGAGTTTATGAAGGGAGCCCTGAACGTCCTTCCAGATTTTCTCAGTCACAATACCGCACTTTACCTACCAGATTCAGATGAAGCAGATCTCATCACGGTTATTCCCCCTCTCAAATCATGTCCATTGTATCTCCCATGTTTTCAGGAGTTGGCTTAGCTCTGGATGAACCTTTGGTGTCATGGGTCTTAGCTGCGCAGTTGGCATGTGCGGAGAGGGTGGAGCTTATGGAGCGCTTGTCCCTCCTGGCGTCCAAGAATTCCTTATATTATTTGGCCAATGGGATCATCTAGCGTAAGTCACAGGTGTGTATCCCTCCTCTCCTTCGAGCTGAAAACATTCAAGAACATTATAATCCCCAGCAGTCAGTCACCTGGAGAACAAGAAGTGCATTGATCTGGTGAAGCATACTTATAACTGGGCTGGCTTTTCAAAAAAGATTCCAACCTGGCTTGAGGATTGCGATACTTGAGCGTGATCCAAGTCAGACTGCCCTGGTAGGAATGGTCTTCTCCACCCCTTACAGCAGGCAAAAGGTCTATGGACATTGGCGTCTGTGGCTTTATTGTCGATCTCCCCAGCTCCAAGGGGTTTACAGCAGTTATAGTGCTTGTAGACTGCTTCACTAATTCTCCCTGTTCATCCTGTGCTCCTCCACTATCACCTATAAAGAAACTGCCTGCTTGTTTGTGTGCCATATGTTTTCAACGTTTGGACTCTCTCAGGGATTTACCAGTGACCGTGGGACCCATTTATGGTGCATTTTTGGAATGAGCTCTTGACAATCATGAAGATTATGCTCTGCTGCTCCACCTCATACCATGCACATTTGGATGGTCAAAATTAATGAAGTAAATCAAATATTAAAGCAGTACCTGCGGTGCTGGGCTACAGCTGCTCAGGATATCTGGGCGGTCGATCTACCCCTTGCCCAGTTTGAATACAATAATGAAACGCATGCGTCTACTAGCTTCTCCCCATATGAAGCAACCATGGGGTATAATCCCTCATTCTTGGTTGGCCTGTGCCTTTTTCCAGAGGTACCGGCTGAAACTAGTCACACTCAGCATATCTAGGACACTCAGTCCCTGGTTAAGGAACATTTAACCAAAGCCATAAGCAATTACAAATATTTTGAAGGTCAGAAGCGACTCTCAGCTCATGAGATAAAGGAGGGGTCATATGTCATGCTCAAAGAATGCCACTTGCAGATACAGGCAACTACGCGCAAGTTTGAAAGCAAACAATCATGTCCTCATTTGGTGAAAGAGGATTTGGGGAATGGTGCCTTCCATTTAAAATTGTCACCCCACTGGAAACAACACCAATTCTTCCTTGTGTCTCAGATGTCCCCTTCTAAAGAGGCAATCCTCTCGGATCCAGAGCCCATTGTGATTGAGGGAACTGAGGAAGCTAAAGTTGAGGGCATCCTGGCTTCCCAAAAATCCTGCTGACCGGTCCAATATCTCATTGCATGGAAAGGCTATCCAGCCTACAAGAACAGCTGGGTCAACGCTTGAGATTGTGCCATATTTTTAGAGCTCGTCAAGGCTTTCCACGTCAACCACCCAGATGCTCTCTGTCCCCCCAAGATTGCTATGCTAATGGCGATTAAGTTGACAAGGCCCATAGAAATGTGGCCCTCACTCAATTCCCCAGTTGTGGTGCACCCCCCTTTGGCAAAAGGGAAGGGTAATGTAAGTCTGGGGAAGTGCCCTCACTACTTGGACTGTGTGGCATTACCGTTCATGTTGAAAAAGGGGCCAAGAAAGCAAGTTGTTTACCTCTTTTATCCCAGGGTGACCTCGCCCATGTGGTGGATGAGCGTTGGGTAACAGCTTACTCTTTAAGGGCCCCGCCACCCATCTTGGTATTGACTTTGGCCAAATTAGTATGGCAAATTAATGGGATTTGTACTGAGCTTTTTGAGTAGTTAACTTTCTCTGAGGATAAAAAATTTGTACAAAATTGAGGGCAACAAGGTATTGGCATCAAAGCCTGAGAGCCCCAAACCTATGGCAACTTAAGTCCAACGGATGCACAATTGTAAAATAATGAAGTACCAAGTGTAGAATTGTCATCTTAACTTGATGGCGTCAGGCCATCAGGAAATGCAGTCCACAGTTCAAACCTCACCCTGGAAACACCAAAATTATCGCCTAATAATTCTGCTTGGCCAAATGGATGCTAGAGCAACTGGATGCAGGTGGGTGAGTATCCCAAAATTATCCCTGACCTCATGGGACCTCATCTATGAGGTGTGGCCATGTGAGGTTCCCATGGCCCATAGGGCAAGATGCCATCAATCCAGTCATATAAATGAAAAAAATTAGCAACTTGAGTATCTGAGTTCAAACTTGATTGCAACTCAGCCCACTGCAGACAATACTCAAGTAAGTTCAAATTGATTCATTTTCCCCCTCACTCAAAGTTTGCCAGGTTAGGTGAATCCTCAAAGGCCCTGATATAAAGTTTTGCTAAGCTATTCCCCAGATCAGTCGTCTTTTTAAGCAGTTGTGACACACTGAGAAAATTGAGGGTTGATTTTTAAATCTTAAAAATTAATAAAATTACATACCCAAAATCTGACTTTTCCCTTATGACAAAATTTAAGCCACCCATTCTAATCTCACTTTTATCCAGCACCTGAACCCACAGGCCCTGGTCCTGTGCCAGCCTGGTTCATTGCTGGGATGCTATTTACAATTACAACCTATGGCATTTTCTGGTGAATTTTTCTATACTCAACTTAACGTCATTCAGGTAGCAGTGCCTCTGGCATTTGGGCTTTCCTTCTGGGTATTCAGGCATCCAGACTGGCAGCCGGTCTAAACTTTATCTGCTGCCACCATGACACCCATGTGGTGGAAGGTTTTAATAATATTGATGCAACAAGACTTCGACATCAAGGCCTGAGAACCTTAAACCATCAGAAATAAGGCCCAATGGATGTCTAACTATGATAAAGATTGCTGCTACTGTCAAATCTTTGGTAGAATTCAACAATAACATTGGACCACTGGTAAGAGTTACCGCCAGCGCTTGTTTTCCCCAAAAGTATTAAATTCCTCATCTGATGAATACCATTTGGTCAAATAGACGCCAAAGCAACTAGGTGCAGATGGGTTGGGTGCCCAAACCTGTTCCCAACCTCTTAGGACCTCCTCTATGTGGGGTAGCTTGGGAGGTTCCTGTTGCCCATTGGACAAGATGTCATCATGATAAATGTCAGAACCATAAAAATCTGCAATCTAGACTCCATGGACAAACTGACAGCAACTCAGCCTGACACTGATACTTTCAAAGTCAGTTTAAAGTAAGTTTTTTTGCTAAACCCCTCACTCAAAGTTCTCTGGGTATATCAAATCTTGAGGGCCCCAATCCTTCGCTTTCCTTTGTTATTCCCCTAATTGATCGTCTATTTAAGCAGTCATAACACACTGAGAAAACTGATGTTAAATTCTCTTATTTTTAAATGCATTAAAAATCTTCCCACACTCCAAATTTATTTGATTAATTTTGTTTTTCTTTGCTGAACCCCGTGACATCTCCAATGTGGCCTCATGGGCCCCATATTGACTGGGCTATACCAGACACGTTAATAACTTTGGTCCTTCACTGAAGTCAATTGGGCCTATCATGTTAACTAACCTGTGGAACTCTCCCCGATTGTGGAGGCCATCTGCCAGCAGGATATTAGTATTTTGTGGGCCCAAATATCCCCGCTCCAGGTGAGGATTTGCCCTATCAACAATGTTGTTGCACCCAATTCCCCTAAGGTGAACACCAAACCACTCAATCTAATCTCACAACTCCCTACGCCCAGGCCCATTGGTCCTGGAGCTGCAACAACATGAAATCGCTGGGTTTCTTTTTATACTCATGGCACATTAGCATTCAATTGTTACCTATTTTTCTATGCACTTTAACGTCATTCAAGCGACAGTGCCACTGGCATTCTGGCTCTCCTTTTAGGTGCTTCTGAATCCTGACTGGCAGGACAGTCTAAACTTTATCTGTTGTTTCACTGACATCAATTTTATATTAAGATCTGATACCACCAGCAATCTGAACTGAAGTGTTAGTGCAAAATAGGATACACATGATATGATGTTATCTGGTCTGGCCATTCCATACTCTTTTTCAAACTCTAAATCTGGCAAGATCTCATTTGTTCACTAATTTGGTGGAAACAATAGTGATAAGCGCTCCACTATCAATTTTTGCTTGTACTCTAATTTATTGACTTAAATATCTACATAGGTACACTCCAAGTATTATAATAAGGTATTTAATGAGTGGATAGTGGCATCACACATTGAATCAAGTGTGTGAATTATTTGAGTAAATAAATCAGTGTAAGACTCCTAATTTGCACTTATAGTTAATGAAACGTTCACCTCATCCAATTTCGTTATAATTAAATCTTCAGGGATTTTGGTGGATATGATTTTCTCCATTAACTGTCGTGCATAAGGTTAAGCAATCTCATTAACAATTTTGGGGTCTGTTGAGATTCTATATGACTGGACAATAAGCTCTAAATAGCTGCAGTGGATTGGCTACAATCTGTCAAAACCAATCTAATAGGTGTACAAATATTTGAGCGCCTTGAAATAAAATGATACTGAACCCAGGAAGGATAATGATTGGATTTCCTCTAAATAAGGCAAGAAGGTGATGCCAACTTATGACAAATATTTATTAGATTGCCACAAATTAAGGCGAAAGGAATTAAGAATAATAGGCAATGCCAGAGGCTCTCAGTTACAAGGATGATCCAGTGAGAATACAAAGGAAAAGAATATCCTAAGCAAAAGATCAGTGTATCCCCCCTTTAGGTTGTGACCACCTAGTGCTAAAAAAAGAATATCCTAAGCAAAAAAGGTCAGTATCAACTGAAGTTGGTGACATATAAGCGTTATGAGAAGACTAGATGAGGAGGATTGGTGATAGGAAGAAAATAGCGGAGCTGAAAAATCTGCTAATAATATTAAATAAGATAAAGTGTATAACCAAAAAATTTGCTTCATATTATATTAAAACCCTTAAGTTTGTCACAAGAATTGGCAATCTCAATATTGCCCATTGCTCAGTGGAACAACCCTGTGCAACTCTTTTGGCGTATATCAGCTATATATTGCCAAATTTATAAATGTGGTGCTCACTTCAGGGGGACCATTGATGACCACAAAAAATAAAAAAAATTCTCCAGATGCCAATAATGTCACATCAGGCCTGCATTGATGGGGAATCCTCATGACATTCCGCACCATCTTCAACCCACAGGGCTAGGAAGTGAGATTTGTTTGCCACTTTGTTTGATCACTTTTTAAGCTTGGGGCGTTGTTTTGGGCTTTTTTTCAGCTAATTGATATGAAACATGACATCATAATATAATTTGCTATCAGCGACGCTAAGTCTAAATTATTCATTGGAGTTGTAAAGTAAATCTATTCAGGTATATTTAAGTGGTGAAACTATGAAATTTGAAGCTTATCTGTTGCCAATTGGATTTAAAGATTTTGTTAGTAGCGTAAATTGAATTCTTAAATCTAAATTTACTACCTTCAACTCTGGGGAAGAACAGCCAATCAGAGATTATTGGAGTATCACAAAATTGGGGTAATATTGATTCTCTAATTCTCAGATGGTTTATATTATATAGATGATTTGACATCAAATTTCTTGAATTTAATTTTATTATATAAATGTATTTAATACTTAATCATGCATTATAACCAATAAAAACATATAATTTAAGTTCCACTGATTAGCTTGCTGTTAGTTATCGTTGTGAATTGATTCCATAAAGCTTTTAACTATTAATGTGTAAATAGCCATGTTTTTTGGTAAGTATAATTAACTTTTAATATATAGATAGATTCAGTACTATAATAAATAGTTCAAAGCATGGTTTATTTTAGGGATGATAGCCCCACTTAAATTGCAGAATTATAATCTCAACTCAAAGGTAAGCACTTTTTAGTTTTTGGTTATTTATGATTTAAAAAAAAGATTCTCAAAATAGTTGTTTTCTTGGGACCATCTAGTACTAAAAAAAGATAGTTGTTTTCATTATCCTCACTTAAATTCCAGAATTATAATTTTAATGTATAGTAATCACTTTTTAGTCTTTTTTAAGTAAGAACCAGTAAAAGAATCTCTAGGTAGATGTTTTCATTACCCTCACTTGATCTACAGAACTATAATTTCACTGCAAAATTAAGTACTTTTTAGTTTTTAGGCAATTAAGATCTAGGGAAACATTCACTAGATTAATGTTTTAATTACCCCACACCTAAATTTCTTACTTTATTTGAGGTGGACTGACCTGAGGGATGATACTGCACTGATTAACTGGAATCAACTGAATAGGAAAGGAGGATGAAATTCATTAAATCTCCATGCACAGCATATGATAGGCCAGGAACTCCATGGACCACCTTTGCTATTTGATATCTTGGTTTAGGACATTGGTGCACAACGCCAATACAGTCATAATCATCCCCTACCCAAAGTTCCTGTACTGGAATCAAACTTGGGGAGGCAGTGGTAGAGGTACCTATTCTACCACTGGGGTATCCTCCCCATCCCGACTAAAATTTCAGAAGTGTAATTTTGATGCAAAGGTAAGCACTTTATGTTTTTGATTATTTAGGATTTAGATAAACATTTACTAGATTGTCAATCTCCATTATCTACGATTAAATTGCAAGTTTATAATTTTACTGCATAGGTAACATGTTAGGAGCTTTTAGTTATTTTAAAATTTAGCAAATATATTCTCTAGTTTGATTTTTTTATTATTCTGCACTTAATTTGTAATATTATAATTTTAATGCAAAGATAAGCATTTTTTAATTTTTTAGTAATTTAAGGTTTAAGAAAACATTTACTGGATTGTTGTTTTGGTTATTCCCACTTAAATTGCAGAATTGTAATTCTAATGCAAAGCAAGCACTTTTTAGTATTTGGTTATTCAGGAAAAATATTCACTAAATATTTATTTTTATTAGTTTAGCAGTAAAAAGTAAAATTAATTATTGGTTTTTTTTTAAATTTTTTATTTCAGTGACTTTCTTAACTTAGGGAGGGGTATTGAGCTTATTTTAAGGTAAGCTGTTTATTGGTTTTACTTATTTTTTACTATCTAGAGCTATTGATTATTAATTTTGTTATAAGTTTGTTTTCAGTATGATCATCTATGACCTAAATTGTTCATTGTTATCTTTTTGAGGTAAGTTTTTTAATGAGTATACTTTTTTTCACTAGATTTTTCTTCCAGCATGATCATCTGCAATCATCTGAAATGATTACAAACATCTTTTTAAGGGGAGTTATACTTTTTATTTGATAATATTTATAGTAACTTTATTGATTTTGATTCAGCATAAACTATTATAAATTTCAGTTTTTACTAACAACATCAGAATAAGTTTTTTTTTTAATTTGATCTAATATAAAGATTTAGTTTTGCTGAATTTGATTTCACCCTAAGCTGTTACCAGCCTAGTATTTGCTAATATCATTATCAAGGTAAGTTTTTTTTTCTAATTGATCTACTATAATGTATCTATATATGAATTACTTAAATTGAGCAGTGATAGATTGGTGGCAAAATAAAATTATATTTAGTTTTCTCCAGGTTTTAATAGTCTAACAATTTGATCAGTAAAATAATTATAAATTTTGGAGAATATTACCTTTATTCTATTATTACTATGTTAAAGTGTTTGCTCTTTTAAGGTTTGGCTTATCCTGATATCTATTTATTTAATTTATACTATACATCACCTAATTAAAATAACCTTGAATGATTAGCTTTTAATATGCACTAAAGCACTTAGTTTTATTGATATACTCAGTTTAATTAAATTTGTGAGCTTAAATTATATTATAGAGTTTTTATTTGAAGTTATGCTACTATTTTCCCAGCTACAAGGACAACAGCGAAGTTGTTAGTCTGAGTGGCACAACTGATAGTTTTTTTCAAGGTAAACGGGGCTTAGAGCATAGCTATGGCACAGATACCGGAAAGAGGTCACCAGCATAGCTGGTAGCCAAATGGAGGCTATGCCAGTGAGAATTCATCTAAATACATGGAATTTAAACTCATATTGAAGGCGTTTTTGAAAAAGCAAGATGAGATAACTCAGGAGCATAATGATGTGATGAACATCTTGACAACATATTTAGCCAACTGTGGATTATCTTACAGCAAAACAAGCAACTTGCTAATTGCTTGGATGACACTACCAAACAACCACATTGTGCAGAGCGGAAGTCAACAAGCACCTTTCACCCTCAGCACCCTCATTGGGAAGTTAAGGACCAACAAGGGGCCATTTGGAAACTTGTATTATGGGAATTATGAGGCTGGGTGCTCAGCTGAGGAGCTTTTTGCTGAACATCCTGGCAGCATGAGCTACTCAACACATGATGGCAGCTCCAGGGATGATTATGTCTCAGGGAATCAATTCTCCCAGGTGATGGCCATACTGCCCCCAAAGATACACAAGCTACACCTGAAGCAGCGGACAAGCTATGTGCCGTTGACCCTAATGAACCAGCTCCTTAATGAGATACCACCTATGGGTCTCTACCAATTCCTCAGTATGCTTAAAATGCTCACAGTTATTAGCGGGTGGAGGAGGTTTGGATTGATAAGCTACCTCCATATGACTGTAATGGGAAAATCCATGGGCTTAAAACAATTTGAGTTTGCAGAGGAAGGAACCTCTGATCAGCGCAAGGCCAAATTTTTGATATCCACCTTGGATTTTGGAAGCGCTGACCAAGTCACTACTATCTTCAAAGCAGTTATGTTACATATCAAGAAGTAAAGGATACTGTGCTACGGTTGTTTGGAGGTACCACAAAGATGTTGCAGTGGAAGGCTGAGTTTTTATCCATTGGGTTCCATTGTAATGAAACCCTCGCTGCATTTGCTATACAATTCATGGCAGAAGCCCTCGTGTTAATTGGGGCAGGGACTCTATCTGAAGCCAATGTAGGCATTACAATGACCTCTGTGGTTAAGCCATACTGAAAACTTCACAGCGTCGTAACTCCAGTTTTGCAGGATGACACACCCCTGCTCAAGATTATTTAATTTTTGCGCCGTCTATCTGCTATCTTAACTCTGACTAATACAGATCAGAAACATACAGCTGCCATCACCAGATCTTCTTAAATGTGGGCATCATTTTATCCTGTTCTGATTCCGCCTAGTAACCACCCGCCTTATTATAACTAAACGCCTCACCATTGGCCAAGTTACCCCAGCAGTTTAACTTCTGGTCTGGACCTGATTATGACAATCACCAGCAGCCCAACTTATAACCCGAGCCTGTTTACGCTGAAGGTCAGCAGTCAAACCATCAGACTGGCCCTGCTTATGCCAATCTCTAACAGTCAAACTATAGGCCTGGCCCATCTTATGATAACCAAGGACTTGGGTCCTAGGGTAAATTGTTTTATTTGCAATAGCCCTGGGCACCTTGCACGGAGTTGCCCCAATTGTCAGGTTCATTATGTTCAGCAGGATCAGTACTATCAGGAGAAAGATGGAGCGTAGCAGAGACGGGAACCTTTATCTCTGCTATCCTAAACCCAATTGTTCCACCTGAAACAGTCAAAGTATAATCACCAAATTTCATCAATATGATGATGAGTTTCTATATCAGCAGCTAGACAGAGAGGTAAACGTACTGACACAAGTGCAAGCAAGGGCATGGCGGAAGAAGGACCCCAGAATCAACTGAAGCCTTACGCATGTCAAATTTTTGAACAAATTTATCCCAATAAGCCAGTACAATCCTCAGAAGCGCCTTCTCTGAAAGGAATAATGGTTTCCCTCCTGTTGGACGCTATTGTTAAAGAATACACTAAAGTCAAAGAGGGGATTATGTGCTTCCTTGGAAAGAGAGTTTATTTAAATGTCCAGAATTAAACCATCAAAATTCTTCTTATTCTTAGTGTACATATTATGACAAATTTATAGCAAAAACCTGAGTCTGCACTATAATAGATATGGGCGCTCTGGTCAAAATATATTTTGTTAAGTTGGTAGCGAAGTTGATGTTGAAACCAGATGTGGAACATTATATGTTGTATAGGATCATAAGAACTGAAAGCAAGGTCTCAGAGGGAGCGTACAGTGCGCTACCTTTGCATTTGGGTCAATTGTTGTAGCTCCAGCAATAGTGTTAGCAAACAGTAATTATGACCTGCTAATTGGAACCGCTTTTGTGTGACACTTTGGTGCTGTCACTGATATGATGGAGGATACCTTCATTTTTTGGGCCAGTGGATAACCAAATTATTTTACCTCCAGCGGAGTGCCAAAGGATCTGGTGTATATAGGTCTCATCAACCTTGCTTATAGTGATGAGGTGATTACAGTTCGTTACCATTGATTAAAAAAAGACCCAGCCCTCCCCAGCAGATATATGAATATCAAGGGCTTCTCTCAGAGCTGCCTGGTCTATATCCATCTCTTCAGCCACCAGGTAATAGTAGGTACCAATTTAGAGGTAGAAATACCAACCAGGCTCTATGGAGAGGTTGTGGCTCTTAACAGAAATTATGGCTTGAGCCTCATGTGGCTCCAGGTATTATTCTGCTAGGACACCAAGAGATCCAGGCTTTACTAGTGAACCTACAAAAAGAACCATTAAAAGTCCACCAACATCAGATAGTGGCGTATATACACTTGACCCCTGTTGAGGAGGTCCTTCAGGTTCACAAGTTTGGGTCACTGGATGAATTTGGTCTTCCCATCAAACTGTAGCCAAGCGTAATGACAGTGGTACCACGTGAGAATTTAATGGGCTTATTGGAAGAACAGAATATTCAGGCAATAGTTTTATTTCAAAATATAAGGAGATTTTTGCTGTTGATGACCATGATTTAGGGTGCGCTTGAGGGGTACTCCATTTATTGGACACTGGAGATCATTCCCTCATCAGGTCTCAGCCAATCCGCCAATTGAGGGTAGCTGAAGAGGTAGTTACTGAGAAAATAAAGAAGCTACTGGAAAAAGGGATGCTAGAACCATCAAAGAGTCCATGGGCTTCACCTGATCTAATTGTAAAAAAGAAAGATGGTACCAACCGGGTAGTGATAGTCTACCAGAAGCTCAATAGTGCCACCAAAAAAGCCTCATATCCCATGCCAAAGATTGATGATGATTTGTAATGCCTAGGAGGAGCTCACTATTTTTGGCAATGGATTTGATATTGGGTTACTGGCAAATCAAGTTGCCAACAGAGGAAGAAGATAAATATGTTATCATTACATCCAAGGCGCTCTTTCAACTGACATGTATGCCTCAAGGGATGTTAACGCTACAGCTATGTTTCAACAGGCTATGTACACCATACTTGGCAACCTGAAGCTGTCATTTATTCTTGTGTACCTTGACAATATCAATGTATTCTCTCAAACAAATTCTGAGCATCTTACCCATCAAGAGGAGATGTTCCTCTGGCTGGCTGAGGCCAACATCAAGATTAAGCCCCATAAAAGCCATTTCTTTAAAGACCAGCTGTAATAACTGGGGTTTATGGAGGATGCAAAGGGGTTGAAACTGCAGCCAGCCAAGGTGGCAGCCATCCAGAGAATGACTTTGTCAAACAGTAAGCGCAACATACAGGTATCTTTTGGGATGGTGAGTTACTAACGTCACTTCATCTCTAACTTCGGCTGTATTGAGGGATCCTATCTGAGTTACTAAAAAAGTATACATGTTCCAATGGACGTAACGTTGTCACCACTCCTTTGATGACATTTGGATGGCGTTGATCAGTGCGCCAGTGCTACGCCATCTAAATTTGATAAAGAGTTCATAATGAAGATGGCTGCTTTTCTTTACGAAGTTGGGGCAGTTCTATCCCAAAAGGACGACGAAGGGTAGGAGCACCCTGTTTCATACTGCAATTGGAGCCTGAAATGTCATGCATGCAAATATACTGTTACCAAGTGGGAGTTCTTGATAGTGATCTATGCATATAAGTAATTTAGGATATTTACATGGAGTGAAGTTTACAGTAGTAAGGTATCATGCTTTGTTACGATGGCTGCAGAATCTCATAGAGCTTGAAGGGCGGCTATCACGATGGGCTCTTAAATCGCAGGCTTCTTTTTAAAAAACTTCACTAACCTGGAGCAAAACACCAGAGTTTAAGATTGCTTATTATGGTTGCCAACGATTGCCATCACAGTGGATCTAAGCAATGTAATGTACAACAAAATGCTCAGCGGCAGATATGATGAAAAACCGCCTCAAGCCTTGAAGGAGTAAAATGAGATATGATTTATTCTCTTTCAGAAGAAATAGTTTTGTACAAATGGATTGGAGATTCTATAAAGAACTTCCCAAGACCCTCAGCACGGCCAAGTATTATTATGAGCGCGCATAAGGCAGTAGGACATGGCGGACTATGAAAGATGCTAGAATTGTTGCGCCCTTGGTACTTTTGGGAGAGCATGCAATTTGACGTGCTTGAGACCATTTACTGCTGCCACTAGTGCCAAGTGGAAAAGCTATTCTGCCAGAGGACCTCTTAACGGTTAGTAAAACCACATTTTGCCTAGCATAAAGTTTTCATTGACGTTGTTGAGCCCCTGCCAATGGGAGCAAACAGATCCAAATACATTCTGGTGGTAATCTACCACTTGGACAGGTGGGTCAAAGCATGGGCAACATGGGATTTGAGGGGCAGTCACATTGGAAAAGCTCATAATAAAATTTATAATCCAGAGACATGGCTGCCCTCAGTTCATCTTTAATGATAATGGAACCAACTTCACCTATCACATCCTCCAAAAGTTAAGCGAGTTGATGGCCATCCATGGGGTTGTGCTGACCCCATTCACACACAAGTCTAATGATATGATTGAACAGGTTGATGGGACGGTAAACATACTTCAGGAATTGGTAAAAGATTGACATTCAGATTGGAGTTCTCTCTTTTCACCGCTGGCTTTGCCTACAACATTAGCTATCACTCTACAACTGGAAAAAGTCCCTTCCAGTTACTATATAGATGGCACCCAGCTCTTCCTGCACTGCTCTATGTCTGCGTGGAATATACCGGCGGAATGGATCCTTGACGTTACTTTACCACTATAACAAATATGCTGATCAAGCTGCAAACCAAAGGATACTCTTTCAGCTTGGCCAAAAAGATAAAGAATCAGGACGCCAATCAGGTATGGCGTAGCGGCTAGCCCAGTTCCAAGAAGGGTGATGGTTTTTATTCCACGATCAGCACAGGTTCAGTCAAAAGAATAAGCTGCCAACATCTAGATTGGTCCGTTTGAAGTAATTGATAAGACAAGCATCATTGACTACATTATCAAAGACCCCGCGAGTGGTCAAATTGTCAATCAAGTGCACCTAAATTACCTCTGGGAATATAGCAATAGGGAATTATTGTCCAGTCAAGGGGGGTAATGTCACAATTCTGATTTGACTGGACAATAAGCTTTAAATAGCTGTAGCGTTTTAGCCAATATCTGTCAAAGTCAATCTGATAGTTGTACAAATGTTTGAGCGCCTTGAAATAAAAATGATACTGAACCCAGGAAGGATAATGATTTGATCGCCTCCAAAATAAGGCAATAAGGTGATCTAAACTTATGACAAATTTTTTTAGCTCGCCTTGAACTAAAGAAATAGCGAATTTAAGAATAATAATCAATGTCAGAGGCTCTCGGTTACAATGATGAACCAATGAGAATACAAAGAAAAAGAACATCCTAAGCAAAAAAAATCAGTATCAACTGAAGTTGGTGATATATAAGCGTGATTAGAAAGCTAGATGAGGAGGATTGAGTTAGGAAGAAGATAGCATAGCAGAAAAAATCTGCTACTAATATTAATTTAGATAAATCGGTGTCATCAAAGCAAATTATTCATATTTTATTAAATTCCTTAAGTTTGTCTCATGGACTGGTGATCTTCATATTGTCCGTCCAATGCTCATTAGGATCAACTTTGTGCAACCCTTACAGCAAATATCGACTATCCCACCAAATTCAGATATAGGGTTCATCCTTTTTGCTTTAGCTTGGGTAATCACATTGACATCCAAATCAACCACCTGATAAAGCAAATCAGGCGCGTCATCTTACACAAATAGATCAAAGATCTCAATATCATCATTTCTTATATCAGGCAGGACAGGCTTAACAGTAGTACTAGATTGTCACTTGTATAGACTGCTGGTTCTTTTCCCAGCTTTAAACTCATTTACTTTCCATTGATCTAAAAAATGAACTTGATCCTTTGGCTTTTTGCCCCAACACTGGTAAATTACATGATCAAGTTTTTGCATTAAAAAACAACTTGACGTTTTGTCCAATTGTTTTTGACCTTCAGGTTTAATCCCATTACAATTTGACTCTCAGTCTCCTTAGAGGGTTTGGTGAATTTGACAATATTCTAAGCCTTCATCTGGATCACTTTAAAATTCTGGCTGGGAGCTTTGAAAGTCACTACAAGCATCTTCAGATAGTCCTCTATATGTGAGGTCGTGCTTTGAGTTACTAGTTCCACCGCCATAATCCAATGCAGCTCTCAGTAGTCAAAGTGCCGCTTGTATGGATATGCATGCATTGAAGTCGGTAAGAACTTTCTCCCCAGCCAGAATATGGATCTATTGATAAAAATAATTGGCTAAATTGGCCAGGGTCTCATCCTTTCAGAATTGTATAGCCATAAATTCTTACTTGCAAATGGCCATTTTAGTTGGGCTTCTATATTCCAACATGATCACTTCTTTTGCTTCAGCGTATGACCAGTTATCCCCATTGAGGTAGGTAGCACCAGATTCTGGCAATTGGTTCTGAGACAGCTCATTATAGTTACCGCTTTTTGGCAGTCTGCATAATAAAAAATTGTCATCTCAAACAAATGATAAAACGACAGGGCGTTAACCATTGAAAGGCAGGCAATTTTGGTAAATTCTGAAACATTTTTGGTCGCTCCATTGACAGGAGATTACTACCAATGACTTGATTAAATATAGGTGTGGCTTCAGAAGACATTTCCAAAATTCTAGAAAATGATTTAGGCAGATTTAGTGTAAGGATTTCTTCCTGACTGTAGTTTTGCAGTTATTTTAGTTCAGCTTTATTTGCCTTGAGCTGCACACAATCACCTTTGTGATTTTAAACTCCTCAATACACATCAACATTTTCTTTATATATCAATAAAACGTTAGAGGCGTTCTCAGTTCACTTCATGTTTAGTTTTTTTATAATTTTCTTGATGAGTTCAACATCTTTTCGCTTCAAAGAGGCAGCTTTCTCCACAAAGGTCATTATGCACGTTTCTCAAATTGTTCAATCACTTCTTCCACTTTGGTTACATGCTCCTCCAAGGTAGCAATATTGGCTTGAGATTCCGAGATAAGCACGTTTTTCTTGGTCTCCATCTTCATCTAGAGCTTCCAAAGTTCATTCTTATAAGACTTTATTGATTAAAATTGGCTTTTGACAACTCAACTACCCGCTTTAGTGAGCACCAATTATTTGATTTTAGGAACTTGATTATTAATATTGTAGCTTCTTTTTGCTCTCTTTATTTAAATTCACAGATTTCTTAACAAATTGCGTTGATTAAATTGACTGGATAAACTGGGGCAATAAGGGTGGTTAGCCAAGTGGGTAAAACTGCTTCCACCCCTAGTGCAAGTTTTGAGTTTGAAACCTGTACTGGCTGGAAAACATTCTTAGTGTATTTTATTTGTCCCAAGGTCGACCCACCTCAAATAATTTTGTTTATTTTTTTTAATAAACTGGGGCATAAATAGTATGAAGACTATTATTTAAGTTGAGTGATCTCAAAGCCACGTTGAGTATAAGGCCTACGCTAAAACATGTGATTTTTCCTCTTTAAGTTATCTTCGAACTAATTGGATTCTTCCCTATACTCTTCACACAGAGCCACGTGGAGATCTGATAAAAAACAAACAGCCCAAGGATATCCAATTATTGCACTCTTATCCCAAGAAATAAATTTATAAAAAATGTATAGAAAAGTAAGTTTTTATCAAATTAAGATCTGCTTTATTAGAATCTTTTGAAGGGGGTTTACAGCATAACAGGCGCACAGACTTTCAGCTTCTCACTGGAGATTAATTAGTTAATCTCCTTAAAATTTTGACCCTTGAATTTAGCTTCTGAACACTGGCCGGTTTCTTTGCCTAGATTTTCTTCAGTAGATAATTTTTAATGCTTTGAATTCCTTTATTAGTGTCAATAGCCGGACACCAAATTTTTTAAGGCTATGTTTCCTAGTGACACCTACTACCACCAAAACAAGCATTGATAACGCTTTGGTAATTTTGACAAATGCCTCAATCTTTTGATCAGAACAATTCATAAAATTAATTTGATCAATATTGTCAGGGATGATCCTTGAAGAAGTACTAAATAAAATAATCATCAGATCCCATCCATTGTTTATACAACAAATAATTTAGTTGGCAATCATCACGTAATATTAGATTGTAATACCAACCTTCTAAATACTGATCTGTCATTAGGATGGATAATATGGTCAACTGAAATTCTAACATCACCATTGTCACTTTTAAACCAATAGGCTTCATCAACTTATGACCTTCTTGAGGCTAATACACCATTTATTTCCCTCTGAATCAGATGCTGCCACATTGGTGAAAACCAAGACTATTAGCAAAATTACTCCTATCCCCATGATTCATATCACCTTTCCACTGACACTATGATGGCGGTGAGTTTAGCCAACATCCCATATAACCTCCTACTCCAAGTGTTGTATGAGTAGTTAAGGTTGGGGCTCTCAGCATATGGCTTAAATCCCATCATCCAATTCACTGTACCTAGTGGTGCCAAGTGCCTTTCAGCTCCCCATGGTACTGATACTATCACCCCTTTACATCCATATATAGCCAAGCAAATCCCCGTGCGTTCACATGTATCTGCACTTGGCCAGTTTTTCTGGGTGCTCATTAACAGTAGATACCAAATTTTTCCCCATATTATTTAGTTTAAATCACTTTAAAATTTTCTTGTTATCATACAATTTCAAATGCTTCCACCACTGAATCTGATGCCATATCCACCCTGCAGTTTATAATTAGGGTACCTTACTGCCAGTATACCCACCTGTATAATCGTTGGGCCAGTACCCCAGAGTAGCCTTCCTCCAATATAACACCCAGCTTTTCCATTATTAAAACTCTTCCAATTAGGAGGAGGCTTGTACTAACCTTCTCTCCAAAGCACTTTATCATTTGCCCATTCACATTCACAATCACAATCACACTTATGACATTGCCTCAATCCATTTAACCAGAATCTCTGGTCTTTATTGGCAAGTTTTATGAATCAGGAGCTCCTATTAGACCGTCCAACATTCACCTCAAACATTTTTCAAACTCTGATAATGATGCCAGTCAGCTCACTAACCTCAATTTGTTTAACATGTGAGGCTGATTCTCTGCTCAGGGGGTCTACTCACGCAGATTAGGCACCAAACAACCTTCACTAATTTCACAATAATACTCATAGAACAAATAATCCTCTGTGCTACCCTTTGTAGCATCAATAACTTTAGTAAACTGTTCACACCCATGGCGAATCTCTTGTTGACACTCTTAGACATGTTTGTTATACGCTGGCCCTTGGACTCAATAGAAGCCAATTCAACCTCTTCCTTTGCAGCTCAGCTCCAAGGTATCTGCGATAAAAAGTGTCCTTTTTTAAACAGAGCAGATCTCAGACTAGTTACTTTATTTTGCGTAATGAATAATCTCAAACTGGAAGCTGGCGATTAGCTCACTTAAACCACTATAAGTGAAGCTATAAAAGAATAAAACTGAGATTCTTTTTAGATAGGTTTTTATTAGGATAAAGAGCAAATTGTTTATACTTCAAGGAATAACTAAGATAGAACAATGGATGAAAAAAATATGGTAGAAATGTTGGTATCAATATGGAGATTAATTAAGGTCCCTAGTAGATGGCGTCTAAAGATGTTTTTGTGGCCTCATCCATTTTGGTCCAATTCCTTTAGCCACGAGCTCATTTTTGTGGTGGTTAACCTGAACCTGGATGTACAAGGTCCTTTCATTAGTCCCCACTTCTGGGTTTGGGATGTTGTATCTTCTTCTAATATTGTTTTATTACTAAGTATGGTAGTATGCTGCTCGACTTCAGGCTCAAGTAATGGTGCTCCTATGATGCACCATGCATCTTGGCTTTAAGTGATTTTCAAAATTGGATGGTTTCCTGATTTGGATTATTAAGCTTCAAGCTTTAAACGATCTCATTGTGGTAATTTAGTTGAGCAATCGTCACATCATAGGTGCAATGTGAATTTTTTTATAAACTAAAGGTATAAAAAGGGGTGATTTTCATACTTATTTCAAGAGATGTATCACCCTCATTAGATAAATCCTTTGACTCGTTAGGGAGAAATTACATTACATGATGTCATTACACTCTTAGCGAAAATTGTTTGACTCGCCCAAAATCTATAAAATGAACTCAGTTGTACCCCATCCACTTTAGTTGACGCCTGTACCTCTACCAGTTTGGGGTGAACTCTAGTCATTCAACTGGTCAAGGAATTTCCTTCTGAACCATTTACGGCCTCATCTACAAAACTTCTCCTCCCAAGATGAGACTGAGGAATGAACTAAGATGCTGGGCTTGTACTCTATTAAAAACAATGTTGGTATCATCATCCTGGATGGAGCATTCAGCTCTTCTCTTCATTAAAAAGTAGCAAGCCCAGTATAAATGGTCTTTAACTTATTTGGTTGTGTTCCTCCCAAATGATAGAATAAGACCTTGCCTCATAGGCTGAACTTCAGCAACCTAATTCATCTCTGACTCTACTATTGACTTAGAGGGATATTCACCTCAATGTTGTTTGAAGCCTCTATTTGAAATCTTATAATCTCGTCAGCTAACTTCTGCTGATAGCTTTCTAAGCAGCATATTATTCTGGTCTAATGAAATAATCAGTGCCAAGAGGGTTAGCAGAGCAGCCTCTCAACCATATAGGGCTTTGAAAGGGGACATCCCAATCACTGGATAGTGGCTCAACTGGTAAGCCAACTATACTAAGGGCAGTAACTAATCCACTTTAAAATTTGTAATTGAGGGCCATTTTCTACAAAATCCCTCCAGAGGTTCCATTTACTCACTCAACAATTCCATCTGAGGATGGAGTGTAGGAGGTATTGAACTGCTGCTTCACTCCCACTAGGTTATCAGTTTTCTCACCACGTCGTTGATGAAGTTCTATCTGTTGTCTGAGAGTAAAACTTGAGGTCAACCATGCCTCATGATAACTTGATTATACAGGAAGTGAGCGATGGAGTTTGTGGTATATTTCTTGACCGTGGAGGTTTCAACCATTTGGTAGGGAGGTTTATTGTGACTAAGGCAACATTGAATCCATGGCGGCAGTTGGTAAAGGTCACACCATGTTAATTGAGACATTGCTGAAGGGCGCTGCTGGAGGGAATGTATAAACTCACTATGCTTCTACAGTGGGTATAAACTCACACAAGGTATGCACAACTCCAAAATTTGTTGAACTTCATCTGACATGGACTCCCAGTAAAACCTCTCTTTCAGGTATTCCAGAGTTTTAGAAATCGTCCATGGCCCACAGGCTTATAGATATCATTACCAAAATCCATGCAGTTCCTAGGTCAAATATAGGGTTACCACTTGTTTAACATATTCTTTTATAGATTTCCATTGACACGTTGGGTGTCTTTGGATATATTGACCGGACACACTTAACTTCTTCTGTTTCATCTTTCCAGGCCTTTTCTGTTAGCCTAATTAAGTCGTAGAGGTGGTTCCTTTATGGTGCTTGTAAGTGGAACACCAGTAATCATTATAGGCTGTCTATGTTGAGGTGTTTATCTCCTGCTCAATGTATATTTTCAAAATCATAGCCTTGTAGGAGTACAGCCCAATGGCAAGGCTTCCATCAGGAACCTTCATTTTCCACAGCCAGAAAAGCGACGCATGACCCATCACTACCTTAAAGTGTACCACATAGAAATAAGTTTGTAAGTGATTAACCACTCTGATAACCACCAAGCACTCATGCTTGGTGACCATATAGTTCTTTCTATGTTTTGCTGAGTTTTTTTTTTGAGTAAAATTCAATTAGATGATCCACCCTATATTCATCAATTTGTGACAGGATTGTGCCAAGACCAACGTCGCTGGCGTCAGTATATATGTAAGATGCTTTGTTGATTCAGGATAGGCCAAAATTGGTGCCTCTGCCAATTAATCCTTTAACTCCGTAAAGCCTGATCCTGTTCTAGGCATCATTAAACTCATTTTCTTTAATGAGCAGGTATGTGGTGAGCGCCGCAAAGTCAGCGTTATGGGGGATGAACTGCTGGTAGTATCCCACCATTCTTTAAGAACACTTGGATATCCCTTATGCTCCTTGGTGGCTTTAATGCCATAGTGACATTCAACTTCCTGACTTGAGGATTGATTTCGCTAGGGCTAATTTCATACCCAAGGAACTTTAACTGTCTCTTGAGAAAGGTGCACTTGATTCATTTCCATTTTATGTTGTACACGCATAGCCATGTATTTACCTCTCGTAGGTGCTACAGATTCTCCTGAAAGGTTAGCTGGAGACAATGATGTCATTATGGTAAAATCAATACAATCAATAACTTGAGATCATTAAATTTGCAAACCATCTTTCAGTGGAAGTTAGCAGGGGCGTTGCAGAGCATCTGAGGCATCCTTGTGGGCTCAAACAAATTATGGCTACTGATCAGGGTGAACTTCTACTAACCTTCAGGCGAGAGCTCCATCTTCCAAAAGACACTTGCCAGATCCATCTCTGAAAAGTACATTAAGTCACCCAGGCGCTTCAATGCATCATCAATGCATGGTAGCAGGCATGTGCCTTCTTAGTTATCTTGTTCAAGCAGCGGTAGTCCATGAATACTCTATAATTACATCTTTTTTGGATAGAAGCAACAAAGCATATGCCCACAGGCTCTTCAACGGTCTAGTTACCCTGCTTCTTCTAGCTAGTTTAGCCCCTGCATGATAACTACATCTTCTGCCTTATAGTGGCAATAAATTTAGATTTGAACATTATAGCGGAACCAATTCCATTTTGTGGACCTCGCCCTTGCATATGTCATATCGTTGGAGCTGATAATGAAGATGTTGCTAAACTCATCCACCAGCTTATGGAGCTTCTTCTGCTGCTTAGTGGTAACATTTCCAAATCTGATCTCATTAAAATCCCCTACTGCATGTACAGATTCAATATCATGAAAACTGGTCAATCAGACCAGTGCAATATCTTGCCCTTTTTATCCTGATGAGTTAGGTGGTGATGTTTTTAAAACGATGTTCAACTCTTCAGAGTATTTAATGTCATAGAATCCTGGTGTACATTGGGTTCTTGATTGCAGATTCCAGCATGTCAATATACTTTCAAGATAGTATAAGGCGGAATCTTCACACAAATTGACAAATGTCATCTTACATCTATACCTAATCAAAACTCTATAGTTTTTCTAGAAATCAGAAGAAGCCCTTTTTCTGTGCTGTTGATAGGCAGTGTCAGGATTCCCACCAAAATGACAGATTTGGATATGTTTAAAGATGGAAATTGGTCCCAAATCGACCTCAAGGCCCACAATTCAGTCAGGGATAATTCCTGACGAAAATTGACAGCTATTTAATTGATGATCATTCCTGATTTGACTTACAAGCCCAGAATTCTGTCAGGCATCATGTCCAACGAAAGTTTACTATGACTGAAATCAGCAATCAACCTCAACTGACATGCCAGAATCCTGCTCTCTCAGATTCACCCAATGTTGGGGTTCAAACTTAAGCTATGAGGCGAGCTCTATCTGATTGATCAAATTAATTGGGGCTTGTACCAAATCCTGATTGGTTTATCTAATAGACTTAAGCTTGGATGGCTCATATGTCCCTGATCAAATCCTCGATTTCCTCTTAAAAAGCAAGTATCAAATAATAAAAGTTACGCTTTTTCCTCTTTTTACAATTTTAAGATAAAATTAATTTGTTTTTAAGAATTGCTTATCCAGACGTAGTATCTGGAAATAAGACTTATTGACCAAGAGAAGCACACTTAAGCAAATACAATACTCTGAATTTTTGGGTCCACTGGCCTAAAATATTAAGGGATAAAAGGTGAAACAACCATGGTCCTGGCAAAACTGGTGCTCCTAGCCAGGAATGCACCCTAAGTTTGTGGTGAAAGATATAAATAACAAAAAATGGACAATAATGATTTTGTTTTGAAAAACTCCTCAGTTTGTGAAGCCGCATATCTCAGTGACTGGGCAATTAACATGAATTTTGGGGATATTGTCACCAACCGCAATATTCTTTTTTCCCTCTTCCATGGGAGTAGCCCTCCATGCTTCATCCGTTGGCCAATATAGCTTACATCTGTCCAATTTTGTGGAGGCCCTTCAGCTCATCTTATTTGAGACTTTCGCCCCTGGGGGCTGAGCCAGTAGAAGAAGAGCTCTTGACATACCCGCACCTATGATGAACTTAGTCCAAAGTTCTTCGCTCTATATAGACCAAGTTGGAGCTGGACATACGGAATGCTACCTGCGTCAATTTGTCCATCCCACTTTATACCAATTACTTCAAGTAGCGGGGTTTCATCATCATGAATTACTCCACCACTTGCAGTTATCAGAGACCATACACTTGCAGCTCATCCAACTCTATCAATCTGTCTCTCAGTTTGGCAATGAAAAGCAAACTGCTATTGTGGAAAAATGACAGTTTATTAATGAAATAAAAAATGTTTACTCGTCTGGATCAAGGAGTCATGAGTTTTATTCAAACGAAACACACAACTCGTTTTAGTCAACAAGAGGTTGTTATCTATAATCAAGTTGTAGATTGTACCCATGAAGTACGCTCTGAGTTTGATAACTTTATCACTTCTTTTGATGAACGCCTCTAAACCTTGGAGGAAATGATTTACGTATTAAAAGAAGCCAGAATAGTTTCTATAACTCTGCGTTTCAAGGAGGGCCTGGTGAGCGTGGACCTCACGGTTATGATGGCCGTGAAGGTGAACCAGGACCCCCTGGCCGTGATGGACAAGATGGAGGAAGGGGACCCCTTGGGCCCAGAGGTCCTCCAGGACCCAGTGGTGACTCCAGAATCCCCAATGAACGCCTCCAGGCATTAATCAACAAATAAAAAATCTTGATGTCCGATTAGGACGCGTCACCCAAGGAGCCCAACTTACTTAGGATAGAGTTCCCCTCTCTCCCAAAAGTTTCCTTACCTGCTCATCACGAACACCTCAGGACCTTATCCACAGCACCTGCTTTGGTACAGGGATTAGTGCAACGAGTGCTCACCGCTGAACAACATTAACTCGACCTCAAACAGCTAATACTTCTCTAAAAAACGAAATATGACAATTAAACCAATTCTTCACCACAAAATCGGCTCTCAGTGATGCTCACGTATGATTAGATCTCATAGTTGACGATCTTAATGATCTGTAGAGACAAGTAGATGCACTCCAACCACAACATATTCTCAGGATACTGCCTCATCATTAGGAGAAAGTGCTGTCCCTGTATCAGTTCATGTCATTTGTCCTCCAACTCCCCCAAGTGGTACATTTAAACCTTCGTTCAAAGAAAAATATGTCCCTGGAGAGGGAAGCATTTTCTCCTTCTTATATTGCTATGAAAGCTCTATGGAGGAAGTAACTGACCATCAACGCTTAAACATTTAACTAACTGTCTTAGCCATATGGATCAAGACATTATGGTCCCCCATCTGATGAAATGCCATACTTGGACCAATGCCAAGACTGCTTTGCTTCAGGAATTTGGAAGCGACTTAACCTTAACTAATCAAAAACAAACCTTTATGGGTATTAGCCTTTAATTAGGTGAAATTATCAGCAAATTCACCCATCAATTTTACCTCGAGGCTCAAACTCTGGTTGCAGGGAATCGTCTGACGTTAGATGATGCCATTACAACTGCGTTTTCAGCATTTAAACATATGCCTAATATTTTACTTTATCTTAAAGCGGTGAAGTCTAACTTAACGTCCCTTCTCCACATTAAAGAGGCTATATTGGAAATTCCAGCCAAACTACATAAACCTGTCAGGCCATCTCATTTTAACACCAATAAGCCCCAACCCCAAGTATTGGCCGTTACACCCCCCCCAATTCGCCTACACCTGAATTATACTGCACTCATTGCAGAAGAAACAACCACACTATAGCTGACTGCCGCATCTTTCAATGTAAGTTGGCAAAAGATCAGTCAGTATAGGGCAAGAGGCTCCCTATGCTGACGGAAAACAAGTGCCTCAAGACCCTTGTTCTAGTTCTAGCTGTATCCCCAGTACTTCCAGTTGTTTTGTGTTAGCTGTCATGTCAGAAGTTGAAGTTTTTCTGCCTATTTAAGGGAATAAAAACCTCCAGCTTTCTTACTTTTATGTTGGTCAAATACCCAAACAATTTTTGGTGGTCAGCACTTCTATAGAAAGCCAATAATTGGCAGATAAAACTTTTACATGTATTAAACAACCCTGAGCTTGGCCACAACAGAATCCTCCGCATGCTTCACTATAAATCCCAAAGGACAGTCTATTAGCTATTAACCCCCAATTTGGATCATTGGTGGTTCAGGTTGAAGTAGTAGTCCATAAGGTTAAAGTCCTGGCGATAATTGACACTGGTTCTCCAGTTAACGTTATTTCCTCCTTACTTAACCAAAAAAAGATAAAAATGGCTCCCAATTTGATTCATGAAGCCAAATATGGGATGACTGGTAATCAGTCTACCAAGGCGATAGTAGCCTACTCTGAGTTACCCCTTTGTTTTGAGAAAATTATTAATTACTGCTCCCGCCGTTGTGCTAGATAATGAATAACTATGAGTTGATTATTGGGGTCTAATTGATGCGGGAGTTTAACTGCATCATCAACCACAAGGAAAAATACCTATCCCTATTAGGGTATTAGATTCCGTTAATATTCAAACTCCCCATCAAAAGTAAAGAAGCCACTAATAAATTAACGTGTTTCATTGAATACCCATCATTTATATAAAATCATGTACCAAGTATTGGGGAAAAACAACGTTACCCCTGGAGGTTGTGGAAGTCGAAGAGGGGATCCCTCTGTATTCCCCTCATTCTATTACAATACCATCAGGCTCACAAGCTATTTTGGATGCGGGGATTTGGATCCTTATTCCCCTGATCAAGTATTGGAGCTTAGTGGACACCCCAACCCTTCCATCAAGAAAGCACTGACCTGCCTGGGGATTTTGGACCCAGCCTATGGAAAATCTATCTCAATTTCTATTAAGGAATTTAGCCACTAAAACTCTCCAAGTCCCTCGGCATGCCCCTATTGCTTATTGTAAACTGTGTCCCATCAAGAATATTGCTGATGCAAGTTGCTTTGGCTCATTACAGGATTTAGGATTCGATCCCCCACCTACCATAGCTTTTGTTGATGGTAGAATTGGGGATAATCTTACCCCAAATGAACGCCAAGATGCCAAAAACCTACTAAAGGAATATGGTGATATTTTTCCTTAGGATCAAGTGACTATGGGAAAATGTACGGGGTATTATATCAAATCAAAAAGGAGAATCTTCCCCCATTTGTATCCCAACCATAACAAAAATTTAAAGTTGAGTAAGCTCAAGTGGCCTTAGAGTTACAGCAACTGTTAAAGGACAGGTTACTGGTGCCTTCCAAAAGTCCATGGTCTTCCCCACTCTTATTAATTCAAAAAAAGGATGATGGTCATCAGGTTTTTATTGATCATTGACGCCTCAACTCTATCACTCACAAAGACAGCTACCCCATACCTCGTATAATTGACTCGTTATGCTTAATGTCAGGGTCCCAATATTTCTCCACTATAAATCTTGACAGTGTATACTGGAAAGTAGAATTGTAACCTGAAGATTGGTCAAAAAGTGCTCTCATCGCAAGTGAAGGACTATTTGAGTCCACTCAGATGCCCCAGGGGTTGTTTAGCGCCCCTGCTACCTTCCAACACGCCATGGACGGACTACTAGGCGCTTTGAAACGCTCCTTCATACTTGTATATCTTGATGATATTACCGTCTTCTCAAGAACCTTTACTGAACACCTAGATACCTAAGGCAAGTCTTTCAGCGATTATGGAAATCTTTGTTAAAATTAAAGCCACCAAAATGCTCTTTCTTCCAGAGTAAGATGGACTTTTTGGGTCATAAGGTCAGCAAAGCTGGAATATCCAGATGGATGATAAGGTCTTGGCTATCGCTAAGATGACCCCTTAAATCCCTACAAGATGTACAAGTTTTCCTAGTAATAATGGGCTATTATTGCCAATTTATCTCCCATTTCGCAGACACCTCTGAGCTTCTGGTATATATACTAAAGAAAGGTATACCCTTTTAATAGAAAGAAGAATAACAGCAGACCTTCGATTTGTTATGCGTCTCTTTTTCTCACTCACCAGTACTTATTCATCCAAATTTTGATAAACCCTTCCTCCTCTTTACTGATGACAGCGATATTGATATAATAGCCATTATATCTCAGCATGATGAGAGCTTAGTGGACCATCCTATCGCCTACTACAGCAAGACCTTATCTAAAGCCAAACGTAATTATAGCGTTACAGAACACAAATGCTTGGCGGTCTTACTAGCAATTAAGAATTTCTAACCTTATCATATGGAAAGCATTTTACCATCATATCAGATCATGCTTCCTTACGTTGGCTACAGCTAATGAAGGACCCTGATGGGATATTATCCTGATGGGCGTTAAAACTTCAAAAATTACGATTTTTCCATTATCCACTGACCAGGGCCAATTCACGAAAACGTAAATTTCTTATCTCAACTTCCTATCTTAACTATAAACTGACCCTGAAAAGAATTGGCTCTACGACCTCATAATCCAACCACTGTTATGGAAGAATGAATCTGTGACCCTCCAGCAAGAATTAGCGAAAAGTTCGGCAAATCTCCAAATAAAGAACGGATAATTGTGTAGACTTGTATCTAAGCAATGGGTGCATTATGTAGGACCATCATCATGAACCGATGTCTTTTAGAGGGACATTGGCAGGTTGGCTATGGGGATTCAGAAAACCTATCAATGGCTTAAAAATCAATGCTATTGGGAGGGAATGATTGTTTCTATCCAGGATGTACTGGAATCCTGTTTAGTATGTAAAAGCCAAACTGGACCTAATCCCCACTCTCAACATCCAGTGGTCCCACCCTGTGAACCATTCCATAGTAGTAGCATTGATGTTGTGGGACCTCTTCCTCGAGCCTCCAATGGACATCAGTTCCTTCTACTAGCCGTAGACCATCTAACTAAGTGGATTGAAGATGTATCACTCGCCACCACTTTGGCAAAAGTCAACACCATATTTTTGTATAATAGGATTATCACCCAGCATGGATGCTCTAATGTCATTCTCTCCAATTTGGAAAAAATTTCCACTTGACGTTAGTGAAAGATTTATCCAACCTAATGGGAACTACTCAGGTATTCTCCACTTTCTATCATCCTGCAACCAATGAAATGGTAGAAAGGGTCAATGGTACTCTAACTGCAACCCTTTGAGAAATGTTTAAGGAGAGTGTCTATAACTCTCCTGTTCCCAGCATGGCAGGGCTTGGTGAACAGGCCCAACGCCAGGGAACTAGCCGTTAGAATCAAAATTAGTATCGCCCAGAAGAGGGTACTGGAGGAATAATAATTTAAGCAAAGAAATGCTATAGAAAAACAGCTAAAATTGTTGAGGTGCACATTGAGAAATGGGGTAAATGACCCAGGTTGGAGATACCTGAATGAATAAATGGTACATGAGGTGATAACCTTACAGTGTTTAAAATGGCAATTTGAACGGAGCATGAGACCTCCTCAAAGGGGTCCGCGCACATGAACGTTTGGAATAACATAAAGATGGTAAAATACAGGGGAATTTTATTTGGGAAGTCGACCAACAAGGATGTTAGTTGGGGAAAACCTATATAAACTCAAACGGGGGAATAGGGGTTATGCCGCAGTGGGCCCAAGCACTGACTCACCAATAGGGCAACGCAGCCGTCCAAATTAGTTGGATAGGTAGAAACTGACTTCACTCAGGTGATCGATTGAAGTTGGATTCAACCTGAGCATGTTATTTTGTAAATGGAATGGGTTTCAAAACCCCATTCCTCAAATGACCAAATTGAATCGTCCAGATTTATTTGGTATATAATTTGTTTTAGTGCCTGGCCCGACGTCAGGGGCTGGGCACTTGGCACCCCACTAGTACCAACCTGGGCATATTTTGCCCATACCCAGCATTGGTCTAGGGTATGCTTCAGGTCTGGGAGGCACTGTAATTTCACCTTCTGGGCCTCCTGGCGCCCAGCCTTGTACTTGGGGTCATCCCTATTATGATGTCATAGGACCATGACATTACCCTCTCCTCCCGACGGGGCTCAACCCCCTCCAGGGGCTTGCGCAAGGGAAATGTTCTTGTGGGCAGGGGCCAACTTCATGGCGACAATGGTCGGTTTGGGTTGAGATCCAGCAGCCTGGGGGAAACGCTCATGGAAGTCTTCAATCAGATCTTTTGCATGCACACAGTCGCGCACTGGAACCCAACTGTTCTCTGCAGCATCAAAGCCCTTCCAGGATAGCAGATACTCCAGTCTTCTTTTAACGCGGCGGGAGGCAACTGTCTCTTCCACCTCCCACTCTGGCACCCCATCCACGAGATAGGCCTCAGGAGTCTCTGGTGGGGGGTCCTCAAACAACATCAGCTTGCTCTTATGAAACACAGAAAAGATCCAGAATGAGGAGGTGAGATATAGCTGTTATGAGGCATGTCCCACCTTTATCACTACGTAGTAGGGGCCAATCCTCTTTGGTCCCATCTTCTTTCATGAATGCTTGATAGGGATGTTACGAGCATCAAGCATCACGAGATCCCCTTCCTTGTACGCAGGACCCACTCAGCGCTTCCAATCAGCGTTCTCCTTATACACTTGCATTGCCGCCTCCAAGCTTGTGGAAACCCCCTGGTGAACCTTCTTGATGGTCTTGGCAAAATCAACCACTGCTTTAACCTTAGACCCACAGTTGGGTTCCATGTTAAAGGCGGGGTTAAAGACATGGCTGGCAAAAAACGGGGAACAACCAATCGAAGAGTGCAAGGTATTGTTGTAGCTGAACTGGGCCATGGGAAGGTGAGAAACCCAATCAAATGATCTGCAGCAGTGTAACATCGCAGAAACTGTTCCAAGCACTGGTTCACTCGTTCAGTCTGACCATCTGATTGGGGATGATAGGCAGTTGAACGGCAAGGGCGAATCTGAAGAGTCTTACACAACTCATCCCAAAAAACAGAGGTGAATTGTGGTCCCCAGTCACTAATGATCTCTTGGTCAACCTCATGGAGTGCAAACATGGGTGACGAAAAGCCTAACCATCTCCGCTGCGGTTATTGTGGTTCTGCAAGGAATGAATTGAGTGAACTTTGTAAAACGGTCCACCACCACCATGATGGCATCATAACCATCAGAGCATGGTAGTTCCACAATGAAATCATCCAAGAAAGAATTCCAGGGCCCATCAGCCTTTTGGACTGGTACCAACAACCCTGCTAAAGGTTGACGATTGGGTTTCATCTGGTTGCATACCAGGAACTCCTTACAATACCGCCCCACCTGAGCAGGCAAGCCCTTCCAATTGTAGGTGCGGCATATCAACTCCAAGGTCACTGCTTTCCCCAGATGACAAATGGTGATTTCATCATGATGGTCCCGGATGATTTCCAGGCGCAGTGGTCCAGCAGGTACCCAAAGGCGTCCCTGGTACCACACCATCTCATCCTTTACATGATAGCCCCTAGATAGATCCTCTTGATTTGAAGCGCTCTTTGCAAGTACATAATATAATTTTCCTGATAGCGGCTTAGAGAGGATGACCTTTCTGAACATACCATATTCCTCCGCGTTATCCAGAGGTGCAAGCGCTGGCCCGTTAGCCAGGGGAGAGGGAAGTAGCGACAGAATTTTACTTGAAGGAATCATAACCTGTGTGTTGTGCACTTCTACCTCCTTAAGGTCAGGGGCTAAATCAGGGTTGCGGCTCAAAGCATCTGCCAAACCATTATCATTGCCCTTGGTGAACTCATACATGAATGAAAATTGTGCAAGGGTCTCATGCTAACGGGTCTGCCATGGTGTTAGGACATAAAGAGCGCGGTATTAAAGCAAGGTACGGTGGTCTGTATGTATGTGGAATGGTTGGGTAGAGCCATGCAAGTTGTGACGCCAATATGTCAGTGCCTCCACCACTGCTAGTAACTCCTTGTCGTAAATGGCATAATTCAACTCTGGCAAAGACATTTTCCTAGAAAAATATCCCACTGGATTCTTTATCCTACATTCGCCTACTTGTAACAAGGCGGCCACTATGGCGAAGTTGGAGACATCAGTAGACACAATGAACTTCTTTGAAGAGTCGACATGGCGAAGAACAGACATGGACAACAGGGTGCACTTCACTCCTTGGAAAGCATCCTCCAAAATGGGGGACCACTGAAGCACCTTGGCCCCGCTAGCCTTGTATAAGGGAGCCGCCACCTCAGACAGATTGAGAGTGAACTTCTTGAGGAATGTGCACGTCCCCAAAGAGCTCCTCAATTCCTTGACCGAAGTGGGGGTAGGCCACTCACAAATCGCCTTCTCCTTGTCTGGAGTTATCATGTGTCCCTGGTCAAACACGACGTTTCCCAGAAACATGACCTGGGACTTAAAGAACTCGTACTTTAAAATCTTCAATGTAAGGCTGGCTGCCTTTAACCGCTTACCACTTGCCAAAGGTGGACTGCATGGGACTCCTGATCAGGGGAAAACACCAGGAAATCATCCATATAGGCAACCGCGCATACCCCTAACAGGTCCCCCAACGCTACATCAATGCGGCGTTAAAAGATAGCAGGGGCATTCTTAAGCCCAAAGGGCATGACCTGAAACTGGAATAATTCTTTTCTAGTGTGGAAGGCGGTCAACCACTCCTGGCCCTTCTTTATCCAGATCTGATTAAACGCACTGAGGCAATCCAGCTTTGAGAAGACCTTCGCCTTCTCCACATAGCGCGCAAATTGTGAATCCAAAGGGATGGGATGGAGGTCTGGTACAGTGACATTGTTAAGGTTCCCGTAGTCCACACATGGGCGTAAAGTAATATCAGACTTCTCCACAAAGAGAAGGGGGGAGCACACAGGGAAGGTACGCTGAAAAATCGCACGTTTGGCCAACTGTTCCTTCACCCACACATCCAACGCCTCTTCCTCGCGGACAGTCAGTGGGTAAATGGGAAAAAATATATGCACCATATCCACCAGGAGCTTGAAGTCGCAATTGAACTCAGAGTGTTCAGGGAGTGCGTTGGCGGATGCTGCATCAAAGAGGATTCCAAACCCTCCAAACAGGAAGATAAGGAAAATCCCACGGAGGAGGTCTTCAGCAAAGGAGCAAGATAAGGTGTGGGAACATTCGGCCAATGAGGTAATGGCCCTGGGGTTATCCTCTGACAAGGGAACAATCAACTGGTGACCATTTACCAAAGACCTGATAGAGTATTTTTTCAAATTTGTCAGGACCTCAAACTTTCTCCACCACTAAACCTTAAAATAATGGGGAACAAGAGGTGCTTGATAGCTTGAAAATGGTCGGACAGAAGATAGGCGCCCACCTGGTAGTCCACCAAACCTAAGATGTTCAGCGTATGGATACCTTGAGAAGCCCCACCTCTAGCCATACCACCTAGTGAATAACTCAACTCAAGGTAGTCAGCAAGGTATTGGTCAATAAAATTATTTGTGGCACCGGTATTTAATAAAATAGTTGTGCTGAACTTCCCAAGAGAGGATGAAAGGGTAGCAGTCAAGAGGAAGTATCCAGAGTGGGATTTATTCAAAGTAGATAGCGCCCCTACTTTACCTAAATCTTCTTCTGGATTAAACAACCCATGAGGGTAGGTTTGGGAATCAAAGAAGGGGGTGGGATAGTTGGCCACTCTAACTACTGAAGCCACATACCCCTCCATGCCTTCTGCAGGTGCATAAACGTTTTCATATTGTAATCGCAGTTCTTTTTCAACTTCCTGAGTGCTGCGAATCATGGAAGAGGTCAAACGGGGTTTTCTGGTGTGATTCCATACACAGGAATGGGTTCCGGATATGAACCATGAGAGGGCCAATATGGCTCAGAAATATAGCTCAGGTTTTTATTATAAAACGCGTTTTAGACGCAAACGACCCTGTCCCTTGAACTGTGATAGAATGCCTGACATTATCCGTGGGCAACACCCCCAGGCCCATCTGTGCCAATTCTGATAGCATTGTCTGAATACGCTGGAGAAAGGAAACCCATTTATTTAATTTGAAATTGACAATTTCGGTGGAAAGACTGGGAATCACAACTTTCAGACCTCAAAGCATCTGTATTCACCAGGTACAAGCATGAAGGGTGAAATTTTCCAGTCAGAGGCAACCATAATAATGATGAGTTGCCCCAACTGTCAGGAAAAATAGGAAACTGCGGTGCAGCTAATAACAGCTGACTCCCACAGCTGGTGCTTACTGTTCCTACTTCAGAAATGATCCACACGGAAAAAGTTTGTGCACATAGAGTTAAAGGGTTGGTCGACTAATGTAAAGAGAGTGTCTATAACTCTCCTGTTCCCAGCGTTGCAGTGCTCGGTGCACAGGCCCAACGCCAGGGAACTAGCCATTAGAATCAAAATCATTATCGCCCAGCAGAGAGTGGTGGAGAAATAATAATGTAAGCAAAGAAATGCTAAAGATAAACAGCCAAAATAGTTGCGGTGCACATTGAGAAATGGGTAAATGACCCAGGTTGGAGGGGACCTGGACAAACAAATGGTGCACTAGGTGATAACCTTACAGTGTTTAAAATGGCAAGTTGAACGGAGCGCAAGACCTCCTTGAAGGGGTCCATGCACATGAACGTTTGGAATAACATAAAAAACGGTAAAATATGGGAATTTTATTTGGGAAGTCAACCAACAAGGATGTTGGTCAGGGAAAACCTATTTAAACTTGAATGGGGGAATAGGGGTTATGCCACAGTGGGCCCAAGCACTGACTCACCAATAGGGAAACACTGCCATCTGAATTAGTTGAATAGGCCGAAACCAACTTCACCTGGGTAATCAATTTGAAGTTGGATTTGACCTGAGAGCGTTATTTTATAAGTGGAACAAGTCTTAAAACCCCGTTACTCGACTAAATGAATCAAACCATCTGCATTTATTTGGTAGATCATTCATTTTAACTCCTGGCCTGACGTCAGGGGCTGGGCACTTGGCACCCCACTAGTACCAACCTGGGCATATTTTGCCCGTACCCAGCATTGGTCTAGGGTATGCTTCAGGTCTGGGAGGCCCTGTAATTTCACCTTCTGGGCCTCCTGGCGCCCAGCCTTGTCCTTGGGGTTAGTTCCTATTATGATGTCATGGGACCATGAAAAATGGCTATGACTGACCCCCTCCATTGACCCCAATATTTGCCTTGTGCAATCCTAGCCTATCAGATCAGCTGCCATCAAATTACTGATATTTCACCATTCTAAGAGTTGTATGGCAGAATTCCCCATCTGACTTCCAAAGTCCAGGAGATGCTTGATCAAGCTTCACCTGAAGCATTTGAGGTTTTTATGAAAAGTATTGCAAATGAAATTATCAAACTTAAAGCCCTGGCTACCAAAAACCTGTCTACCACAAATATTAGAGAAACTGCTTAGTTTAATGATAAACATGTTCTCCTACACTCTTTTAAACCAGGTGACCTCGTCCTAAATTACCATCACCAGCCTGGAGGTCACAATCACAAACTGGGTGCCAACTGGTCAGGGCCCTTATAAGTCATATATAGATGGGGCAACAAAACTCAATTGTAAAGGTTGTTCAGGGCTCAGTCATAAATAGCGTACATATTCACTTTCTCCATCCATTTCCCCCTGCGCCAAGATCTATAGGGAAATATTTTCAGGATTTCACCCAAATGATGATTCAGATACATTTTAGATGGGAATCATTCCAAATTGACCTCAAGGCCCACAATTCAGTCAGGGATAATCCCTGACTAAAATTAACAGCTATTGAGGTTGGCGATCATTCCTGATTTGACTTACAAGCCCAAACTTCTGTCAGGCATCATGTCCAATGACAGTTTACTATGACCAAAATTGGTGATCAACCTTGACTGACATGCTAAAATCCTGCTCCCTTGGAGTCACTTAATAACGGGGTTCAAACCTGAGCTATGAGGTGAGCTTTAACTGATTAATTAAATTAATTGGAACTTGTACCATATCACTGATTGGTTTATCTATTAGATCTAGGCTTGGACGGCTTAGATGGTCCCTGATCAAATCCTCGATTTCCCTTAAAAAGCAAGTATCAAATGATAGAATTTTACGCTTTTTTCCTCTTTACACAATTTTAAATAGAGTAAAATTTTTTTTAAGAATTGCTTATCCAGACGTAGTATCTGGAAAGAAGACTTCTTGACCAAGAGAAGCACAAATTAAGAAAATCTAACATTCTGAATCGTGGGTCCACCGGACTAAAATATTAAGGGATACAAGGTAATACACCCATGGTCACGCAGGCAGTAACAGCTTTACATTCTTTTCAGTCAAGGTTTAGCGTATGGGTTAGATAGATTGGTTAATTTCCACTCACGTACGTTGTTTCTGCGGTTTGACGCCATATATCTAAATACCAGTGGAAGTTGGTAACTCAAGATGCTCACAGTGCTGGTGGTGAAATTTAATCTTCTCTCCATACTCCAAGAGAAACTGCATCCCGCTTATAGTCATAGTTGTCATCGTCTAAAACCACTTCTTGTGCCATCAGGACCATGCGCCCAAAGCGTAAGGGTAACACTGAATAGGCCCCTAGATTGAGGGTAACGTATGATCCTGCAGTGCAGTACTTCACGTTGTGACTGATATATGACATGGGCTTCAGATTTTCATGAGCTTAGATGAAAAGATGTTAAATGGAGCCCCAGTGTCAAATACTGCCAATATGCGCACCTAATTGGTGATTACTCCCACTATTTGTTACTCCCTTGCCAAAAGGGTTTATAATGGTCAGTACACTGGTAGCATATTACTCAAACTGTTTAATATAAGCAGCGCTTAAGGAAGTTTTGACATTATCCTTGCCATCTGGTGCCAAGATCCTAAAGTAACCATAATAACTACTCTCCTTACTAAAATGAATTGATGACAAGAGTATTTTTACTCGTTTATACTAGTAGGTATCATCAATTTAGATACATCAGTGTTGTGAAATCTTTTCTAACAACCACATCCACTGCACAAGGTGACCCTAACATGCAGTATTCTGCAATAGCCAAATCGTTATAATCATGGTCATCTTTACCCTCAGTGTGGAGATCCACCCAGTTTACAGCATTGGGAGTATCCTCTTTAGGGGGGTGTCCTTCTTTTCAGTGGCAAGTAATGGACAAGATTATAAAAGTGCCCATGTTGATGGCACTTACTACAGTTTAACTCTTGGCGAGGCAAGCATTAAGGTGGTTTAGGACTCTTTTTTCGCCCTTATCATTAGTGAAATAAACAGCCTTGTTAACTTGTTGAGGGGGTGGTGTTGATCCCATGGCCTTGTATTAAGCTTTATACATCCCTTTTACGTTGAGTTAAGCTTCCTTAATCGCCCTGAGAGATGTTACGTTCCGATCCACTAGAGCCATATGCATCTTAAATTTAGGACAAAACTCTAATGAACTTAACAAAATGAATTCGCGTTTGGCAAATCTATTGTTTCTGTAGTCAAAATTGTAGGGCCTTTAAATAGTAGTGAGAGGCATAATTTGCAACCAACTCATTTTTAGCCATTTTTATCAGGAGAAACTCTTGCTTCATATTATATACTTCTTTTACACTACCAAAGTATTAAAGTAAGATACTTTTCATTTTGGTCCAAGATAGTCCAGGTCTAAGACTCACACTGAGGATATACTGGGCCTTGAAGCTCATACATCCTTGCACGTGGTGAGCCTTTTGGTGATCACTAGTGTCATCCATGCTTTACTCATAATCTGGAGGAAACCCTCAATTGTTCAAAATCTAGGTGTGTAAATGGTCTTAAAGTACAGTTTAGAGTTGGAACTTCTTCAACAGAGTTGGCTTGCATCATGTTTTGTTGAGTAGCATCTCTGACCAGTTGTGGTACATTCTGTTGAGCGACCCATATAGGTGCCTCTAACTGGGTTATAGATTGATTAGAGGTAGTTTTTGTATATCATGCATTTGTGCCTTAGTATCTTCTATACTATTGTCCAAAGAAAACAGCAAATTATAGTGCTGTTCCAGATGCTCCCTATATTCATTTAAAGTGGTTATGGTTTCGCTATTCTCTTTTTCAAATATTCTAAGTCATAGCTTTTCTTTCTTGTAACAATCACTTTAGTTACTACAATTCGATTTGAACAGCAATTTTTTATAATCACACAGGAGAGATGGGCGATTTTAATAAATCTAATACAGCCTAGGAAAGCGTCGCATCAAGAGGTGCGCAAAACGGTGCACCCAAGGGCAAGAAACGCCCTGGAGGGGGACCAGGAACCTAAGCCACCAAGAAACCACAAACTCAGACACCATCCGGGTTTATGGTATTTACTATAAAATAAGATCAATACATGTAAATCCAGTGTAACCAACCCCTTTCAAAGGTAGAACACGGGCTTCAACTCTTCCTTGGGGATGAGTCCCCAACCCTGTGGGAGAAAACATGCGAGGCACAGCCCTCCATTTTCCCTCACGCGGTATATGTCGCCACCAACAACATGGGCCACGGCTGGATTGATATTGGTTTTAAAACAACTGAAGAAGCAGATGCCGCAGCAAAATTCTGCATTGAAATTACCCTTCCTGAGGGCAAAAAAATAGTGTGCACCGTGCGCACCAGATGGAACAAAGCAAAAACTTAGTTCATCTCCTTCGACTTGCTCCCTACCAACCTTCCCCATAAGTTAATTGAGGAGGAGCTCCACAAAGGGCTTGTAGCCTAAAGAGAAATTATGCAACTCAAAAAACAACAATTTCGCCTGATGCCAACCCTGTGCACAGGCAAAGCTATCACCATGATCAACCCGTTCCTCAAAGTGGAAGATGACTTATCAAGAATCCCCTGCACAGCAGAGTTTCACTTTGTGCATGGGGGACAGTCATCCACATTATGAATCACACCGGAGTGTGCACCGCCTATATGCAACTACTGCGGTTCATTGGGACACAAGGAACATGCATGCCCCGTGAAGGAGGGCTTAATGGAAGAAGACTACTGTGAGGAAGCCATGGACGAAAGTAACAAAAACTTCGCCAGAATGACCAACGGCCACCACCCATTCCGCTGAGGTGAAGATGGACTTTACTCCATCGTGGACCCAGTTACACATAAACAGCGCAAAAAGCACAAAAAGCCCGCAAGCAGGCAGTGGCTGATGCGGCAGTGCACGCGGAGTCATCCATTGACCCCAGACAAATTCAAGAGGACATTTCAGATATACACCGAGCCAACCAATCAGAACAATATGCCCAGGTTGAAAATTTTCACAGCAACTTGACCGAGTCACAAAGCGACATCAATCATGCACACTTTGAGGAGCAATTCAGCTGCAATATGGGCGAAAAAGGCGGTGCACAATTCTCCAAACTTAAACCCCAAATTCACAGATTTCAATCAGCACCCTGCATTGAACCCTAATGAGACACGTGTTGGAAAAGATAACACAAATTCCAAAAACCACAATTTCCGCAAAAATTCAGGTCAGATCAAGGGAACTGACATTGTCACTTAGAGAGTTGGAGTACAGACGCGGAGCATGGCCAAAATGAGCTGTGGTAGGTTAGGGCCAAAGGGCCCTCCCAACTGCTCTTGAGGCGCCGCAGGCACCTCAGTGTCAATAGGGATGCTAAACATCGCGGGAGCCAGGGCTCAAACGTCCCAAGCCAAAAAGCTGGACTTCCTGCGAAAACCCCTTGTAGACATCTTGGCTATCCAAGAAACCCACTGTCTACAAGGGGAAGAAAGATCCTGGTCAGCCAGGGTCTCACCATCACAATTGGTATGGAAGTCTCACTGTGGGGTGATTGTCTGAAATAACAAAAAATTAAAAATTACAAACTCCTTTTCATACCTTCATGGCCACGTCCTGGTAGCAACGATCATATGCCAAGAGAAAACAATCTCGATAGCATGCATCTATGAACCATGCACCGCAGCTGAGAGAAAACAATTTCTCAAAACCGTTCCAACACTCACCCTCCTACCAGATATCATCCTGTTTGGCGATTTTAACTGCTTGGATAACCCTGACACAGACTGATGGCCTAACCCCAGGGGATACCCACTGGGGCACATCGAATTCCACGCAATGAAGGCATCTCTTGGCCTACAGGATGCCCTACCCCTGGATCACCACTACTTCCCCACATGACACGGCTCAACATACGCGAGGGAGTGCTCATATCAATGAGCCGCATCAATCACATCCTCATTCCGCAATCCCAATGATCAAGCATCTCCAAATTTTCAACAAAGAAGTCAACTTTCTGACCACTGACTTGTTTCAGTGCAGCTATCACCAACCTGAACCCACGCACAGGTGTCGCCCTGGAGAAAGCTACACCCAGAAAACATAAAATTACCCAAAATATCTGACTGGGTTGAACATAAGGCCACGAACTCAGAATTCACAGCCCCATTCACTTTGGATCCCATTGTAACCTGGGCAAATTTCAAAAAGGAATTAATCAACAAAACCTGACATCTCGCATCATGTAAGTAAACCGCCAACACAGCCACAATCAGGCGTACCTTGGTGGAACTGGACGACCTTGAGCTAAATACCCCGAGATCCGGTTACAGCCCCAACTGGGGATGCAAATGGGCGGAAATATCCGCCCGCCTAAACACCCTCATCTTTGAGCACCAACACAGAATCAAAGTATTGAACAAAGTTAAGTTCATAAAGGTGGTAAAACATGTTCAACATATTTCTTCCACTAATTCTACTCCCGTGGCAACCAACCTGCATGCACACAGGTCTGCAAGACTGACGGCACCATGGCAACTGACCCTGAGGAGGGCAAGGCGGAAGTACACTGTTATTATACCAAATTATACCGCATTATGCTGACAGACCCTCAAAAATCACATAATTTATAAATACTGCTGGGATACAAAGCACACCACCAGACTATAATATACTAAATCTAATAACACAGGAGGAGCTTTGGGATACAATCCGCGGTGCACCACGTAGGAATTGCCCAGGGCCTGATGGGATACCCTACAAATTTTACAAAAAATATCTTCAGCAAATTGCCCCCCTCCTATTGGCGTCTATAAACCAGTGCTTGCTGGAAACACGACTCCTACCTGGTGGCCATGAATAATATGTCATAACCCTGTATAAGAAGGGTGACAAACTGGACCTGGCCAGCTGGCGTCCAATTGCACTTTCTAATGCTGATAAAAAAATTCTAACAAAATTTTTAGCAGCCAGATGAGGCACAATAGCCTCTAACGTCCTGTCACCCAACCATTTTGGGTTTATTCCAGGGCGCTCAATCTGGAACAACATACACCCTGTTGCAAACATATGTCAGTCAAAAGCAACTGGAGTCCTGGTCTTCTTAGACCAGGAAAAGAAGTATGACCGCGTTAGTTGGCCATACCTAAAAGAATGCCTACAAGCTTTCAAACTCCCACCCAGATTAATAAACTGGGCGATGCTCCTTACAGAAACTGCAACCATGGCTGTATGAGGCCCTGGCTTCCTAACTAACAAGATCACACCACACAGAGGGCTCAAACAAGGGGACCCCCTCAGCCCACTGCTGTATAATTTCAGTTTGCATCTACTCCTCCGCGTAACTGACTCACGCCTCATGGGCATAACTGCACAAGGCCAGCCAACAGTCAAGATATATGCCTTTGCGGATGACTTCATGGCAAGTATAGCTATCAACAATGATGCCCGACAGCTGAAATGCACCTTAGAGGAATACTCCATGGTGAGCAACGCATCACTCAACAAAAGGAAAACAGAAATCATTTTCTAAGGCAAGTACACTAACAACTGGGCTACAACACCAGAACCTCACACCCCCATACAAAGGAAAAACCAACTCATCTTACCCTTCGCATAACCTCCCACCACCACTCCTGTCCGCCACCTTGGGATATGGCTGGAAACAGGGGGATATGCCAATGAGACAATGGAAAGCAACCTACTACAGTGGGTATCCAACCGCGTCGCCTCTCTCAAGGGAAGATCCCTAGGATTAACGGGGCGAGTAGCAGTTGCTAACTCACTCATCCTCCCAATACTAAGATACCCTGCCCACGCAATAGCCTTCTCACCCACCTTTGTACCTTCAATCCGCGCGCTCATCCAGGGCTGGCTGTGGCCCAGATCCCATCCTCCCATACAGATGGAAACACTCTTTGGCCCACGCTCAAGTGGAGGCATGGGACTAATAGATTTTGAGAGCCACGCCAACCGCATCCTGGGTACCTGGATAAAGGAAGTCCTTGCCCCAGACCTCCCAAAATAACACTGGTCCAGAGCAGCGAGGACTAACTTCGCACAGGCGCTAAAATTAACTAACCCACATAGCCCACCCAGACTATTATCATACCCTGCTAAACATTACCGCAATGGGCCTGCATGGAACCCCCCTCACTTCAAACGCATCCTCCGAGCCATCTGCCACATGGGGTGGACCATAGAGAACACTGGCACTGTGCAGGGAAGGGGATGACTCAGCCCCCACTTCAAATTAAGAAATCCAGAAAACCACCCCCAGAGAGACACGCTTGCTATGACCCCAACCATTGCTAGAATCGAATACCTAGATGTGTTGGATATTCCCTATGATTTAACCACACAGAAGGCAGTGTGGAAAATGACGCACCACCCACTCCTACAGCCGAGGGTAAGAGCCAACGCCTGGCGCTGTCTGAGAAGGACCTATAGGATGGCGTACCGCTCCAATTCCCTCTACGCAACCTGCGCAGCATGTGGAGGGGAGGGCTTTATATACCACCGCCTAAAAACATGCCCCCAACCAAAGCCATATGGCGGTAAGTCGCGCGCCTGCTTAAGCTCCAAAACGAGCAAGAATTTTATATCTCAAAGAGCCTCCTCGCGCTCCAGATCAAATCACCAATCCCATCTACCCTCTGCTCCCTAATGATACCCATTGCAATGTGTACAATCCACACCATTGCCTTAGATGCGTTCAAGGGCACGGCCCCAACCATCCATGGGGTTATCAACAGGTTCCACGTCCACTTATTGGAGCACTTCCAAGCCTGGCTCTATGGATATATGAGGCCAAGGCAACAGGCGCTCATAAAATCGTGGTTCCCACTCTGGTTCCTCCACACAGACCCCTTCCTTCACACCTGCTCCATAGAGGGGTAAACCCCCTCAGAGTAGCACACCAACCTCCATACCTGGCAGTCCCGCTGGCAACAGGGTAACCTGAGTACCCCGGGGTGCCAATTTTGATCTACCTTCAACCCCCCTTTTTTTGTTCCCACACATACTCGGTAATGCCCGTCCCCTGGTCAGTTTGCCTCGGTTAAATATAATATTCTAAGTCATTCCTCTATACTCTTAAGCATATATTTCAGTTTTACAATATGTAATAGTCCTCTCATAGTAGTTAGTGAGGCAATTCGTGCTCTTCTTGCAGTTTCCTTGAAACACTCAAGATTGATGAGTAGATTGTGAACTTCTAAATCCAGGGCACAGAGTCTTGTGTGGTTGTATCCTCCCTCTTTAGGAGCTCAGAGGAATCCTCCCCGTGATATATTTCCATATCTGCTTCATTGTGAACTGCTCATGAGAACTCTCATGGTCATCACTAGGGCCTAATAATACCCCTGTAGTGAACACCATAGTCATCTTGACATTAGCTCACTTAACATGTGAGGCTGACTCAATATCAGGTGATCTACTTCACATATATTAGGCACCAGACAGGCTTTTCTAAGATCACAATCATCTCTTAAAGCAAATTTACCTCTAATGATACTTCTTGTTGATTAGATCTCTTTAGTAACTTTTTGCGGCCATGGCAAATCTCTTGTTGACTTTCTTAGACATATTTGTTATATGTTGGTCCTTTAAACTCAAAAAATTTAACCCAACCTCTCCCTCAGCAGCTTGGCTCCAAGATATATGTGATAGGAAGTGTCCTTATTTAAGCATAGAAGATCTCAGAATAGTTATTTTATTTTGCGTACTGACTAATCCAAGACTGGAAGCTGACGATTAGCTTGCAGAACCTCTATAAGCGAAGCTAAATATAATAAAACTGAGTTTTATAAAAAAGGGTTTTATTAAGATAAAAACAACTTATTCATACTTCAATGAATAATCAAGATATAACAATGAATGATAATAAAAAAAGAAATTTTGGTATTAATATGGGGGATCCATTAACTCAACATTTTTCTCTTGTTGCAAACACTTTTGAAACAAATTCAATTCAATTCTAGGTAAAGATTGATAATCTCATCAAGAAGATTAGTTGACGCCCAATGTCATGGAGCAGTTGGGCAAGTAAAGTTAAGGGCACAGGTGTTGGCCCCACATCAACCAAATTTTGTAAACGCCCTGGTGATTCCAGCGGAACAGACAAGATTAGTAATAAAAAACTGGCGGTTACCATTTCCCCAGAAATTTTGGCCTAGCAAGCGTGCTGCAACCAGATCATCAATATGCAAAACTTCCAACCACTATCATCAGTGGAACACGGGGTGCATATTTTCCTGGATATTATAAACAGCGCTTTATAGATGTTTTGTGGAGATGTACACACACATTTTCCAAATGCGGTGTACATCACACCCCACTCCATGACACGTGGTTGGCTGGATCTTGGCTTTGAAACAAAGGAAGCGGCAGATGAAGCCAAAAAAGTGCGCGTAATAGTAGACTTCCTTTATGGTCAACGGGTGGTTGAAACAAAGTGCACCCGTTGGATTAAATTGAACCATTTTTTGACTTTTGACTTCCTACCCACAACGGTCAAGCGCACTGTGCTTGAGCACCACCTAAAGGCTGGGCTCTCAATTTATGGAGAAATACAATTCTTTGAAATGCAGCACTTAATGCTAATGCCAAACCTGTGCACAGGCAAAGCGATTGCTTTTCTCACCCTGTCCATGGGGATAGCAGAGGATTTAACCCACATCCCAGACACCGCTTTTGTCAAAATCAATGGGCAAAACACCCATCCATTCTGGGTCACCGTGGATAGCGCGCCTCCCATCTGCACATTCTGTTGTGCTTTTGGCCACAAGGCCCACACCTGCCCTGTCAAGGAGGGCATTACTCATCAAGAAATTTTCTCAGATTCAATGGGTGGTGCAGAAGCACACCATGAACTGGCACTAGACACTGGAGCAGCCTTCCTGTGAGGAGCACAAGGCTGTTACATTCTAGTAAAACCAGGGTCCCCACAAGAGCGGAAGAAGGCCAAGAAGGCCCACAAGGAGGCGGCCAAGGAGGCGGCCAAGACCGCATCCACAATCCTGCCAGCCCAACTCCAGGAGAACGTTGAGACTTTTGCGGTAGAAGCAGCTCATGAATCCCTCAACCATTCAGATTGGGACGCTCAAGCCAATTGGGCCACCCAAGCTGAACACACAATGGGAGAATCGGTTTCACCTGACTAATGTGCCCAAGCATTGACTGGGACCGAGTTGCTCACCAGCAATCATGCCAAAATTCCACCAACAAGCGATGGTGCACTGCAAATGCACACACCGCAAAAATTTCTTCCCACAGCAGGAAAAAAGCGAAGGCAAAAGCTAACACAAACCAGACTGCTAAAGCTAACCATTCTGACATATACTCCATATCATTGAATACCCACAGTGCCAAGCGCTGTGATGAAAAAGAGAAGGCTGAAGGGCTTGGGTGCCCTTCCCCTCACACCTAAGGTGCAATGGGGGGAGCCTTTAAATTAAGACGTTGAACATCGCTGGACTCAAGTCCTTGTCGTCCCAGGCCAGGAAATTGAGTTTTTTTACAAAATATTTTACCTGTGTACATCCTGGCCATTCAGAAAACCCACTGTCTGCGCGGTACTGAGTAATCATTGAAAACCATGCTCTTCCCTTCCCTCTCCTTTTGGTATGAGCACTGTGGGGTGCTTGTCTGAGTGAACAGTAATTTTAAATTTATTTCATCAAATTCATACCTAAATGGCTGCATCCTTGTTGTCACTTTTTTGTGGGACCATAAAGTGCATGCTGTCATTAACATTTATGCCCCAACCTGTGCACAAGAACATCGGGAATTTTTCTCAACTGTCAATTCCCTTCCGCTACCCCCTGACCCGTTCATTGTTGGAGACATGAACTGCTAGATGAACCCATCCACAGACCGCTGGCCCTCATAGCCTACACCCCCACAGGGGCACGTTGAACTTCGCATTCTCAAAGCCACCCTAGGGTTGTTCAGTACTTTGCCACACCATGCTCTGCTACTCACTAGCATGTCATGCCCACACATACACAACGGCCTTTTTTAAGGTCCATGACCCGCATCAACCAAATCCTCGCACCATTTAAATTTCATACCCAAATTTCCCACTTCACCACAACAAAAATCTATTTTCTGACCACAGGATGGTATCAAAGTCCTTCCGTTTATCCAAACCAGCAGCCCAGGCGTTGAAATGGTGCAAACTTCGCCCTGCCAAAATTGCGTCACCAAGATTTTCCTCATGGGTAGAATCTCTGACCTTGGCTCCAAAGTTTGTCACACCATTATGTGCAGATTTAATTTCCACATGGTCAACCTTTAAGGTGGGCACAATCTGCCAGGCTCGCCACCCTTTCTCCCACCACTCATGGGCCGCCTTAGTGGTCATTTTGTGCACACTGGCAGAGTTGGACCACCTGGAGTCCAATGTCCCACTGTGGGCTAAAGCCTAGCATGGGGTCACAAGTGCGCAGAAGTGTCTGCCCGCCTCAATGCACTGGTGAGACAAGACAAGCATCGGGTTTATGTTCAGTATAAAGCTAAAGATATTACAGTGGGTGATATGTGCTTCATTTAATTTTTTCGAAAATTCTTTGTGCTGCACCAGAGTTTGGCCTTCACACAGGTGCGAAGGCCAGACAACTTTGTCATGGATACGCCAGACAAAGTGGCAATCAAAATACAAAACTATTACTCCAAACTGTATCAATCCTATCTAATTCTTCCAGCTGAAATGGAAACTTTTCTCAAAAGTGCACACATCGTACCATTTACCAATTTCCAGAGTTGATGAATTTGATTACTCGGGACAAACTCTCTGCCATTTGTGGTGCACCATACAGGAAATGCCCAGGTCCAGATGGCATCCCTTATGAGTTCTATAAGAAGTATTTCAAAGATTTATCCTCCTTGCTGCTTTCCTCTCTTAACCTATGCCTTCTGAAAACGCGCCTCCTGCCTGGAGGGCAAGAGGCCTTCACAATTAAATTGTAAAAAAGGGATAAGCTGGACTTGGCCAACTGGCGCCCCATTTCTCTCACTAACCCAGACACAAATTTTTTTAAAAACATGGCTAACGTCTAGGGGTTGCTGCCTCTTCTCACATTTCCCCTGAACAATTTGGTTTCATACCCAAAATGTTGATTTGGGACAATATACACATCGTAGCCAACGTCTGTCAATCCAAGGCTTCTGGAGCACTTGTGTTTTAGACCAGCAGAAGGCCTGTGATAGGTCAACTGGGACTACCTCAGAGCCTGCCTTTACAAGTTCCGCCTCCCCCTCACTTCATTAATTTGGTGATGTTGCTAACAGAGTCCGCCACAATGGCTGTGCATGGCCCTGGCTTCCTCAAGGATGTAATCCGCCCTCAAAGGGGACTGCATCAAGAAAACCCTCTTAGCCTACTCTTGTATAACTTCTGCCTTGACCCACTTCTTCAAAAAGTAAATGCCCGCCTTACTGGTGTCCATGTGCAAGGCCAAGCACCAGTCAAAATGTTGGCGTTTGCTGATGATTGTGTGGTTGGGGTGTCTACAATCATGATGCACGTGCGCTTGAAGATACTACCCAGGTTTACTCCCGGGTAAGTAATGCAGAAATTAACGCCTCTAAAACCAAACTTGTTCTCCTTGGTCAATATCAAGCCCGCTGGGCCCCAGCGCCCAGTTTCCTACCTGCCTCGTCAGCTAGCGCACAAGATAGCTTTCCCTGCCCACCCACACCGCCCCGCTTGTCCTCCCCTTTGTGCCAAGCCCCACCGTTGGCCCTGTCCACCATTTTGGGGGTGTGGCTGGAGGCAGGAGGGTACGCCTCAACAGTGATGGAAAACCATATCCTAGACAACGTTACGAAATGCATAGCTTCCCTCAGAGCCCGTCAGACCTCCCTTAAAGGCTGGGTAGTGCTAGCCAACTCTATGCTCCTCTCTAAAGTTTGGTTTGGAGCTTACGCCAGCGCTTTTTCCATGTGTTTCTTCAAGTCACTATACGCCCTTCTGCAAGGGTGGCTTTGGTTAGGCCGCCCACCACCGGTGCTCCTGGATGTCATGTTTGGCCCTCGCCATTGTGGTGGTATGGGTCTGATCAACTTTGAGACCCATGCTGCCAAAATCCTTGGCACTTGGATCGCTGACATTACTAACCCTACAATCTCATCCCAGCACTGGTCCTACGCATCCCGCTCCAACTTTCCCACATCCTGGGACTCCCCAAACCCTCCCAACCCCATTCTCTGTTAAAGTACATTGCCTCACATCCTTCTTCAGCGGGCCCACATGGGACGTCGCCCCACTTCAAAAGGATCCTACTCTCCATGCGGAGCGCTGAGTGGAGAATTTGCATCTCTTGGTACACTGCCCAGAGGGGGCATCCCTCTCATCAGTTCACCCAGGAAGTACAAGGACCTCCCATTCTGAACGGAGTGATACCCATGCGACCCCCTACCATGGCCAGGGTGGACTACCTGGACTTGATGGACATCTCCTAACCCCTTGATACCCAGAAATCCATTTGGAAGTATGCACACCACCCTCTTCTGCAGCCACATATTTGTTCCCATGTGTGGCGCTGCTTAAGATGGGTATACTGTACTGCAAAACGCTCTAACGCTTTGCACTCATTCTGTGGCATGTGTGGCCAGTATGGAACGCTGGTTCACCGCCTGGAAAAGTGCCCTCCATCTAAAGCAATATGGCGTGAGGTGCAACATCTGTTTCGCCAGGATCAGGCACAGCTCTTCAGCCTGTCTATGGACATGTTTGCTTTATCCATGGCTTCCCCTCTTCCAACCTCCTTCTGTGCTTTGGTAGTCGCTATCGCTATGTAGAGTATACACACAATTGTCTTAGATGCTATTTCAGGCTCCACCCCCACCCTCCAGGAAGCTGTAAGCTGGTTTCAGTCGCACTTAGTGGACCACTTTCAAGCGTGGATGTTTGGGTACCTCCTACCACGTCGCCGCCAGATGGTCTCATCCTGGTTCTCAGTTTAGTTCATTGTTTCAGACCCTTTCCTACATACGTGCTCAATAGTGGTGAAAGCCCTAACACACTTAGCCCCCTTCCTTCTCTTGGCTTTCCCACTGGCAACATGAGATAGTTTTTGCTTCTCTGCGGGTGCCCTCCTCTCGCTGAAGTTTTGGTTTATGTAGTGTCTTATCAGAAGTGTATGTCCCCTGGTCAGCCTTCCCTGAATAAAATTTAAAATTTAAATATGGGGGATTTATTATGAGCCCCCTAGTAGATGGCGTCTAAATGCTGCTTTAGTGGCTCATCCATTTGGGCCAATTCCTGTAGCCATGAGCTCCTTCTCACGGTAGTTATCCCTGAACCTGATAGTGTCCATGAGAATTTTCTTCTGTCCCAGAAACTAGGTTTGTGTGTTGTATCTTCTTATAATATTTTTATTACCAAATCTTGCAATATGCTGCTCAACTTCAGGTTTGATAGATGGTGCTCTATGATACACCTCAAAAGATGCTTCCAAGCGACTCTTGAAATTGGATGGTTTCCTGATTTTTTAGGATTCTGCTTTGAGTCTTGAACACTCTCATTTGGGTAATTAGTTGAAGAATTATCACATCATCTGCATAATGCAAATTATTTTGGCACTTGAAGGTATAGAAGAAAATCTTTTTTCAAACTGGTTTCAGGTGACGTCATCTTTATTAACTCAATCCTTTGACTTGTTAGGGCGAAAATTATTTTGCATGATGCCATTCCGCCCTTGGTGAAAAAAAGTTTGACTCGCACAAAATCTATAAAAGGGCCTCCTTTAACCCATCCAAGGTGGGTTGGTCGCAGTACCTCCACCGGTTTGGGGTTAACTCTAGTCATTCCACTGGCCAAAGAGTGACCTGAAGAAATGTTTATAGCCTCATCCTTAACAACGCCTAATTTGCTTATTATTTTTATGCCTTGCAAATGAATGTTAAAAATCCTGATTCAATAATCAAATCACAATTGATATGGCTCCCTTGACCAACTGTTATCCTCGCCTTATAGCTTCACTAAGTCTGATGTGTCACTTGCAGAGGGTCTATGTAAGTCCTGGGGACCAACCCCTACAACTGGATAGGGAGCAGTATCCCTTTCAGACTAAAAGGGGGCCAAAGGCCCAAGTGGACCCCCTGTCACAATTGAGTGACCTGGCACATGTGGTTGATGAGCGCTGGGTGACTGCCCTTCCTCCTAGAGATATTCAGATCTCTCCCCTCCCCCTCCCCAACCCTGTTAAAATTAATAGAGGGGACCTGCGAGGAGATTATGCAGGCCAGGGGCCATGGGCGGGCCCCTGGGACCCCTCACTCATCAGGGGAAACTTACCAAAATTTTGAAGAAACAGCCAGTGCTAGTATTAGAGCCTAGTCTGCAAATCCTGGGCTAACAGAGCCGGTCTGGACTATCTGGGTCCAAAAATCAGATCATAGCTCGATTCAAGTTACAAACCAGGTTACGAGTGACTTGGACCAGTTGCCCCTACCCCTCAGAACGGATCCTTTAAGTTTGGATTGTGTGGACAATCAAAATTGAGAGTTCAAACCAGGTTGCAGATGACCGGGCACCAAAGCCACAGTTTCCTGGGATTAATCCAAGAAATCTGAACCATGTGAGCAGCCTGACTCAAATGGTAAGACCCAGATCAGTACCATCGACCTGGTCTGGCCCCAAAAATTTGGGAAAATCTGCAAAAGTTTTTTCAATTTTTGCTAAGATTTTGGGCATCCCTCCACTCCCCCACCCGCCAGCCAACCAAACCCCATTGCCAATCCCCAATAACCCAATCCCTCAGCCTCCCCACTATGCAATTCTCCCAATACTTAAGGCAACTGCCCTGCCAATGGGCAGTTGTCAGATCATTCTCTATTCTCCCCACACTTTGCACAAAAATAAAGCCTGAATACCCAGAACGCCTTGCCGCGGACTTCGCCTGTTTGTTTTCTTGTTCAAAATTCTTCCAATCGATCAGGCAAAGTATGCCAATGCCAAATAATCATCCCAATGATCGCTGAATGGGTTATCCAGTCACTTGACCCCGCCATGCGGCGGTGGATTGTATCCGCAGTAAACTGCCTCATTCTTGATGACAGAGTCAACTCTCCATCCATTTTTGCATACCCATAAAATGTGAACCCATCCATTCACTTCGCCAACAAGTTTTCTGAGAGCGCTCCCCTATTGGAGCAGCCTCAGGGCGCCCATGCCCCAATGCCCGCGGACTTGCCCCCCACACCTGGCTCATCCGCCGCTAATCCCACCTACCTGAGGGTTCTGACGTACCCCAACCAAGGGGGACTAGGCCCTAACACTCGTCATGGGTCCATTTACCCCTCTGACAGCACCCCTGCCCACGTGGTGGGCCCTGTGCCGCTCCTAGCGCACAGACTTACCTACCCCATAACTGAAGGCCAGCAACTGCGAACTCTGGAGGAGTCGTCATCCTCCCCACCTCTCCCACCCTTGGGGGTTGCCCCCGCAAGACTCGCGGTTGCCCCCATTGCAACCATCTGGTTTGCCTTGGGGGCCTTTAGTAATTTTATAAATATTTATTTTCCTCACGTCCCCACTAGATCTCCCCTTCTTCTAGTCACATGAACCGCTGTGCCCTTGGCATTCTGGGCTGACCGCTGGGTGCTCACACACCCCAACTGGGAGCCCAGTCTAACTCTTATCAGCCGCCTCCATGACAGTCTAGCTCCTCCCAATTTCCTTGCAACCATTACCACTGCAGGTAAGCATGACCTCCTCAATTTCCATAAAAAAGCCCATAAATTAATCCTGAATCTTATGATGGTGACCTGTAACCCTAAACTAAGATTACCTGAACAAATATTGCTACATTTGTCAAGCTCCTCAATGCTTGTACCTAAGCTGAGTATGATCTCATTAAATAAATTGGTGCCTTTTTTGTGGCGCACAATCTCTTGCCTGCATCTCCCTTGGGTATTAGCAAACCTATTATGTCAGATGCCACACACCCTTTCTTTCTTCCATGGCCCACACCTTGCTTCATGAGAAATAGCCAAAGACATGATACCTAATTTCCCCTCCCCCTCCTTCATGGTCATTTAGAAGTTTGCAGTTAACAGATTGACCAGTTTTGTTTTAATTTAAATTGTTTGGTGCCATTCTCATTACTTAAGCATTTTAGTCCATTTTTATTATTTATTTTAGTTCAGTAATATCTTTTTTAATTAATTTTGGTGCTTAACCCAAGAGGAGGGTGCTCCAAACATCTTTATATGCTGTATGCCAAACAAAGAGATGATAAGATAAAACCATGACATGGTGTCGCAGCTTTGTTTATGAATCCATATCAGAAGAGGAAGAGGGATTAAGGGATCTTCATCCAGCGCTGGTTTCTTCAGGTAGCAAACAAACGCATACAAAAATGGGGTTAGAGCGTCAGCGGTGTGAGGCAGAAGGAGAAAGAGGTGAGAAATCTTCTCATCAATGAGGCTAGCAGTGTGTATCGTCTTGATGTATTGGGCGAATTGGTGTTCAGCAAGATAATAAGTTTGGGCACACAAGTGAATTACTTGATTTTTTGGCAGACTTGAGGATAGTTGGGAGCAAACAGTGATGGTCTCACTGCATCAGCGTACGCGCAGCCTTCTGGAAATGCAAGTTCTTTAATATCAATTTTTGCTATTGGAAAAATTCTTAGAAAGTTATATATAGTAAACCATCACAAAAATCCCAATTGTAATATGGAGGGCTTGGCGGGAGAAAAAGTTGATGGGGGAAGTGGCTGCTTTGACAGTTTTTTTATAACTCTATATACTGGGAATTCATTGTAAGGACGGAAACAGTGGTAGGAAGTCAAATCAGGGGTTATTTATAGAAATATGACTAGTCAATGGTGGTCTTAATTCTGTAGGCACAATCATCATTGAAAATCCTTTTAAGGGGTGCCAAAATGGTTTGATACTTCCAGCGCTGGTCCAATGTCAGAATTTGGTTGAATTGCAGATGTTTTTTGGCCGCTCATAGTAGAGCACGGCAAATCTGCTCTCATGCGTCATGATCTACTTTAGAATGTTTCTGGAAGTTGAGCTTTGGTTGGGAAGGGCAGTGGGATCAGTACCATTTCAGATTAGGGTGGGGGAAGAATAAAACCCCATTAAAAATTTTTATTTTAACCAATAGTGGAGATGACTCCAGAAGGAGGAGCGGCGGAAGCAGCTTCAGTGGAAAACGCTAGGAACTTGCACTTTGAATGGTTGAAATCAAAACACAAGGTAAAAATGGTGCAGCAATTTTTTGACATGTTCCCAGTAGGGATGACTAGGGCCGAACTGATCACAGCATGGGGGTATCATGTGGTGGGTGTAGCAACAGAAGGGGTACATTGTCACAAAAAATAGAGGTCTGGTGAGATGATCAGCGCCATTGGGAACCATGCACTTCAGCATGGTGTCAGCATTGTAGGCAGCCAAGTCCTCCATGAGCTCATGGCGGAGGCGTTTAGGAGAGATGTGGATGGTCATGCTGGCAAACTGGACCACCCTAGTGGCCTCATCTGGCAAGTGAGTTTGTATGGATGGGATGGGGCATTTTTATATTTAAGAGCAGCTTTGTTGCTGCCATGGTGTGTTCTTCAAAAAAGAAACCAAGATCTAAGTACTTCTAAAAGGGTAAAAATCTATAAATCTTGCGGGTTTGTAATCTGCTGAGCCATCTTTATGATAGACGCACTTGCGCAGGGGAAGAGGTTCCCATATTTAACCCAGAGGCTGAAACGCAGGTTGCTCCAAGAGAGCACCAGGGGCTTCTGAGTACCACTTGGGAGTATGCGAGGTGGTGAGCTAGGTTATGAGGTGTGATGTAGCTATTGGAGTGTTCATATGGCTAGCTCAGCCATACTGGGGGCGTTTTGGTAGTGGCCAGTAAATGCCAGGTGGTGGCGCATTTCTGCCCCATGATGGGGTAGCAAGCGTCAATTGAGTTGAATTGGCTAGTCGTGGCTCTTGTGAAAAGGCAATAAATAAAATTTTTTAGAATACAAAATTTAATTAAGAAAATAATTGAAAAATAAGTTGCTTTTTCTAGTAAGGTCCATAATCTGGTCAATTTACCTTGAAATAACAACATTTTTGTATTGTGCATAGTAACTTGAACAATTTCATCTTTTTATTAGGTGCCAAAGTGTAAATTTTTTCTTTTTTCATCCCAAACTAAAAATACATTTTTTTAATAAGCCTCTCCCAGAGTAGTGGATTTTTAGCTTATAGTTGATAAATTCCAGGAAGCAGTTTACTCCTCAATTATCTACCGCACCTCCTTCCACCACCCTTTTCTCTAATGAATTTTGTCTAAGAGTTCCTATCTACTTAAAGAAATGCAGCTAATGGAACATATGTCTAGTTATATAAAAAGTTTTATCTCCATAATGGGACAAAAATAATAGTACGCCCATTTAATACATATAGATTAGGTCTCTAGGGTTTGCATATATTGATGGTTGCATTCCAAGTTTTTAAATTGTCAAAACTTGATAAATTTATTTGAATTTAGAATTTAAAAAAATATTTGAGGTGGGTTGACCTTGAGAAAAATATACCACACTGACAAATTTTCTAGCCAGTACAGGTTTTGAACTCAAAAGCAGCACTAGGGTGGAAGCAGTTTTAACTGCCTAGACAACCACCCTTTTGAATTTAGAATTTAATTTTGTGGAATTTCTTATGCTCTTGACTTGCAAATGATGCTGGGAATGGTTAGGCTTCAACGCCTAACTACTTTTATTTTATCTTCAGTATCCTTCAAATTGGGGTAGCAATTCTATCACTCTCTGTTTGGTATTGTTACTTTGCTTTGCTCTTCCAAATAAAGCCGATTTTAACCAATATATTGTTTCATTGAAATTTTGCTTAAGTTTAGAAATTTATCAAGTCTAATTATTATATGGTGGCAATGATCTCTTAGATTTCCTTGCCACTAATTCCAATGCATGACGACTGCCACATTGCTGAAGTGCACTTAGGGCTGCCACAGTGACAAGAGGCAAGAAGGCGTTCGTGAGCCCCTCCTGGGCCTTAAACTGATGTAAGAATCCCCAATTGATCATCAAGTGCCCTTTGTGGTAAACATGTGACAGATGCCAGTTGATTATTGGCTCCTCACCATACCTCAACCTGATATTGGGCCTGTGAGACATTAGCCAGGTGAAAGTCGCCCCCACCAGATGAAAGAAACTGTAAAGTATTTTAGATTCACTACACCTTAGCTGGTGGGGTAGCACCCATAATTACAAATGAGATCTGTGAGCAACACTTGCCTTATCAATAATATAAAAAACAACTTTTTATCGCCTGAGTTAAATTTTCAGGTCACTAGGCCCTTTGGAGGCCTATTTGTTACACCTGCAACCTTTAATAAGTTTTGTAGCCCCATTTTCACAATAAATCAGATTGCCCCTTACAATAAGTGGAGCTTACTAGCATAAGTATAATAAAATTGTAGAGAAGGGGTCTGAAAACTCTACTAATTTTTAAACTTTGGTTTAAATAAGTTCTGCCACAAAAATTCTTCAAGAATCTCACCATCTAGTCTTTAACTAAACTAAAAAATACTTCTTTTCAATCCAATTCACCATTTATCAGCAGTATTTCCTTATATCACCCAACTATGTGCAAATTTAATGACTTAATGATCATCTTATCTTAGGACTCTTGATTTGCAAAAGAATCAGCCAAAAAATGTCTTATAGCCTCTCACTTAGAAAATGAAAAGACTCTTTTAAACAACTTAAGCGAGTAAGATAATAGGCTAGCATAGCTGGGAAATCCATCTTTGGGAGGTAGGTTTAAAGTTATTCTGACTCCATATATTAAGATTTTTCCTTGTATAGGTGGAAGAAGAATATTGTCTGTCTTAAACTTCCCAGTTTTTTTGCATTTAGAATCCTCTCTCACTCCCATTTTTACTTTAACAATTAATCTGTATAAGCGATACCTAGTTTTAACTATCCTGCCAAGGTTATATGAGAGTTTTAAATGCTAAAAAACAAGCTCTTTAAGCAAAAACCATCTCACAGTGTCTGCCCCTCATATGTTTTTCTTTGACCATTATCATAATAACTTCTTTGTGTGAAATTAATTTATAAACCATTACTATGTATAATTATGAGTTAACTATGGAGTCTGTACTATTACATACTAATTGTTATGACTGGCAGGTGTAAGAGAAAACTGGGCTGTAAGTGTAATTGTACTAACACCCACCACAAAAGACACAGACTAAAAAGATTTTATCTACCTATATAAGTTAGTTTATGTTAAAGATAGATAGGGGTTGGAAGTTTTGAAATAGAGAGAATGGGGATGTTTTCAATATTGTCTAAAAAACTATTTGTCAACAGTTGACTAAAAGTTTCCAATATAGTTTTCCATTATTTTAAACTTTCCAGTTGCTTTTTTCTTGGGCTTGATCTTTATTAGAACAATAACCATTAATATAAATAAAAATAGTCTAAAGTAGAATATTTTTTGTTATACAAATTGACAAAAAAAATCTAAACATAACCCAGCACCTTACTATTAGCAGGGTGCTGGGTTTTAGGGTTAGGAAAGTGGGAGGGTGGGCTTAGATGAACAACAATGTCTAAAATTGGATCATTATATATTCATAAAGGATTTAATGTGGGTTTGGATGACATATTTTATAATGTAAATGATTGAATTTTTGATCAATTGCACTATTTTACCAGGGTTTGATACCCATTCTAAACAATAGATCTTGCTTTAGCGTCATAAAAATTTGTTGACTTAATTATATATATTGTTTACTCTTCTTGGTGAATAAGGGATTACTTGGGATTTTTTGCTATGGTCTTTTCACCTGAGGATACCCATGTAATAATTTCCTTCAACCAAGGATGCTCCTAGTTGAGTTCTAAGTTTGAAAGGGGAGTTTGTAACTGCTTCACTACCTTTAAATAACTGTTTGAGTTCCACACAAGAATGCCTAATCATTTGAAAATACAAATTAACTATATACTTAAATCAAAAAAAGTTTTTGGTTTGTAAGTTGGGTGAAGATTGGGTGAAGTCAAACAAGTAAGGGCAGAATTTACCCAACGCTAATCCACAGTAAGCCTAAAATACCCCAATAGGGTCAATGGAACGCCTTAGAGTTGGTACACTTTTTGGTTCATAAGAGGTGCGAAGCTCTACCCATCTTGATAGCTGCGGCTGGAAACTTAATTTTTTTATTTCCTAGATGATCAAGGTTCACTCCCCCTTAAGGGGTATTTACTAAGTAATAGTTGTGTAGGATTTTGAGTTTATTTGCTGCTATGGCCTTTGACTTGGGTCTGGATGGTGCTGGTGCTTATTGAAATGTGTCTTGTGAAAACTTTAACTAGTTACTGACAGTTGGCGTAATCCATGGCGTGACCAAGCTAGATTATATGATTTGGGTAACCATTTAATGAAACTAATTATGAATGTTACGTTTGAAACTTCAAGGCTGAAAAAATTTCCACAACTCAAACGGAGGTGCCCTCCACCATAAGGGTTCATATTCTAAAGGGTTTTGTCCGTTAAATGGTGACAGTAAGGCAGAACAAAAATTATATATAAATAGCCCAATGGTTAGGTAAGTTGAGATGGACATATTCATTTTTTTCAAGACTTTAAAAATGGGGAAGGGACATGCTTTTTTACAAGCTAATTTATGACAAGGCACCTTGTGATGCAAGTTATTGGTGTTGACCATAAAAAAATCGCAAATTTAATAGTATATTGCAGGGGTGGAAGGCGAGTCGGTAGGGCGTACGGCTACCAACCTGAAGGTTGCGGGTTCGATTCCCGCCCTTCGCACATCGATCGGGGTGCCAGCCGAAGGAAACTATTGGCGGTTAGTAGGTATAATAACACGAAAACCTTACCCATGACGTAACCAGAAAAATCCGAGTCCCGATCCGGAGGTGAAAAAACTTTCTACGACAGAGTTGACCCTGCTCAGGTTTCATGTCGATACTTTCTTTCTCTATTTCGGTAATGTCTGTCCCCCGGTCGGCTTGCCTCGAATAAATAAAATAAAATAAAATAGTATATTGCAACAAATTGTTTCTTATCAGCAAAACTTTTGACATCATTTTAAACTTTTCAGTTGCTTTACACCATTCAATGGATTTCATTTTATTTAATGAAACCTCCTTGGATTAAGGGATTTTACTTGAATCCTTTGCCCAATTGTAAAGGCTGGATTGTAATCTAGATTTACAAACACAGGAGACACACCCATGGAATTAGCAACTAACTTTTTTTAAAAAAATCTTTTTCAGATCAATCTGTGGCCCATCTATTTGTGATGAAGTGGCGTAGCACAGATGTTATTGATCTAAAGAATAGTTAGGTCTATTAATCTAACCGTCAGATTAGGATAGTCTGAAGATGACTTACAAGTTTTGATCTTAAAATTCTCACTTAACGCATCCCAGAAACTTGTGTTGATCTGTGGACCTCTATCACTCAAATCTATTGTGGTCTCCAATCAGGGCGAATATTTGAAACAATTAATAGCTGCGCCTTGTCCTCCATGATGGTGAAATTAAGCAGAGGATAAAATATGGCACATTTTGTGAACTTGATAACAAATACCATGGTAGCACTAAGTCCTTAGATGTGGGTAATCTCATGATAAAGTCCACTGAAGTGAAGTATATGTGCTTTCTGCTTATTGTAGGGGGTTTAGGAGAACATTACTTCCTGTCCTATAGGATTTGGAATGGGCATAGGCTAAACATTGTTCCACCTAAGAAAGAATGTCCTACATGAGTCCATTCCAGTCATACTCACGTTTAGTAGAGTTAATGCACTTTTTATTCTCAGGGTGCTCATTGTGAGGGATCATGATGTTCCCTTATGATCTAAAAATTCAGATAAAAAGGAACCCATTTTTTATCACGAAGACAAATTATCCTATCTTTTTTGGGAATTTTAACCATATGGGGCATTACCAACATCAGTCTATTTGATAAGGTTAAGGACTTTAAGACATAACCTGGGATGCCAAAATTGCATCAAGAACGGAACTTAATTTAGACAATGAACCATGAGGCGAGTCAGTAGAACAAACATCACTAACTGGTGCTAAAAAAGTGGTCAGAAATATTGGTTGGCTAGGGAACACATAAGTATAGTTTTAGTAAAGGGTTGTGGGAAGCAACTGTGGTAATAGCAGAAGGTGGAAGGATCAAAATCTGTTCAGGAGGGATGACCGTGACAAAGTCAGTGTCATCATTAAGGTCAGTTCCAATAATCAGAAAGCGGCTAAGGAGATATGGAAAGTTTTGGATAGGCTCCTTGATAAATTTCATACTGAAGGTTTTTTTAATCAAATCACGATGAGTTCTGGTCTTCCTGTGTGCCAATCTTTGTGGTTTTTGATAGTAAGTAAGTTAATTGAGGTCAAAGCACTTTACAACCATATTTTGTAAATCTCTACAACAGATATTGTCAGTGCTTCAGGGAACAGGAGATGGAAGCCAACTCATTATAATAAATAACCTAGGAGTGCACAGAAAAGCTAAACAGCCTGGTAAAATAAGCCAAAGGATGTTCCACAATAGTATGTTCTTTCCATAAGACAGAAACAACAGCCGTGACTGAAGCATAAATGGTTGATTTAGAAGGCGTGTATTTATCAGCATGTCAGATAAAGAAGCGGTGGTGAAAACCTGTTTTTAGTTTCTTAAGTGCATTGACATTCAGGATTCCAAATGAAAGACGCATTATTGTCAATGATTAGATGTAGGTATAATTTTCAGCTTTAAGATAGCAAGTAAAAACTTCAAGAAAATTACATGCAAATTTAGCTTTGCATGTTATTTCTTCAACACAGGGGTGGACTATGAACTAATAGAGATTTGTTTAAAAGCTGCAATAGCACGGCCATATTATAGTACCATATTTCTAGAAAATTAAATTTTTATCCTTCTAAAACTTGCACTCCAAGGGTTTAGCATATAGACTCACTTGCGTAGGGATGCAACCATAGCCAATAAATTCTTGGCATGTTGCGCATTGTTGGAATAGTGAATCATTATATCACTAACACAGGCCACCACACAGAAAAACTTTATATTACCACATATATACTAATAAAAAGATGGAAAACAACTGGCGCAACTTTAAAGTCCAACTGGAATTACTATGAACTGGTATATTTCATAAAGCGTTTAATTTTGGTGAGCCATTTCTGGCTAGACTTCACCTACATTTGGTATAAAGCATTTTCTAAATAAAGTTTAGAGAAACTCCTGAATTTTTAAATTAATTTAGCAATTACAGCCTTTAGGAGAATGAGGTGTGAATCTGAGACTTTTACTTTGTTTACGTGTCCATAAGCAATAAGGGATGTAGAGTGCCATTGGGTTTCTGAGCGAATACCACTGGGGATAAAAGGGGAAAGGTTTTTGATCATTAATCCCTATGTCATCATGTCATTAAAATATGTCTTTTTTAGCCTGATCTATCTTAGCCATGTAGGGATAGAATGGACAATAAATTTTGATAAGGTCAAACATCATCTACAAGCTCAGATCAATCTCTGTTTTTTCAGTAGACAGTTAGCGCCTTTTAAATCAAACATGGTCCTAAAGGAATTAAGGATCAGTGTCAAAGTAGGAAGGTCAGACATGACGTCAGTAGCGGAATATTACACTGTAGCCGTTACTGATTTCCCAGTTGCCAACGTTGGAAGAAGAGAAGTTCACTAGAATGATGGTAATAGGTAAAAACAAGCCTAGTAAATTCTAGGTCAATTTTAACCAGCTGAAAACACCAACTAATCCTCAATATTATTGGTTGTAGAAGCTATGGTATTGCTGTAAAGTTGACCATAAATGCGCGATTGTGTGCAACAAACTGAAGTGGCTTGCAAGGAAGGAGATCGACCATTAGAATATGCAAAACTCTCATAATTAAGAACTTGGTGTGACTTTCAGATATAAGGCTTACACCAATTGCAAGTCAATAAAGTCACCCTTGTCTTCAGTGACCACTAAGTCATTTATTGATTCCTTGTGCAAATAATGGTTGAAATTTGCACAAGATATCAATAAACAAGCGCAACTCAGTTTATCTAAGTCATTGAGGGAGTAGAACTTGGCCCTGATTTACGACTACAAAAAATTTACTGATATTATTGTTAATGCTTATAAAATGGGTTGGCATAGCAGCAGTTTAAGCATATGACAATGTCACTGACTGTGACTCAGAAGGGTCGTATAAAGGTCACACCTCAGACTTAGTTTCATAAATAGGGTCTTTGTGGTTCTCTTTTTAATCTTTTTATCAAGAAAACTTGATATGTGAACAGTTCTGGTGCAGCAGGATTGATGGAATTACTATTTTTCACAAAGGGTGCGTTAGTGACGTCTCCATCATTTTCCACAAGATTAGAGTCTGTAAACTCCTCTCAAAATACCAGCAATGCGTTAGGCTTGTAGTTTGTTTATGGATAAATTGTGATGGATAATTTTTGCTTTTTTGTTAGCCCCTTAGGTCCCATAAGCATATACTTGCTTTGATAACCTCTGACTTTGGGGATTTTGATGCAAAGAATAGAAATGTCATATCCTTAAAGATTTTTAAGTCACTGGGAATTTGTACTTCTTCTTTAAGACATATTTGTGCTATTGGAGAGGTGCTTATTAATTTTGTTACATGATAAAGGAATCTGGGTTATGACGTTAAATACATTGATCAAATACCATTCTTTAAAGAGCACCCCAAACGTTTATTAAAAGCTTTGCTCTGTGCTTGATATCTCATAACCAGAGAGCATGAACTAACAACGTCAGTAAAGTGTTTGTAGGTTGGTTTTTATGTTAGAATTAAGGCATGTTAATAGAAATCCTGCTGCAAACGGAAATTTATGAACTTACAGCCACATACTGTATGTCTACTCTCTACCTCTAGAAGTTGAATTATGAGAAATGGAGAAGTTTGGGTTTTCTGAAAGGAAGAGAGTGAGAGTAGGGTTTTCAGTATAGTTAGACAACTATTCATTACCAGTTGACCAAAAATTATACACCATAGTTTTTCCCACTAATTTTAGCTAACTGGTAGCTTTTTCCATGAACTTGATCTATAATAGCCCAACGGCCAGTAATTTTATAATGAAATAGTACAAACTAGAAAATTTTTGGGTAAAGTTTTAATGGTAATTTATATGAAAATCCAACACCCTACCATTTTCAGGGTGCTGGGTTTTAAGGTTGGGATAGGTGGAGAGGTGAGCTTAGATTACTGATTTAGAACAATCAATAATGGGGCATAAGCTGTGTTTCAAAATCATATTTCAACAATGCAAAGTAAATACAATTGGCCTCACCATTTTAACAGGGTTTAAAATATTTTCAAACAACATATTTTCTTTGCCACCATCAAAATTCATTGAATTGATCAATGATTGTTGTTTACCTTTAATTGGCTGGCTTTTAGCATATTTAAATTACTTTCTATGATATTTTCACCTGGGGATACCCTAGGTATTAATTTTTTCCAACTGAGTATGCTCCTAGTTTAACCCTTTGTTTGAGGGGGAGCTTGATACTATTGCATTACCCATTTAATATTTTTTTAATTTCACACATAAGTGTTTTTTAAATTTGAAAATATAACTTTGTAGAGATTTGTAAATAAGAAGCTTAATATTAGGAATTGGTGTAAGGTAGGAGAAGTAAAGCAAGTAGGGGCATAATTTATCAACGCTCATCTACAGTATGCTTCAAATCTCCAATAGGGTCAATGGCAAAGCTGAGTTGATACGTTTTGTGGGTTTAAAAGCATGCAAAGTTCTATCCGTCTTGATAGCTGAAGCTGTGAACCTTACACCAATGGTCTGCAGCTGAATATAACATATGGCCAAAATCCTTAAAGACTGACCCTAACTCCAAGCTTGCCTCAGCTAGACCACAATAGCTTACCCATACCTATGTTTGATTGTAGGCATTTAATCTTTTTGTGATTTCCCTTTCATGTTTCCCATATGTCCACAACTAACTTTGCCACTATAATGGATTTTTCTAGTATTCTGGGCTTTATTGCAGTTGGTAAAGGAATCAAGCTTGACAACACAGAGTAATTTTAAACTTGCCAACTATTATGAAAGATTAGCCGCTGACTTTGTAAGTCAAAATTAATATTTTATTCTAGGTAAATTAGCTGAATTAAATTTACTATCAGCTTATACTCAAATACAAAATCATTCTTTTAGATTTAATATGTTGCTTCTATCCTCTGCAATTGCTACTATGATAAGATAAGCACTTTGTCACCTCACTCCCACTTAGTTGTTTACTTTTTTGACTGTAAATTCATACTAGCGATGAACTCCCCTGTCTCTCCTGTCATGGTGGCTGATTAAGTCTTGCATGTTAGAATCATTCTAGGGACGCTTGGCTTTAGGTAGTGCCTCAATGAGAGACCTGACTGGCGCTCAGCATACTGTAGCTCTTCTGATTTTCTTTACCAGACATGTTGACAAGTTAACAAGTAGTCTTCTCTGTGACATCAAAATATGTGTATACACCTTTACTTCTCACGCTTTGTCCTTAAACTTTCCTCACCTAAATTCAGTATCGTCTTACTATATTTCATTTTCATATTAAGGCTAACCAACTAAACCAAAGTTATAATTCAATTATTTTGAACTCCTTCCATTTATGCTGTGAATTCATATAGATATTGATGTTGTGGCTTTACGCGCCTCCTTAGATCCAGGAGTTGAGTCATACATCACTTACATGTTTCCTTCTTCACAATAACCGAGTCACTCTCCCTAGCTTGCACTTTAAACTCCTCATACTCATGGTCCTTCCACATTCTATATTTCATGCTAACTCAAACTATTTGGCAACACCTTACCTTCCTTAAAATCTCTATAAGGCTGCTCTTCCAAATTAAAGAATTTTCATCACCCTTAAGAAGCGTTACACCCATTTAAGGACTTGCATTTGATGATTTTTCTCATTAACCAAGTGCTAATATTGACACTTAAGAATCTCCTTTAGCTGCTACTAGCTGCGTAATGCCTTGCCTCCAGATTCTTTTGTTAACAACTGTTGAAATTGGTTTGCCAAAAATTCGTTATATTATTAATTACTTTATGTTATACTTTATATTAATATTTAGATACAGGGTTTAATTGTACTTATAATTATTTTTCCTCGCGGCCCCAAACTTTATATATAGTTATCAAATATGTATTGAACCACTATTAGTAAAAAAGCAGGGCACTCTGTAACTTAGCAAATTCAATGTTTGACCAAATACTTAGCCGCCAATGCAAATTCCTCTTCCTTTGATTGCTGATCACCATAGCCAGTGTCATCTGTTTTCATATCACCTGGTATAAATTTTATCTAATTATCCAACGTTTCCTGTGCTGACATAGAGTAATAAGCAATAGGGTAATTATTGTTATTACAGTCATCCTTCAGTGTCTTGATTGTAGTTGGTATATTGCTACCACTTGAAAGTACCCTGAACCCTAAGCACTTATTTTCTAGCTTAATTTAATATTCTGCTTTTATTTTCCCATTCACAAGTGCTGGGAGGTAGTCAGAAATTTCATCAATAACCACTTTTGAAAATGAGAAGGACATATTTAAGCAGGAGTGTTAATTGGAGAGGGATCATTTTACTAGTTAGCTGAACTTAACCTACTATTAAAATTAATATAACAAGCCTCTGAGCCTTTTGCAGTGTTAAATACTATGGTGTGCTCACTTGTGTTAATTAGTGAAAACCCCTACTAATGACATAAAGTTCTCATTTATACTGTTTTTAAGGTTGTTGTTGTAAAATTGGTGGAATCATTAGGATATGCCATAAGGGTTTTTGCACAGGGTCAACCCACTGAGCAATTGGAACAGACAATATGAAGATCGTTGGTTCATTGGAACACACTTAAACATTTGAATATACTAAAAGGGAGCAATTCTTTAAAAACGCTTTTTTATTTTAATATGGTATTCTCAGAGGATCCTTCCTAGTCCTCTCACTCTCTCTTAACTACTTAAAAACCCCCTCTTAATCTCCTCATCTCACTGATATTCCAGAAACTTCAGTCAGTACCAAAACTTGTGCTTAGTCTATTCATTCTGCCGTTTTATTATTGGTTCTGGAAGAATTCATCATCATTTTATTCATGATCGCCTTAGTTTGAGGTGATCTACTCAATATTCATCATACATTGACATCTCATTATTTGTCATCAATTGATATTACCTTATTGCCTAATTTGGAAGCAATTCAATATCATCCAATTGACTCAAAATCGCCTCATCACAAGGTGCTCGAATACTTATACTTACAAATATTGTTGGCAAATTCTAGCTGATCCGCCATGACTATTTCAACCTTATTGTTTAGTCATATTAGAATCTTGACAATTGTCATAGGGCCTGATTTCGTTGTGTGATGATACCTGTGAACCTGATATACAGACCTGCACCACTTTCAACAGACCTCACCAGTTAAGAATTGGTGATTCCAAAGATCTTTGAAGACAGCATATCTTAGGTTACTGTCAAATGAATGGTTGTCAATGTGTTTGATGGGGCGAAACTGAAATTTGGATACAAAACTGACTTTTTTCTATATCATTTAAGGATGGTAAAAAAGTTATAGATTTACCCATCTTTTACTACAGGTCTCAGGTGATATGGGTCCAATGTTATAATTCATTAAGATGAACAGATCGCTTTCTGTTATATTTGTAAGCATTAAAGGACTTATATCAGTCCATGCTACCAGTTCTAGATACTGATAAAAACATAAATCAATTAGAGGATCATTTCTACCGCAGCCCCATCACTTTGTTTCACCTAGTACTGAGTACATTAGATATTGTGGTTATAAACAACCTCACAATCCTACAAAGAAACCTAGTATATATCATATGACGTCAACCATGGAAAATGATTTTAGAAAATCCTAGTAGAAGTAGAAATGGGTCTTATTTCCACACAAAATTTACAAAATCCTTTTAAAAATAGAGAAAAATGATATTAGTGCTATTTTACTGGTGGAACTACCAAAAGTCAAGATGCTTTAGACCTTAATTTACCTCAAGTAATTATACAAAAGGAATTATCTATGCCTACGCGGCCACAGGCAAATAGCAATTACTTACTTGAGCCAATTGTAAACTTTTTTGTTAATGAGATTAAAAGCTTGTATATTTATACCAAGTGTATTTGCGTTGATATTAACATTTTCAACGTTAAAGTTTAAATTGTAGACAGCGGGTGCCCATCAACATAATTTTCTCCACCCTAATAAAGAAACTTGGTATTGAACCTAATATTACCCTTTGAGGAAATATGGAACTGAGATTCCCAATGCCATTAATAACCAGAATTTATAGCTCCATTTCCTCAGAAGTTTTTAATTATATTGGTGTCTGCTCCTAACATTGTTTTACCACATTACAAATATAAGATACTTATTGGTACCTATTTTATGAGAGCATATAGGCTCAGAGACAACTTTGAAAATGATGCTATAAATAAAATGAGACAACACCCTTCTATTTATTATACTATTAAAGGAACTCAGGATGGGCCTCGTCCTTTCTCAACTGTCAAACTGTTGCATAAAGATAGCATATTCTCTCTGTGATACTGAAAGATATGATACCATACCATAATATTGTTAATCCAGTTTGCCAAATCCTATGGAATACCACTATTAGAAAAGCAAAGCCTGACTATTGCATCATACCATCAAGCCCTAATGATTTTGTCTAAAATTTATTACTTCATGGGTTATATAGTAAAGTCATCCCAGAAACCACTTATCCAAAATGGGTAACATTACTGCAACTAATGTTATTCATCCTAATCATGAAGAGAATAAATTGTTACTACCTAACTGTTAATATTCTGATTTTGCTAGATGATAAGCCCTAAATAGATACTTCATATTGTCTGAAATCTAATGAACATGATTTACTAGTGTATGAACATTTGTGCGCCTTGGGATAAGACAATATCTAGTCAGAAAGGATAGTTATTAGATCACCCCCAATTAAGGCAATAAGGCAATGTCGATTCATGACAATTATTTAGTAGATCGTCTTGAACTAAGGTGATAGTGAGTTTATAAATAATTGACCCTGTGGGACCTCACAGTTATAAAGATAAATCAATGAGGATATGGCAGTAAAGAATAGTCTAAGCAAAAAATTGGTATTGACTAAAGTTGCTGATGTATAAGCAAGATGAGAAGATTGAATAAGGGAGGTTATTAGTAGGAAGTAGGAAGCAGAGCAGAAAAGATCTGCTATTAAATATTATAAAATAAAGTAGTTGTGGACTAAGAAAATTGCTTCATATTTTATTACATTATTTACATTCACTTTGAGGACTGACAATCTCCATATCGTCCATCCATTGCTCAGTGGGAGTGACCCTATGCAATCCTTCTGGCGTATTTGACGATATTGCCCAAAATTATAACACTAAATAAACCACATCCTATTTAAGTGAAGTGCCATAAACTCATAGCTTTCACATTACTGTCACTAATAGTTAATGAAGTAAAACGTAAAGATGATGACCCCTTGATTTTAGGGGTACCTGGAAAGAGCTTAATGGATTTTAATTCCTAAAAATCCCTGACCCTAATCCACCTATACTAATCATGAAAATTCTAGTACCCATTTATGGAATAAGAAAAAGCAGATATCAAATTTTTATTTAGCCATCGTATCTCATGCCTTATGATGCTAATCAGGGAACCCATGGAAACATGGTGCTAATTGGAACAGCCTCTTAAATTTTAGAAAACACAACTACCAATAACCATAACTTCATACACTCAATGATAGGCAGAATTGTCTATCAGGTGAGTGTCAAATTCTCATGTATATCCCCTTGCACCTGCTGAAATGCCACGCCTTCTTATTAATTGTTCTGACACCCAATCAATTTTGCTCTCTGATGTTTAGTCAAATGGGAAAAATGTTGTAATTTGGGCTGGTTAACCATCCAAAAAGATTAATTATTAACTTAATAACTATATTTCATTAATTTTTAGATAGAGAGCTTGATCAACATTGCCTTCCTTCCAATGCTAATCTGGTGTTTTGATTCTCTGTTGTAGTCTACGTTTAATGAACACCATAGTTGATTATAGGTAGTATTTGTTGTTATAATTGATACCTTACCACCCCACCAGCGAAAACACATTATTTATTTATTTATTTTAATTTACCTCACCCTACAACCACGGAAATCAAATCACTTTTTACATTATTTAATTATTTATTTTTTCCTACTCTCTGGATACAACGCACCTGAAATGTATTGTATAGAGGAATTTACTATATTTAAACTTTCACCACATCAGTATAAAATTGTCACTTTATGGTTTTATAATCTCTCTGTTTTTCAGAACAGTTATGAGAGCTCTAATATTCCTAAGAGCATTTTGATTACCAAATATATGATACCAATAGGAAACTAGGATTTAATAGTTCCATAAAGAAGAAAGTAGACATGAAAAAGAGATCTTTTTAGATCTTTAGTTGATTCTTCTGGAGCCAGCATGACTTAAGAAAACCCAAATTAAAATCCCTTCTGCTATCATCAGTACTAGTTACTATTATGTGCGTTCTATTATTTTAACAAAAAGTTTATTCAATAAGTTTGCAACTATTCTCTTTGGTTTTCTCAGATTTCTGTCATCATATAAAATACTTTTTATTTAGTATGCAACCGCACTTGTCTATTTGTAGATAAAGATGCAGAGACAATTTTATAAAAGGAACCATCTGGCATCTGAGGTTTGCCTTACTTTTTCCTTTGCTTGCTTTGGTTTATATTCCACCTCATCATTTGAGGAGCTCATGTTTACAACATAGAAAAATAAACTTTATACTCATCTCCACTTTGACAATCACTAGTTTGGTATTTTTGTCTTTT